>JBBMOE010000004.1:12683283-12994004 GCA_037975065.1 Chaetodon trifasciatus
GACAGTCTATATATATATTACATTATTATTTATATTCTCATTTTAGACGATCACAACATGCGGTTACACTTTTAAAATAAAGCTTGCTGAGAATCACAGTAAACATGTGGTTGACGTTGGTTATGTTTTTTGGGTTTATAAATTAGTAAAAACATTTTTTGCTTTTTACCAGTTGTTTGCAGCAGAGCTTGTGTGAGTTCCTTGTCTGTTTGTTCAGTCATTAGGCGAGTCCAGGATGTGTTAGCTTTGTCCAGGGGCTGAGCTGAGTCATGACGGGGCGCCACATACAGTATCAAGGTCAAGAGTGAATGTAACAAAGCAAAAGAACCGACTGTAGCTGTACTCATAATGCACTCAAGTGAAAATGAAAATTCAAGGTGAAATTATTTTTTAGAAGTACAGTTTACTCAAAACATTACTATCCACCTCACAAAAAATTTAAATCTTAATCAGTATTGTGTTTTATGGGCTTTGGTGAAGGTGTTTTGGAGGTTTATGAGGGACAGGATTTTCAGAAGCAAGCAGTCTCCACTTGTATTGTAGTGCTCACATTCCCATCAGTCCATCTTTTATGAGAAATCATCTTGAAATCCACTACTGGAAAGAAGAACAAAGGCCTTCTAAAGCTCTGGGGACTAGAAATGAGATATAATGTTTGGAGCTGTCAAAAAGAAAAGCAGTGGAGTGAAAAGTACTCAGGCTTAGTGGGGAGACATTGTGCTTGAATGGCCCACAGAATCATAATATATTTAGTCATTTACATCTGAATCTGACATTGCATTGTTTCCTTGAAATGTCACAAGCTAAACTGCGGCTGTCATGGCACGGTCATGGACAGACAGGTACAGGCAGACCTGTAAGTGTGTATCATCCAAACATTGACAGGGCTGGTCTGTCTCTGCAGCAGGTGACATTGTCAGTGGTGTAGAAGTACAACTGAGGCAACATGCATATCCGCATGATGTCATTTCTCTGGAAGCCAGTGAAACAGCAGCATTTGTGCTTTCTAATATGGGGTGTTGCATAAAGCCGATGGGCCTGTTCTCTTTGATCTCACAGGGTTTTGTTCGCGGTCGATAACGTGTTTTCAGTTGGGAGCTTGAGAATCGACTGCATGGCCTACTTTCGTGACAGCGTTCTGCCAGCCGTCTCAGGGTTTGCTCCACATACTGTCTACTGATCTCTGCTCAACGATCCCTCTGCCTGCTTCCAAGTAGGTTTGCTTCATGTACAGAAAACCCAATCAGCTTCAAGTGTGCTGTCTTAGGCTGGAAAGGGTTAAACTTTAGAAAAAAAGTCAAAGAACAAAAGATCATGAATCCATCTTGTAGCCATCTCAAACTTGTTGCGAAAGCAATGAGGTGGCGAGGCTGCTGTTTATTCACATCAGACTGCCAACACTGAAGACTTAAGTTGGTTCCTATCCTAAGAAACACATTGAACTTCTGCTTTGATGTATGCTCTGGCTGCAGTGGCTTGTGTTGGTATGAGCCAGCTGAAGTGGCATTTATTATTCCAGCAGTGGATAAGGTTGGCAGGTATTAGTGCAACAAATGACTGATAGAACACACACACAAGGCCTCTCACAATCTGCACAACACCAATAAGAAATTAAAGTAAATTACATAATGTCAGAGTCTACCTATGAACTAAAACATTCAAAAAGAAGGTAAATGCAGTCAAAAACAAAAAAGCACATTTGACATATACAAGCGACAGAGTTATGAAAAGAAGTAGGAGGAGTGCAGGTTGTGCTGATGGATAGGCCTCTTCCGACTGGAGCTCAGCAGGAGCAAGGATGCTCCTGAACCCAGCCACTTCCATTAGTCCTCCACCATTTCTCATTTCATGCATACAGAATCCTTGTAAATGTGTGCATCAGTGTGAAAAGTGCCCTGCAGAACAAGACATTTAGTTTAATGTCTTTTCTGCAAACCCTATCTTTTTTAAAGCAGGCTGTAAAACCATTTTGAACTTTAATACAGCACAAGTCCCGCAAGGTGTTCGCTTCTGTTTATTCCAGCTGGTCTGTGATGCTCCTTACCATCCAAAGGAAGGTCTGAAGCTACTGCTCTTCTGTTGTTCAGGAGACAGTTTGGGTTTTTAACAAAAAACTTCAAACCTGCATAAGTTGATTTGTTTTAGTCACATGTGGACAAAGCAACTCAACAATAGCATATTCTCAAGTTGATATGTCTAACATGTTAGCAAACAGCTGCCAGTACAATATTCACTCTACGTCCAACCCTTGTCAGGTCTTGACTCACTCCTGAAGAAATATCTGGCTCTTAAGCTGCTAAATGCTCCACTATGTTCACCAGCCAGTTGCTAAGTTTGTGTGTTTGCTGTTTGGCGCTGAGCTGGTAGTTTATTAGGACTTTATTGCTGACAACAGTCTCCCGCAGCAGCCGGAAAGATGCAGATGAGAGCGGAGAGGCTGAAAGAAAACAATAGTGCTGTGGGCCGGAAAACCAAAACAATGAGCTGAAAGAAGCTAAATGCCCCCAAGAGTTGAAGAGAGCTGCAGAGTCAGGGGATAACACTGTGAGTTCATTACTACGAGCAACAACTTTCACATTCCGCATAGCCATTTCATCAATTTTTAATATGAAAATGTTGATTGTTGAGACTAGAGCTGAGAATTATAGTTGAGATAAGAGAAGAGTTTCCTGTTTGTATCTTAACTTGCTAATCCAGCGCAGTGAACAGCCAGGCTCTTTTTAGTTTTGTCGAGAGAGTCATTTGGCAGATGCTTTTGTCCTCATCGAATTACAAATCGAAGCAGCACTTGAACCACCAGCCCCGACATTTAATGGCCAACCCACTGTAGCACCTGAGCTACAGTCACTTAAAGATGATTATTTTGGCAATTTGTCTTAGTTTGGCAGATGGAAAAAATGGGGAGAGAACAAGCAGGATGCCAAGCCAGAATCTACTCCAGCCACAATCAATGTACAGTATATCTATGTATGCTACATCTATATATACTTCTAATGTTATATATTAGTAATAAGTTCCATCATTCCCCAGCGATTTACTAATGCATGCTGGCTTGTTCAGTGGTCATCCATTAAAGTGACAGGGGAGCTGCATAGTGTCAGATTAATTCCTTATAAAGCACTGCTCTGAGAACTTCTGAGGGGGTCTTACTGATAATCACATTGGCACAACTTTGAGGAAGACCCCTGAGTGCACAGAACAGGAGGACAGCTTTCTTACTGTGCTGCAGCTACAATAAGTTTTCCTTATCTTCACCCATCATTCATGTCACAAGTCAAATCAGTTGTCTGTGGCTCTGTTTTTTAACAGAACAGAACAACAATAAAAAGAAAATCTGCCAAGAATCTCCAGGATTATTCACAATGTCTTTTCCACTTTCAAAATTAAGTCTTCATTTCAGAATATACATTACAGTAGAGCATCAGAAATTGCGTTAGCTGTCTTCATACTGTGGCAGTGAAAGCTACTCTGCTGAATTTCCTCATGGTTAAAATACTAAACATGTAAAGATCCCAAAAACTGAAAGTATGATAATACCTCAATATTAAGACCACGATATGATATGTACTGTAACATTAAAAATAAAAAAAATAAAGAAAAAATACTTGGAATTGACCTTTTTTAATAATTTGATGTATACAGCATTTTATTATTCATATGAAATTTGTTTTTAACTTAAAGTGCTTCTGCGTTCCATCTTTCATAGAATAAAATAAAGTAGCCAGCCATGACCGAAGCAAAAACTTGAATGATTGAACCATGTACAGTTTCAAAATAAAAGCAATGCAGCAGTCAGTACCAGTCATTTTAGGAAATAATTCAAAGAGCTATGTTTAGTCCAGTGTGTGATTGGAAAAGAGGCTGCATCTGTAGGACAAAACTTTTCATTTCCCATTCTATGGTCATAACATGAGCTGTGATAGAGCTCTGAGTAGCTGGTGAAGTCCACCTGTCTGTGGTTATTCAGATGCACTCTGCTGCTTTCAGGCTCTGTGCCATTTAGCGTTTGTCTCTTGGTGCAGAGTTACTACCACTGTGCAACTGAAGTGTGGCCTTGATGCAATTGAATACTTGGACTCTAACGTGTTTACTAACCTCTGAAATCCATCATTGTCGACCATAGAAAATGCCTGTAAGTCTTTGGCTATATATTCACTGATGCATCTTGTTATTTCTTCAGCTGTTGGATTGTTATGGGGAGGCTAAGCTCCTTTGGCCTGGCCTTTTCTAACAGTATGTTGTTATTGTGAGTTCAGCTTTTCTGGGTGGTGATGTGCCAAATGGCTTCTCATGTTTGATGTTTCCTGTTGCATAGTTGACCGTCGTCCAGCAGTATTTGCAAGTACCCTAACCCCTGTGATATGTCATCACTCTAGTAGCCTACCACTGTCACAGCTCCCACAGTTCAGCAGAGGATGCATGGAGAAATGTGAAGAGGTCAAACTTGGCCTTGTGGCCTTCATCAGGGTCATCCAGAGAGACTGGATGCTGTTGGTGTGGTGTTGTTCTTCATTGGTGACTGTGTGTCAGAGTTGTAGAATACTGTAGAAGCAGACAACCAGGTTTTCAAAAAATGACCCTGATGAAGGCCACAAGCCGAAGGGCGATGGTCTCTGTACTCGGTGAGTAAAGCTTTCTTGGTACAAAGAGGTCTCTTGCTACTGTTGCATGGCTTGCATTTCCCTTGATAGTGTGGAGCAGAGACTCCTCACTGATACAGTATAGAATATTCTCTTGAAACAAAAAGGTTGAAGTATTTATTGTAAAGACTGAAGAACCTGAAAATATGAGTAAATGAATGCAGTTCATTCAATAGGTTGAGTTTCCTTTCATTAACCTTAAAGTGCCCACTTGCGAAGACTGGTTTCTTCACAGCTGTATTTGGAAGCAGCCAATTAATGGAAATCAATCATGGACTACTGATGCCTTTTACCAGGTCGGTAAACATCTAAACCATCTACTCTGCTGCTGTGTTTTGAAAAACTTTAGCAAAACTTTTCTTCTTTCTTTGCTGGAAGCGTCAAATCCTTGGAGGTCTTTCTGAGTAAATGCACTGTAATTCCCCCACAGAACCCTACATCTAAACCTTGCTGTTTAGATGTAAACGAGTGATGATTCATGAGATAAATGCCTGTTTGAGTGGGGACTGTGGTGCTTTTCCCATGGTTCCATGCAGTGAAGAGCTTTGTCATCGACTGGAGGGGTACAACAACAGTAGTAGTAGTAGTAGCAACGCAGAGCCCTGGGCTGACTGGTAAGCACAGAAAACACTCTGCTTAAATCATCCAGGCACAGCTAAGTAAGACAGCTCAGCCTGGGTCCTGAGTATCTTGGAGCTTACCTGACCTCTGTCACAACTGGTTTTGTCTGACTTTCTATAATTAGAGGGCTCACTGAGGCTGCCAGCACACAGCCACTGGTCTATTCCAAGTCACAAAACACTCAGGGCTGTGTTTGGGTAAAAGGCTAAGAATTGCCAGGGAGGTAGCAAGATGCATCCAAGTTGTATAACAGGCATCAACACGAGGCAATTAGTGTGTTGTGATGAGTAGAGATGGCACTAATAATGGTGCTGACCTTGTCCTCCGAGGCACAGAGCAGGCAAACCTTTGGAGGTGGAATGAAATAGAAATACCCAACTTGTTGGCAAAATACTCAAGTTATCCAGTCATTCAAAGGAACATACCAGTGGTTTTGCATGCTTATGCCCAAGCAAGTACTATCTGCTTCCACTTTCTATCATGTAGCCACACTTTAGTTTTGTAATATTTTGCCGAATTATTTTGATTTATAAAATAAAATGATCAGGTTTTGCGCCCACTCTAAACTTCAGTGCTTCGCCTGCCGAAACATGCCTGCATTTATAGCTAGTTCCATTTTCTTTTACCCGCAGATGAATTTTGATGGCGGAGATGTGCATTTCTTCTGTGTATAATTCCCAGCACCATTTCCTACTCTGGATTGAATGGATGCACTGAAACAGTTGTTCCATGGAAACTGTTGAAGTCGTCTTGTTGAAGCTTCTCATCGTGATATTAACTGTCTGACATTTTCTTGTCAAAGCGCAGCTCCAGGGCAGAGCTACTTCTTTGCTAATTGTTTCTTGTTTACTCTTATCAGCCAGTGACAGCGCACATCTCAGTTCAATGTAGAGGAGCGATGCGTTCATGTACTGTCATGTAGCTAAAACAACTTTTGACTACATTCATGTCTTGAAATTATTTCTGTTGCCTGTTGAGTATCAAATGTCATAGCAGATGAATGAGATGCCCTGTTGCAGCTGAATGAAAGTTCCACTAGGAAGGATTCATAGATCACTCCGCCAATTGAACACTATTAAAACTCTAGAACTAAGTAACTTTAATGAAAACCAGTGAGGACATGTTTCATTATGATAAGAATGAAATGATAAAACACAGTAGAGGAGTGGGGAAAAACTCAGAGATCCGCTTGAAGGAGGATGTTGTTCTGGACTGGATTTAAGTTACAGGAGGACCAGTGAGTGTGCTGAAAAACAGGCTGTAATTTTTACGGTGGTGGGAATGAAAATTTTCACCCAATAAAACTTTTTTATCGAGGTAATGTTAAAATCACCCCACCTCCCCTAGAGACATAAAGACCATCTGAATGGAGCTTTATGTGACTCTATTGTAAACATGGCGAAGTGAAAAAGGGATGATGTTTTATTTCATTTCACCTTTAACCATCACCCTCAGATCAAGACTTTTATGTCAAATGATTCCTCTTTTACCTTCAAAGTCACACATACGGTGTGTTTGCTGCTCACTCCAACACTCAGAAACTGGCTTTGTGGTCTTAAGCTAATTTATATGCAGCCTATCAACATTTTAGTTTCACTTTGACATGTCACTCAAGGACACCGATGGAAACGTCACTGTACTGTGCCAGCATTTCTTCAGTGTTGACATTACGCGCAGAGACATAAATTATTAAAGAATGCTGTAGCCAAACTGCAGTGGTTTAGCTTGACCTTCACATCACTGTGCAGTAGTGCCACAAAAGTTAATGTTAAATTGTGGAATGTAATAAATGGGAGGTTGTTTTGGCAGCTAATGCCCAGTAAACACACAGGAGAAGAGAATGCTGCCAAGAAAATTGTTGTAGTGAATAATTCTGAGCATAAATATGTCCTTAATGGGCAGTTTCTCAACTAACTGACTGTATTACTTGCTGTGCCCTCTAATGGGGAAACCCAACAGTCGTTCTGCACAATGATCTGATAAGAAATGCTGTGAGCTGATTACACCACCTGTTCACTGGGGACATGCCCTGGATTTGATGCTACATCCCTAGATGGACTCATCACTCCCACATCTCTGAATAGATTTACTATTTGTACTCTTATTATAAACAGCATGATGATTGGTAATTTTTTTTGACGCCTAATCCTGATCATCAGCTTTGACTTTTAATTTAATTTCAACACTATAGTATAATACTCAACAATCCATTTGTGTAGCATCACAGAAAGCTGATTTTCCAGAACAACAAAAGTCTGACTGTAGGAAAAAAGACTTTTCAACAGCAGAGCCATTTAAAATCCCATTCTATGGTGCTTCCAAGTGCGTGTAATGATAGTATTTTGAACTTCAGCCCATTTGTATCAAGCATTTATTTCAGGGAGCATCAGGATGCACATATCATTACGGTGCATTATTATTTGTCATGCTGCCCTGCCTCACATTCGTACAAATGAAAACACTGACACTGTGGAGTGCCCAGTATAGATACAGCCTGCTGCTGGCAGCTACTTAACAGCTACAGTAGAGCAGTGTGGGGTCAAGTTCTTTGCACAAGAGCACCTGGCTGGCAGCTGTTTAGATGGAAAGAGTGTGCACTCATCCACTTTCTACTACACTTCTGCCTCCTGCACAAATTATTTATAACACTGAAGAGTCATTGTTATATATGACAAAGGGTCACTTTTTATTATTTCCAACTTGCACAAGGATAGCTTCCAGTCACCACAGTGTTAACAGTCTGCTTTGGAAGGTCTGGGAATATTTGTCCCCTGTCTTGTACAGTACCCAGCCTGACCCTGGGGAGGGGAATATCTGCGGCCACACAAGCACTGATCAGCTCACTGATGTGGTGGTAATGCACTATGGATTTTTCTTCAGTGCTGAATACGTCAAGTGTGCACTTAGTTTCCCTCTCATACAAACATGTCCCACAGTGCGCCTGTTCCAGTGTAGTTTAATTTACACTCTCAGTTAGTGGTCATTTTTCTGATCAGCTGAAACATGCCTGAACAGCTGTAAATCTGCAGTATACACAGATTTACACTAATAGCCTGCAGGCCCACCAGCTCAATGTATCCATTAGACAATATCTCTTGAGTGTGTGTCCTCTCACTGAGATACCTATACCGTGTTTCCTGCTGTTTTTCTCAGTCACTTTTTTTCTGGGCTGTTTGAAAAGTGTTTTGCTTGTTTTGGCCCATTTACTTTAAACCACATATACAGTATGCCTACACTACACAAACCTCCAGGCCCTGTCCAAACATGCTGTGCTGTCTTGAAATGAATTGTTCCTTTCCTCCAGTCCATTTAATTTCATTCTATGTTCAATGTATATTTCACTATGGCATGGAAGTCAACTTGCAGAGACTTAAACTTTGTTGAAGCGCTATACATACAGCACAGCAGGCTAACCAATACACTGGTTTAGTGCTACAACGATTAATCAAATAACAGATTAGTTGATCGACAGAAAGTCAATCAGCAACTACTTTGATAACTGATCATTGTTTGTCACTTTTCTAAACAAAATATGCCAAACATGGTTCCAGCTTTTTTCAGTGTGAGGATTTGAAGCTCTGTCATACATGACTGTGAACTGAATGTCTTTGGGATTTGGACTGGTGGTTGGACAAAATATTTATGTCTTGTATATGTAATGTAAGACAATGCCATTTTCTTACATTACATATATAAGACTTCAATTAATCGAGATTCATCTGCAGGTGAATCGATAATGAAAAGAATTGTTAGTTGCAGATCAAAAATGAGCTTCCAGTTTGGTTTTATTTTTGTCAAATATTTGCTATCATTGCACAGTAATACAGTCAGACACATTTCCACAAGACAGGTAGGACACATTTTGAGAAGTGGAAATGTGCCAGTGTGAACCCGACTTCTTGATAATTGGTTGTCAAGCAGCAATATGTCAATACAAAAATCTAAAGTTTGCCCTTTTTCGGATACCTTTGTTTGCCTTCTGTGTATTCATCATATTTAATACGACATACCTGGGTCTTCTTGCCTTTTTTGTAACCAGTAGTAGGCTAATTTTCATCATATCTGACTCAAACTCACCTCACACATGCAAGCTACTTTTAGCATGTACACAGAGCTCAAACCCCAGTAGTCCTCTGCTTGTTTTGCAGTTTTGAAAGATGCATGTAATAGTGCAGGTTTATTTGGTGAAGTACAGTGGGAGGAGGCAACAGGGGACCTGCTGGCAGAAACTAGAGCTAAGATAGAAAAGTCCTGCATGAATTACATCAGCTTTACAAATACACTCGTTCATCAAATTTTCAAATGAGTCAGTTACGGGACGAACTAGTCATAACTTATTTTCCATAACCTTGTTCTTGTAGAACAGAGACCACACCATTTATATTTTTGTTAAAAGTAAACAATAGCATCACTCTTGTTTCTTGTCATGAGGTTATAGAGTCATAATAATGTTGTTTCGTAGTTTTAATTGACTACAGAGGAGAAAACCTCACAAGCACAGTGAGATCCTGTATGCAGACAGAGGCAGGCTGAGGGACAAAAAACACACCAGGTTGCATTTTTAATTTTTTGCCAGTAAGACAAGATGTCATGTTGACAACTGCATGTTTTGCTTTAGAATAGCACAATTTAAAATACTGTGATACTAAAAGGGATGAAGATCTGAAGTAAAGTAGTTGGAACCTCTCTAAGGATCTCTTACTTGAAAACCAGCGATGGATGGTCTTATGTGTCCTCGTTCAAGACTCTTCTGGGAAGCTTCCGTATTTGTAGATCCTAACTCATCCCAGAAAAAAAACAGAGCACTGGAACATCCTTAATGATGGTGGACCTAATCACATTCTGGGTCCAGGGTATCAAAGATTGAGGAGTGAGGAATGATCAAATAGTAGGATTGGTATGCACCGCTCACCATCATCTACTTTTTTACTTCTTCCTTTTCCTCTTAGAAGGTGAAGATCTGTCTACCAGCATCTCTAAAGCTCACTACTTAAAATTTTAGATTCCATTTATTTAATGTCTACAAAAACCGAAGTGTAAAAGCATAAATTCTGATTTAGGGGGGCATAAAACTTAAAGTGTGTTATTTAATAATCAAAACATATGACATACTTTCTTCTTGAAAATGAATAATTCCATAAAAAATGAACTGGATGCCAACAGTACCAGACTCTGTGACTCTGAGCAGAGTGCAAAACCAGTTGTAATTGCATAAGCAGCTGACCCACTTGGTAATTAGGACACAAATGAATGAAGAAAAAAAAAAAAAAAAAAAAAAAAAATATATATATATATATATATCTTATTCTCTTCATTATACTTCTACATGATTAGCAAGTAATTGGTGGTGGCTGGTGAAGTGGAACATTTCTATCCAGTTTGGAGCTGGAACTTTTTTCACTGCAGAAAGCCAAGTAGCACTCTGCTGCAAAGAAGAGATGTGACCTCAGCACATAAAAGGCACTTTAGGGTGGTGTAACAAATAATGTGTCTGAGCACCAGAAGTGTAGTTGATTGCAGGTAAAAAAAAAAAAAAAAACAGGACTGATACGATGATGAGTCTGCTGTGTATAGTGCCTCTGTGGCAGCTATTGACAGTGACCTCACTGGAAATTTGTGTTAAACTCTTCTTGATTGTGGTTGTTCTTGTACTCCATGAATGTCAAATGTGAAATAGCATTTTCTCTGTATCATTATCCCCTATCAAAATCTCTAAAAAGGTCTAAAAAGCATGTTTTACAAATGTTCAAACTGCACAAAGCAGATTCTGCCTTTGTTTGAAGAAGAAATCCTTTTGCTTTTTATTTTATCGTGGATATTTAGTGGTAAGATGGGGAGAAAATCTGAATTTCAAATGCTGAAATTTTCCCTTGTCTTCTCTGTTCACACTAAGTTTGAAAGTCGCTGCTCTTGCAGTGAGCATATTACATTCAAAGGGTGAAAAGATATGAATAGAAGCACTTCACATTCCCAAAATACACAAGTAACAAGAGTGTCATTTGAGTGTCATAGTCACTTCTCATATATTTGTTTAGGGGGAGTTGATCAAACTGGAACCAGTTTTAACAAAACTTGTGTGAGTTAACTGCCATGCTGTTCAAGCTGGATCATTTTTTCCCCTCAAAGAAGCGGCAGTACTCAGGTTGCACTATCTCTGCCAGGAAAGCAGTCAAGACAAATAGATTCCCGCAGCCTCGCTCTCACCCTCCAACCAGGCAGGATGAGTTTGTCTGTCATGCCCTTGTGAGGAGAGGCCAGTGGCTGTCCTTCTGCCTGATGGAGTAACGCACCGGGCACCTGTCCACACTGCTACATGCCTCACTAGGTGCTGTGTTGTAACCGTAAACTCTCCCTCATCTGTGGCTTCCCTTGACAATGCCGTGACAATATCAGAGGAGTTTTTCCTTCCACTTTCTGTAACTTGACATACGCTGCTTCTGCTTGTAAAGCAGAATCATTTTGAGATATATTACTCTGTCCTTCCAAATCCCATCTTCCCCCTGTCGTGGCTATGCTATCAGATCCTGGGGGATCGATGGGCGGCTGGTAAGAAGACTCCCGCTTCACCCTCAGTGAACCGAGTGCTAATTATCAATTCAATCCAGTGTTCAAGGAGTGGCAGTGTGCACTTCATTTGACAGTCCTCTCCTATTTTTAATGGTACCTCAACCTGGCACAAATGTAGGCCAGGTCTTTGAAAGAGGAGTGTGTACTGGAGCAGGCAGGAAGGGCCATGTTCAGGTACAGGCTTTGTTAAAAATGTGAGGCTTTTTCAAATAGGCTCTATGGTATAACACATCTCTTGGCCTTTTGCTCTAAAACCGTTATTTAAGAGGGAGCTAACTGAATTTTGAAAGTGAGCCACTTAACATGGTGATGTTTCATCGTGATATCATAAGTACGTGATGGTGACTACCCAGAGTGTCTGCAGCAACAGGGCTGACTCCACCAGCTTTATCACACACACACACTGAGTTTTGTTGATACCAGATCAACGGATAGTTCAAACTCTCAGTTTCAGGGATACTTTACTCTGTTATTTGACTACATTTTAAATTTTTTATTGCTGTTTTGGCACTAACAAATAGTGAGGTTGTTTGGGATATTTTACATGGTGGGATTGCAGTGGTTCAAGCATCAAGAGAACGTCTCCTGGATATCTCCCAGTGATGTAACTATGGGTACATCCTATGTGATAGAAGTAGCTGCATCATCCTCCTCTCCCAAGAAAAAAGACAATGTATGCTCGTGGTTGCAGGAATTTATCATAAAACAGGAGGAAATTGGAATGGTTAGATGGGTCAGCAAAATGGCTTGTGACCACTGCTGTTCCCTAAATTTAACCAAGAGGTTATTATTTTAATCATAGTGATGATAGTCCACGACTATTAATGGGGTAGTGATTTTAGCCCAAACATGGATCTTTCCCTAATCCTAACCAGACCTAAAAGTTAACGTGTAAGTACAGAAAATTCTTTAATTTCTGTAAGAGTGATTTGTAACATCCTTGCAGGGCACTGACAAATGATGTCCTCTTGACGATGGTGGCGTCAGATTAGAAAACTCTAATATGTGTTGTACTGGGGGGAGTTCTCTAATCCAAAACCAATTCTGATAATCAGTTAACTCAGTTTAGCTCACTGGTCATTACAATAAGCAATCAGATACCAGACATCATTTGAACTTGTGCAGTAACCAAACACTTCTTTTTACCTCTGTGCAAATGCACCTTTACCTTGGCTTTACAGAGAAAGGAAAACACATCAGGACATTAATTAAGGAATAAGACAAAGTAACTGTAATATAGATAATTCATTACTGAATAGTATTTTAGAGGGAAAATGTATTCAGTATTAAATCTACTCCCCTAGGACCCTGCCCCCTGACTATTTAAGTGACCACTTGAGTAATGTGTGGTTCCATGTTCCATGATAGAAAAACCTATCACTTTAATTCTGCTTAACTGATAACATATTTTTTCCTGTTCTTTTTCTCAGAGTCGGAAACACGCCAACAAAGTGCGGCTGTATTACATGCTACATCCTGTGGATGGAGGCTGCCCCGCCAAGAAGCTCAGAACAGACAATGTGAGTCCTGTGTGGATTTTACATCTTTTGGTCCATCCTGCTCTATGGTTCCCCATGGTCTGAGTAATCATTGAGAAACATGCACACATCAATCCACAGCTTGCCAGTCTCATCTGGAAACCTTTATTGTTAATGGATTTCCTGATTTCCCCAACACCAGTGTGACCCCCCCATGTCTGACAATGGCTGACAGATAAACAATAGTGCCACATTTCTAGACCAATGAACAATGCACCAGTGACAGGGCTTCGGTTGGATGCAAGTGGATGCCAACCTTTCATCAAACACAAAGACACATTGTGAGGTATTCAGCCCTCCCAGCCCTCCATGTCATATAAATTGGAAGTACATGATGTGTTTGACAGACACAATTATGTGTCCTGTCATTCCCTGTTCGATAAGTGTTTGGGTGGTGATGTGTGTTGTTTGGTTAGTGTAGCCTTTACCACTCGAAGCAATTTTTGTTCCTCTCTGTCTCCATTAGGGAACGACAAATACATAGTTTTTACATCCACTTTGCAGCTCTGCTCACACTCTGATAAGCATCACGGTGTTGGAATTTCATGGTGCATGCTGAGATTTTAGGTTTATGCCACAGTGAAAGAGGCATTTCCATTCCAAGTTCCTTTCAAGTGCAGTTTAGGGTTGGCATGGTGTGGAGGAGGAGGTGAGGGGAGGCTGTGGAGGGACTGTAGTGGAGGGACTCTGGTCTCTACTGTGATTACTAGGAGTTTGCCAGCTATCACTCTGGAAATCTGGGCCTCTGGACCAGATAAGGACACATCAAGGGACACTATTGCTTTCTCTCGCTGCCTCAGCTCATCATCGAATCATGCTATTCTGTTTCACTGTACATTTCCCCTCTAACCCAGCGCGCTCTGTCTCCCTGTCGTCTTTTGTTCTCATCTTCTCATCTGCCCTGTGTTTCCCTGTCACACGCCTCTGTTCATTTTTCCATCATCCCCTTTCCTCTCACCTCTTATTATGCTTTTATTTGCTTTCCTCTACATTCCCATCTTTGCCTATCTTCTCCACTTTTTTCCTGTTTTTTCATTTTCTTTCCTTTCCTCTGCCTTTTTCCCTTCCCACTACTTTTCTATCATTTCCTTTCCTTTATGTTCTTTTTCTTTCCATTCCTTGCCTTTTCTTTCCTCCACTTTCATTTCCTTTCCTGTCCTCTGCTTTCCTTTCCTTTCTGTTTGTTTTCTATTCTGTTCTATCCTTTTCTTTCCATTTCTCACCTTTTCTTTCCTCCATTTTCATTTCATTTCCTTTTCTTACCTCTGCTTTCATTTCTTGCTCTTCCCCTTCTCTTTCTATTCTCCTTCTCATCCATTTCCATTATTCTCCCCTCCCTTTATATTGTTTTCCCCACCCCTTTATCTTTTCCTGTCATCCCCTCTCTCCTCATCTTCTTTCCTCTTGTTTCTCTTGTTCAATTTTTTGTTTCCTTTTGTATTTATTTCTGTTTCCCTCAGTTCTCCTCTCACATCTTTATCATTTCTTCTTCTTTTTCTTTTTCATCTTCATCTTCTTCACCTTTCCACTATGTTTCCCACCTTTTCTTTCCCTGCTTGTCTTTCCTTCCTGACATTTCTATAAGAGGCCTTTCTGTGACTGTTTCTTTGATTAGATTTTTTGCTATCTCTCAGACACAGGAGACTTGTACTCTATCTCCTGTCTGCAATGTGCTGATGCTTTAATCATTCGCACTGAAACCATGTGGGATCACAGCGATGAGACTCAGTTGTAGGAACTGGTTGTTTGTGCTTCCCATTACGTTCTTGTCAGGCAACACTGTAACACAGGTACATGTTGTCTGACCATTTAATACACAACATCATACTGTATTGTATTCTTTCATCATATTAGTTTATTATACATTGTATTCATGATATTGAGTAGACAACAGTATTAATTGCTGATCTAAATGTGGATAAGTCAAAACCCCCACTATTTGGCACATGTAACAACAGGCATTAAATTGTCAGGGACTTTTGTTCCATAAAATACAACATGTTCTCAGTGTCAAATACAGACTCTTTGTCATGCCCCTCAGCATGTCATACAGATGCACAAGGTTCCCTTCAGTGTCTTTATGAGATGAATCCCGGTCTCTTGGGTGAAAGTTGTGTGTTTGTTTGACCCATCCATCCAACCCACGCTCCTCCATTTGTGGACTTTCTTGCCCTTTACAATATGTCACCTTGCTCCGTACACCAAGGATTGGTCGCATACAGATGCAAAAGGTAGCCTTGAGCTGAGGGGCATGTCAAAGTCAAACTATTCAACACCCTGTGAATGAGATCAGGTTCAAAAGTACTGTCAGTTCAGAAACAGGTGAGGCATTTATTTGGACCAGGCTTATATTAGAAACAGGCCATTATTCTTTAAATGTCATGCTATGCCAAACTCAACACTGTGCTGTTCTGAGCTTCTCCTCTCTAACAGGAATGTTGTTTTCACTCACTAAATATTTCCACTCACTTCCTATTTCCATATTTCCATATTTCCATATTCCTTATAGCTCAACATTTTAATCACGTGCGCCTTCAACCTTATGTTAAACTAATTGCAAAAACACACAGATTCCACATTTCTGCAGTTTCTACCAAGACATATGCCTTCAAGATCAATAGAAATGCATGTAATTATGCTAATATAGCAAGAGGTTAGCAGTCTTGCTAGCCCAGACCAGAATATAACTCTTCAAAACTATAAACAAAGATCATAATTAACTTAACATTAAACACAGCAAGAACAAAATGATGACAAAGCTTGTGCCTTTATCAGCCAGGTGCTAAACCAATAAATTATCTGTATTTTTAAACATTACCCACAAACATTTATGCTGTGCTAAAGACACTTCTCATCCACCACCCAGCTTTTGTTCTTTCTCTCAGCGAGATTCCTTCAAAATAAATATCTAAAACCAATTATCTAAAATAACGGAACGAATATTAATCTAACCTTCTTGTCTTAATCTCTCTTAATCTTAAAAAAGTCATAAGATATCAACATTACCAAGTTTCAATTACTTAAATTGAGCACATAATAAATAGTGACATTTTCATATTGCATTATATTACAATCATAATACATGTGTGGACGTGTGTTTGTCTATAATTCATGGCAATATATGTCTATGCGCAGGATGTTTATAGGTATGTGTGTCTGAGTGCATGCATGCACACACTCTATATGAGTAGGTAGGTATGACTGTTTATGTGGATCTGTTCCTCTGTTTGTATGTACCTGTCCATGTACATGTGTGCGTGCAGAAGTACACAAACAGTGAGTAGTGATCACAGCTTTGGTTTGGTTTCAGACACTGTTTCACCTTTTCATTAAATGTTTTCAGGTCAACTTGTGTTTTTATTTGCTTCTAAGAACATTTAGTTTAGAAATCCATTCGTAATCAGTGTCGTTGCTATGCTGCTTAACAATGCTGTTGCAAAGATCCTGGGAAAGCGCTTTGCCTTGACCCATCATGAGATGAATCTTGTGTGACAGCTTGGTTAGAAATGATTTATTTGCAGTCTTTGCATCCAGAGGTGGGTAACCCTTTTTCGAAGAGTGGAAGTAGTAACCTACCAACATGCACTAACCCAGTTGATTCTCACAGTAGCACAGGTAGGACAACTAATCAGTGGAATCAGCTGGTTTCGTGCTTTTTCTGACTGTGTTCAATACTTTATCTTCTGTGTCATTCCACCTTATTACATGGATTTTTTTTTTTAATTGACTAGATTGTTACAATGTCTTGATCCAAGTAGTTTTCTTGAATTAATACCAATGTCTGGTCTAAATTTCAAGTGAATAGCTAAATTGGAGATATGTTTAATTAAAAAAAGTTGATATGTTGAATATTATTTCCACCACCTCTCAAGCTTATTACTCAAAGGTCTGCATCTGATATTTATTCAAGGAGTCAGCATGAAACTGAAGCAGACAGTTAGTCTATATTTATTTCTGACTCAGACATATTCTTACAGCTACATTTACAATAGCTGGAGAAATTGGATACTAGAGAAAATGAGACATGTTCTGTATCTGCGGTTAAGGAGCTGATAGAAAATGCTCTGGTGTAATGTTAAAGTGTGAACAGCAACAACACACAACACTCTCTCCAGCAGTCAACGTTGCTGCGACAACGGTGTCAACAATAGCGGAAGCAGCCACATTGAAACCACATTCATCCAGGGACAGGATCGGTGTGAATGATCTCCTCTGAGTGAAGTATAACAAAGCATAAAATGGAAATACTCAAACAAAGAATAAGTCCCTGTTCAAGTGCAATACTTAAGTAAATGTTCTGTTCATAATTAGTCACTTTCCAGCTCTGTAGCAGTAAATATCACCATGCTAATAAAACGTATTGTATTTTTCCCTCTGCGGCCTAAACTATTATTCCAACTAGTCAAGTCATGTCATTTAATTTGTATAGCACATTTAAATGCACAACAGTTGACCCAAAGTGCTTTACAGTTATCGCAAGTAAGGCAAAACAGTATACATGCCTTGAAAATACAGACTCAAGTATACAAGACTTCAATAATATAGTAAGGCAAAGATAGTATAAAATGAAATAAAGTAAATACATAAGAGCAATACACAAGAATACAACAAGAACCAAGTATAAAAGATTTACGAGGATAAAAAAAGAGCATAAAAAGAAATTACAAGGAATTAAAAGCAAGAGAGTAAAAGTGTGTCTTCAGGTTAGACTTACTCTCAGTATCAAAGCTGTTTGTATTTTGTGTATGTCTGTCAGGTAGAATCTGTGTCTGCTTTGTACTGCCTGTGCTGGTGGTAAGGACAGCAGGGAAATTGGTTTCTACATGGATACAGATGTTTTCCCAGAATCACTGTTCATGCTGCAGCATCACTGAGCAGGGGAGTTAACGGAAAAGGGTTTTTGTCGGGTGTTCTTTGCTAGTTCATATGAGATGACCTTGATGCCATGTGTCATCTAAAGGCCTTGGTGTGGGGGAGGGTTGAGCTCAGTGTTTCTCAGCAAGTCTATGATGTAAAGGTCTGGGAGTTGCTTTTATCTTTTCAGACCTAAAATAAGCTCTGGATGTGGAATATGACAGCAAACGCATAAAGATAGAAATTTGGAAATTTGTGCTATGTGTTGTGCTGGAGTAAAGATGAAGATAAGGCATGTTTTGCACCCCACCCCCCATGTCCAAAAACCATTTAGTTCCGATTTGAAATAAAATCCTCGTGTCAGATGTCACTGATTAGCACATCTTTAGTGGGATTCATCATAATCAGCTGCTGTTGTGTTTGGTTGGGAAAAAACGTGTCTACGCTCGCACATAGTTGACCATTCCTGTTCATTTTCTTTTTAATAATACACACATCTTATTCTCAGCAAGTAGCTGATCATTATGCAAAAGATGTGCTATAGATAACAGCTATCATGGGAACATCCTAATGTACGCAAAATGTAAAATCCTGTATTTCTGACAGAATATTTGATCTTAGGAAAAGTGACATTGAGAAGTTAAGGCTGAAGATATTTTATATATTTGTTATTGAAATCCTTGATTTGGTTGTGGTTCCATGAATATCTACCTTTAGCTTGCTTTTTTAAAAGCTCAGTAATATCCTAAAACATCTTGGACATGTAGTTTTTAGCCAGTGATACTCAAACTGGATTAAATTAAAGTGAATTTGTTGCTCTTTCATCGTTGTGAGTTTCCGTAGATTTTGGCACCAAAACTACTTGGTTAGCTTTAGAAGTGGTCACTAGAAAACGTTACTGTTACGAACATTACATAAGTTTAAAACAGGCTACATTGACTTTCAGTCTCAGATGGGACATGAACAGCGGTCTCCTGGGTGAAAGTCCTGTGTTTGTTTGGGCCATCCATCCACCACACCCACCTCCATATGCAGACTTCCTTGCTTTTTACACTATGTCACCTGACTTGCTCATTTGCACCAATCATATGGGCACTAGAGGTCACACCCTAATAATAAACGTAAATATGGGTCACAATAACCTACTTGCACAGATGACCTATGTGTTTGTTTTTCTGGTGAAGACAGGCTGTCTCATCAACATCAGTGGGATTGAGTGTGTTCCTGTATTGTTATGCAGGAACATGTCAGCCACTGTAACAGTGATGATGATTACCTACTGTGGAACTTCTCTGCTTCCTGCAATTACTTAAGAAGCTGATAACCCAGCTTGGTTGATGTGGGTTTGTAAATTATCAGGGCAGCTGATAAAGATGACAACAGGGGCAAGAGACACAGCTCAAAATTAAACAATCCGCTAATTTGAATGTGCCCTCACTCCATACTCATCACATCACATACTATGCTCTGCATACTATGCATACTATGTAGTAAAACACAGACATATGAAGACCTTCCTGTGGTCTGCCTCTTTGTTTAATTGAGGAGTTCTCATGCATGATCATATGGCTATGCAGAAATGATTATCCGAAACCTCAAATAATAACTGGTTATTACTTACATTATACTACATTTCTGTGGGGTGCAGCTCTAAACTTAAGGCACAATTTCCACAGATTCTGGCCTTTCTTAACATTATTGATCCAATCTTTTCCACTTTAATACAGTTCAATACAAACTACATACATGGTAATGAATTCTAATTTAAAGTACTGTGTGATTATTTCCAATTAATTGTGCAGCCATGATTGACCATAACATAATTCAGGGTTAAACTTCCAGAGTTACTTTTGAGAACGTGGACTTGCAGCAGCTTTGAGCGGAAATGTTTTTCAAACTATCCTTGACAGATCAGTTAAAGTTTAAAGGAAAACTCAACTAATAGGATTAAGTCAATGACCATAAATTTTGTAAGCCTATTCAATAAATCAGCTTGTATTCTATTTGCCTCAGGTTGTGTTTCAATTTAGAGGTGAGGTTATAAACTCAGATGATTCGCCAGTCTTTGCTGAAGCTTACATTAAGTTTGTTACTGCTGCAGACAACAAAGGCCGGGTTATTTTAATAATGCCATGAACTGAGGGACTTGTTTGCATATTCAGGGAGCCACAATAAAAACTACAATAAAATGAAGCTCATTAAATGTAAAAGCCTCGTGCCTATCTTAAATTCAATGCAAATGCTGCGTCCTCAGGAGTTTTCTCCCAGCTACTCTATCCTTAAAAAAACTATCAAGTTGGTTTCCATGACTGCATTGGGATACAGTAAAAATGTCTTTTTTAGGTCTCCATCAAACCTAAATTGAGCTACACCACATTCCATTTGACACCCATTGTTGACAGTGAGTGTACTGCTTGTAACAAGATGCCATCCACCAGGACAGCAACCACCAAATGTGCCCATAGGGACATGCTCCCTACCCATCTTTGTTTCACAAATCAACCAGCGACATCAGCTCGCTAACAGGCACACGGACCTCTGTAGGATGAGGACAGAAAAATCTCTAAATCGTGTAGCTCACTGTAGAATCCTGTCAGGAAACAAGAGTGAGAGCCATGGGAGGAGTTTGGAGCTGATAGAACAACCCCTCTGAGCCTCACTGCTATTCAAATTAAATCAACCTTGGGGTTAATATCTGTTCCAGGAGACAGGGAGAAGGGGTGGGGGTGCGGGGGGCTGTGAGGTTGGGATTTACTGCCCCCCCCCCCCCTTTCTCTGCTGCAGCTGCTCAGCTTCCCTCTGAGAGTTTACTGTCTGCAGCTCCTTGATTCCTTTCTGTGTCATCTATTATGTATTTGGATCATGCAGATGAGTTCAGTTTTCCACCCTGTGCTTTACATTGCATACATTAACATTTGCAAAGACAAGAGCATGTTTGTGGTCTCAGAGATGAGTAGTCACATGAGTGGTGAATAAAGTTAGAACCACAATATCAATAGTTGCCTTTAAAGATCGTATTTAACACTCCTTTTACAGAAAGCGGGTCAGTCACGGAGGGACATATTGGTTCCGCCGGTGGCAGGGCGTCAAGGATGTCACTGACCAGCTGGTCAGTTGCTATCAAATTAGCTTTGGGTTGGAGAGAGTTGCAAAGTGGGACAAGTTTCAGGCATTCATCATTTCTGAAGAAAGGTTCAATTCAGTTTCTGTATCGACAATGTCCTGGAAGTTGGAGAGCTTTCAAGGCTAGGCGTTAGTAAATGTGTTGTTCTCTTGCAGGTGCAGACATTCCAGAGTCAGGGGTATTTGGCTATGTACATTTAAACACAAGGAGAGGAGTTTACAATGACTTCAACGATGCATTTTGTAATATTTAGTCACAGAGCTTTGATTTCTGCTGCATGTGCCACCAAAATCCTATCACCAGAAAAGAATGATGATACGGGATGATTCTGTAAAATCCAGGGCTAAAGGCACCAACCATGAACTGCTGAGCCCCCTGTTCGCTTTGGGTTAAGTAAACCTTATCCGTGTGATATTGAAAGGATGAGAACTATGGCTTCCTGCATGACAGCTGAACTTGCTACACACCCATCCACCACCCTCACTTCCATACACTTGTTACATAAAGGGCACATTTAACTCCTGTATTGGCCTGATAGTTGGCACTGATGTAAAACCTGCGCTGCACATTTGTTCAATATGAATGTAATTTCCAGTATTTCTAAATTATGCATGTTTTGGAGTTAAGAAACACTAAGGATCTAATTAAAAGAGAAGTTTCCCAAATTTATAGGGAGGAAAGACACCCTCAGAACCAGCAGCTCATCCCACATTTCACCTGTGTTCATTCCTAAAGGCTAATTATGATGACGCTCCGACCTTTCATCCAACACCAACGTCAGGACCACCACTTATGTTCATTAAAAGATTTCTCAAGTCCTAGAAGCCAAATTTCCACATAATTTGCTGTGGATATTCCTGTTCCTCAAAATATAAATGCTCATGTGATTGATGACTCAGACAGTTCCTCTAGTCCCATCATCAGTACAAAACCCTCACTTGTACCAGTTTTAATGGTGTCAGTCATTTTATTTTAGTCAGTCAGTCAGTCAGTTAGTTTAAGGAACACATCCAGATTCATTTTGGTGCCAAATCAAATCAAATTCATTTTGATGGTAATGTGAAGGACAATTTAACTGTGTTGTTATACATCACATAGCAAGTTAGGTCCTCAGGTGTTTGGTGCATACTAGGCTGTTTATGATTGCACGGTGTACGGCTTTTAGCGAGTTAGCTCGACTAAAGCTCATTCTGCTGCTTTGAATAAACCTGCAATCTACTGGAAATGTCAGTGTTTACTATGAAGTACATAATTACTCTTCCCATGAATAAAGACTTGAGTCTTGTTAGGGGAAAGAGTAATAAAGAATCTGAAAAAAACCTTTTCAAATATAGTGACTATGAAATCATTTTGACGTCCAACTGCTCGTAAATCACTTCTGTCTTCTCCTTTGAGAAAAAATCAGAAACCAAAAGGGTGACATTTCTATTTTCTGGTTTCATGATGGCGCCCCCTAGTTGTGCATTAATTCAGTTGAATACTGCTCTGATATCCATCTGCATTAGATGGATGTCAGTATTCTATCACAGGCAGAGCAAAAGGTCACACTGAGCCAGACAGCAGCCTGCTGGACAACACAAGAGCCACAGCCCACAATAGCTTTCCTGCTAAACTCTCCCTTCTTATCCAACATTAACACACATCTTGTCGTGTGCCTTAGCTCGTTGAACGAGCCACCAAACAAACATTCACCGGGTAACAGTGCACTGCTCACATCAGTTTGCAGGCCGGATACTGGAGCTAATTAGCTGCTCAGCTGCAGCACATTAAACAGCAACAAAGACATTGTCTCTCCCTTTTAAAACTATTAACAATCCATTTCAAAAGCTTGTGTGCATTATTTTGAGTATAAAGAAGGAAACGTGTTTTTCAGTTGAAACTTCTAAACCACTCTACTGTACATTGACTTTGGCTTTGTTGAAACAGGATGACAAAATTTGTGATCAGACCAGGACCATCCTCACACATTGTTTCATCCTTGTTTTTTCATGTGTCACAATAAATCTGCGTTGGGTCTGCAGGCTGACCTTAGGCTCCTGGTAAAAGGGCATATTGCCTTTATGGGAGAGGGCTCCGCTTAAACTACACAGATGTGATGCGACCGGGCTGTGCTGATAAGGTGGCACTGTCTAAAAATACACTCAGCAGCACCGCCTCCAGACACTGTGGCAGTGCGTATGGCCTGGCATGGCCCGGCGTCTGGACCTGGTTGAGCTGATGACATCTGACAACTGTACACGCTGCTGGTCATGCTAGTTGCTGCGTTAACCTGCTCACATGTAGGGAGGGAGTGTCAGTCAAGTATGTTCTCAAGGTTTTGTAGTTTTTAGGATTTAGCTGCTAAAATAGCATGTTTTGGTTTATGGACTCTGGTTGAGGCTGATTTTTTTTTTTTACGTCTGTGGTTTTCATTCTACTGAGTGGTTTTTAATTATTTATTGCAGTTCATTCAGTCTTCTGTTCAAGACAGCGGCTGGATTTCAATTAAAGGCTTGTTTATACAACTTATGAAATATCAGATTTGGATAGCTGTATGAGAAAGCACATTTTAGCTAAATGTCCTCAGCAAGGCAAAAAAGTCTGAACGCTTGCTTGTGGCAGGAAGGCTTTTGGTCAATAACAGTGTTGGAAATGTATTTGTGACCTAATTTGTGTATTAGAAAAGTTCTGAAATGATGAGTGCATTAATCAATAAGTTGGTGGACAGAAAAATGATTATACTGTAAGTCATTTCAGAGATTACAGCTTCTTGCTTCTGCATGCAATATCACAGTAAATTGAACACCTTTGTATATTTTGACCGTTGATCAGACAGAAGTTTTACTAAGGCATAATGTTGGGATTTGGAATTTGCATTGATCACTTTTTTATTATTTATTTTTTACTCTTTGTTTGACAGTCAGACTTTCATTAAAAGAGAGAGAAAGATCAGTTGATTGATGATTTATACATGCTGTTTTTAAAAAGTGTTGTGGTCACACCACATCACAATTTTTGTCATCTGCATGTTTTTTTTCCTGCCCATGGACAATATGAAATATAGTCACCATTGCATGAAGCAATCCCCTCTAACTGAAATACCTGTGCATTATATTGTTGTTCATTATTGGATCAAACGCAGTCTATTAAGGACAGATCTCACATTTGATTGTGTTAGAAGATGTAAATATAGCCAGCCAAAGCCTGAAAGTCACTTGAAAATGTCGGCAGACTTGCTGGCATTGTTAAACGTTTTATTACTGTTCAAAAACAGTGAGACTATCTGAAATGAAAGTCAAGCTGTTCAATCTGTTTTCAACAACTCCTCTGTTATGAGCTTTCGTGTGTGTGTGTGTGCAGCGGCCTAATTTGCAATGCACATATAGTACTATATAGGTATTTTTTGCAATCTATAACACCCACCCACACACACACGCTATGGTTGGACATTAAACTGTGAACAGCACAGAAGGACAATGTGCTGAACCAGCATTGAGGTATTTTCAGTATATTTTTATTTGTTTCAATTCATTGTTGCCAGATTATTTTTCTCTAGCTGGAAACACTGTGCAAAGGCTATCACATCATCAAATGATATCACTAGATAAGAAAGAATAGCCAAATTACCACTAACCAGGTTAAATCAATACCAAAAAGAGTTTGCAGTCAAAAAAACAAGACTAAGTGGGTTTCACCAAACATAGATACAACCAGGCATCTGATCAGTACATCTAAAGCTATTAAAATGAGGAAGAAAACAATGGCATTAAGCATAAAGCACATAAAGACACTCTAATACAGCTGGAATTATGGGCTCACTCACCACAGGCATAAAGGACTAAATGGCATTGCTGGTGACTCACTGCTTCCCCAAATGTCTTTTTATGTTTTATTTAAAACTTATCAATTTAATAGAGAGGATGTGTCACTGCTTTTGTAACGGCCTTGATTTTAAAGTTGTGATCAACGTGCATGATGCAGGATTCTCAAAAATGATGCACTTTGTATGACTGTGCAGAACTGCTATCAAATCCTATAGGTGACTGTTGGCCAACACCATGAAAGGCACTTATATGAATAGACAGAGGTTTACCTCACAGTTAAAACTCTGCTTTGACATTGCGTCCATGAACAAATATAATTCTTGTCCCGTCACCTCTTTGTATAATCTCCATGTGGGTGCTCACAGTTGCCTGGGAGTTATCCAACGTAGCGTCGATTCTGAGCTCCAAAGAATCTGCTGAATTAATGCCCTCGCTTCCATTCAAATTACATTAAAGCAATAAACTTGAATATTGAATAGGCAGCTTAATGTAAACCAGGAGAGCTTGATGTTTGATGAAACCACCCCTTACAGAGATGCACTCCACTTTTACACATTTACTCCCAGAAAGCAGCTCAGTTTCTGAACACAGCGAACATGTTTTCATTTGTCTCTGCTTGTTGTGTGAAAGCTTTGCTGTAGACACTCATTAAAGCTACAGACAGTTTGCTTAGATAGTACCTTATATACTTTGTACTGCCTTATCCCCGGGGTTCTGCCCAGCTCAATATGGAAATGGTATTCATCACGTTACAACAGCACAAGAGGAGACTTCATTCTCCTAGACTGCTGCATAAGTAGGAGCTAATGATGGCTACAAAACATGGTTTTGATTGGTTTGGCATGTCTCAGAGCAGGTTAGACTGCTAGTATAAGTCTGTTCACTGTTGTGCTATGGGTGCATTAGCAGCACTTGGTTTTCATTCTGAGGTCTTACGAAGGCATGCAGTATCCATAAAATGTTACACATTGCCTCAATTGGAAAATGAACCATAATAAACTGGTGGAATCCAATACCTCTAAGAAGTCTTTTGAGAAAAATGTTGGGGATCCTCATAGCAACGGAAAGCACCCTATCTCTAGAATAGATATTAAGGTGCCCTTGAACACAGCATTTAAATCCAGAACTGCTCCCATAACGCTGCTCTGTTGCCAATAGTTGTTGCAAGTTGTAAGTATCACAAAAACAACATTTAATCCAGTAGCTTTTAGATGTTTCACCCAACTATCAACCTCATGTTGGTGCTCAAGGAAAAGTCAGTGGATCACCAAAGTCAGTAGGATGCATCGCAGAGGAATCATGAATGGCCGTACCAAATTTAATAGCAATCCATCGAGTAGATGTTGAGATATTTATTAACATTTTAGAAAAAGGTTTGATCTGCTGGTGGCAGTAATGGAAAGAGTCAGCACATCAGCAAAGTAGGATTCATCCTTTGGGAACCATGGATGTCTGTTGAAAATGTAATGCCAATCCATCCAGTAGGTGTTAAGATATTGAGATATACATCAAAATTGGCAAAAAATGGATAAAATATTTTCTTCAATACACTATACCTAAAGTGAACATCTCAAGGATTATACCTTAACATGCCCTCTTTTAATCTTATGCCTAAACCTTCCCATACGGCAGGACAATTACAGCACTTCTGCATCATAACCCATGAGGGATCCATGATTTCTTCACCATCCTCTGATTAGTCAGAACATTTCTTGCATGCAAAATTCCTTTTTCTTTATTGGATTATATGTTATACTTTCTAATCAATGCATAATTTAATACTTTGTCAAACAGAAGTAACACATGTTTATGTGTGCAGATCTGTGCAGTTGGTTGGCTGGTTCTGGTGTTTGCCTGTCAGTTTATTCAACTGCCAGTTTCTATTAAATCAGGCCTGCAGCGTGGCCACTGGATTCGGTGGAGAGACAGAGCAGTTGAACTGGAGATGGCACAGGTGTCCTGCACTGCTTTGACTGAACAAGAAGTGACTGCAGTCTTATGCTTCGTTGCCTAACCTCTCCTTCAGCTATATCCAACAGACTGCGCACATGGCACACACCCACTTATAGCGTGTACACACATTTCTTAAGGCATGTATGCATACAAATCCTAGTATGGAAAATAAAAGCACCAGGGACAGAAAAATAGTTCACTGTGGGATCACATGCAGAAAACTCGGATTTAAATACTGATGACATACACTAGCTTATAGATAAGGTAACATACTATTGAGTTTAACTGGTCATAGCTATGAAAGATACTAATGGTTTTACCTTCCAAATGTACTAATAACCACATTTTCACACCAAAAATGTTAAAATATTTCAAGTATTTGAGTACTGATACAGGGCATGAATTGTTACATGCATGTTGGATACAGCAAAAATGTACACCAAAACAAATAAGTGACTGTTAAAGAGTCACAAGGATATTAAAATAGTCTGGTCTGCACATGGCTGTACCATGCACTAAGTGTCTGAAAGCTATTACTCATAGATAACCATAATGTATGTGCAGAATGTGCCTCAGTTTAACAGCAGATGGAGGTACCACATGTACAGTGCAAAACATACTGCACTCACTGTCTCATGTATCTTTGTTTCTAAGCTTTTGCCAGGTTGTCGTGCCAGGTTGTTCTATATAGTGTATAAAAACAAAGATATGCACAGCTAGTGTGAACAACAGCAGGGAAGGAGGAGAACAAGATTTGAATCTTGCAGGACAGTAGGAGCTGTATAGCTATTATTTGTAATGCTTTTCAAAAATTTGCCATATATATATATTTATATATATATACATATGGAATATAGTCTATAATTTTATGGCAGGGACAATCATTACGATTGTTGAGCCAATTAGGAATATGATTTGGGTTTGAAGACTGCTTGGAACAAGTTAGGCCAAGCCGGTGCTTTTGTTGCAGCGTTTTTAGCCACTTTTGCCCGGAAACAGTACTTTAAATCTCATTTGTATTGTGTGACATTTCAAAAGGAGCTGTTAAATATCACTTTAAGGCGTAGCTCTGACAGATAAATGCACACAGACTCTATTGTACACAAAGCTGAATAAACATAAAGGCACCTCAGACTGTTAGATATTATATCAAATGTTTCCAGAGAACTGAAGTGTCAATCTTCTGCTCTTTGAAAAATGAACTGAGGAGAGGATGATGCCTGTGTTTTGCAGCTGCCTTTAGTGTGGAACCTTGACTCCACGTTTCCATCTCTTCTCCAAATATGCAAATGTCCTCTGATCTTTGAAAAGGGGATGGATGTGAATTGCTGCTCTGTGAGGGAGGTGGGCCATTATTCCCAGTGAAGGGCATCCAAAGTCCAGCTGAATGAAGGCAGGAGCCCAGAGGTACAGTACAGATCTGAGGGTAATGAACCAATTGAAAAAAGAACCTCCAAAAAGGATCTGAACAGTGTCTGTAGAAAGAAAGCCAGAGAGCCGAGAGAGCTGAAAGTGTTGCTCCTCCTTGGTTACACTGGAACTGCACATGATCCCCACACCACATGGGACTCTATTTCTCATTTCCCCTGTGCAAAGTTTGAATAATCAGAGTCGTTGTAACATTTCACATTCACTGGCATTCACAGTGAACTTTTTCAAGAGAGTGGGAGGACATGAACAGCTAAAGAAGCAGGTTTTGGACCAGGGCTGCAGAGAGTTCAAATCTCAAATTAGCTCAAAAAATGGGTCAGAAGAAGCAATTTAACTGCAGATTCTTCTAAAAATTGCTTTCCAAACTGTACCAGCTTTTACTCATTAGCCACACTAGACACGTTGCTCGGTTTTGCACCCTACTCGCAGCAAGAGGAAACCATTTGAAAAGTGTTTGGACTCCACTGAGCATGTCTAGCAGACTGGGTGGTCTGTGATGTTTTCTGCTTCCAATTCCTCCAATTCCAAAAGAACGAGATAGGGGAAAGATCTAATGTTGGTGGCTTCAGCTTTCCTTGTGTTGCTCAGTACAAAGGTTTGGTCCTGAATTTATGGGGTTTCAATAACTGTGATTTAGAGAATAGAACACTCTTCTCTTGCAGCCTCAGTGTGGGATTTATTCTGATAACACGGCTGGAATTTAATGTAAAATCATGCAGTGTGCCACTTTAAACAATCGCTTCCCATCCCAAGTCATTTTCAAACTATGAATTTATTTAGGAAGCTGTCCGGACCTCATCATCAAGGTGAGGAGTGACTCCAACAATGGAAAACTAATTTGGGTGAAAATGTCAGCTTCATACTGTTCATTAAAAGTGCTGAGCATGCAGTCATCACAGCTGTAGGTTTTGCTGAGTTGGTGTAACTGATTAGAATATCCTCCGAGTCCTCGGCTGGGTCATCCACAGTGTGAACCTCCTGTTCACAATTATGTTACACTGTGAAAAGCTTAGATAAGGATGAGCAGGAAATTAACCTTGTGAAGAGACAAAGAGGAGGTGGCAGATGTTGGATTAAGACAAATCTGTCAATCAAAGGACTCATGCAAGAACATTTTTGTATTCTTATCCTAAATCTCTCTTTTCTTTGAGGTGTGCTCATATGAGTGTTCCGTCACATTCAGCAAGCCCTCTGGACTGCACAAATTTGTTGAAAATGTTGATATGATGAAAGTGACCTGTACGTGAGTTGAGACCTGCTCACACCAGCATTTAAAACAGCAATATGCTGTAAAATCAATTCATTTTGATTATTCATTCACGAGGCCAAGTTCAAATCTTTTGTGTCAAGTTCCATTTTAGCCAATTGTCACACTTGAATTTGTTGCGTCAACCATCAGCAACCCCATATGATAAGAAGGGACTGATTTCGGACATAGTCCAGGTTGTAAGTGTGCGTTAGTGAGCACAATCAGAATGAAAAATCTAAGAAATTATGAAGTAATTATCAATTATACTGTCAACACTGTGTCAATAAAAGAAAACCGCAGCAGTGTTTTTTTGCAGCTGTAGCCATTGATTCTATCACTTGATTCAACACTGAATTCAGCAAAGTCACTGCTGAGATCTGCTGAGAAAACTAGTAAAAATAATGGCAGTAACTTACCATACTTGCCATAGTTGTACGCACCCGTGGTTCCAGATTTACCACAGAATAAAGTGACATTTTCAAGATCACTTTGGTGGGCTCATTGTTGTTATAACTGAATCAATTAAAGCTGAGTTGTAATAAAATGTAATTTTCATTTAGAAGATGGTCTGGCTAAAGTATGGCATGATTACAATGGAGGTGGTCATGGGGATGTGACAGATACTCCTTTACAGGTGATCTTACACAGGTCTGTGACACAATTGGTGAATGCAAGAAAATCTTTTAAGTCACTCCTGTATATCATTCAAGAACTAACCTGTTTGTACGAGGGCTTCTTGCATGACGCCCAAAATGAAAAAAAGCATTCAGAGTAGAATGTGCAAAGCTACTTTTAGTATCTGTCACCGTTGCCTTGTGACACACTTTCTTGGTAAGTCAGGGCCTGGTACTGCCTGCTGCTTAATGTGAAGGTCACTAAATGTTTGTGTGGCTGAAGCAGCAGCAGCACCACTTTGTCAGACCTGTTTAGTGCTCCCCTGTATGCTCCGCTTGGCAGCAATAGACTGCATTGTCCACAGCTATATTGGGAGCAAGTCATTTTATCCTTTTTTACAGGGATACCCTTGCGCTTGCCAGCTGTCCTATTTCTTCTGCGTTTGCCTTCGGGGAGATGCCCGAGTAGTGAGTGTTTCCTGACCTCCAGATTTATCCCAGCCATTATACGCTGCTAAGCCAGGCCAGGATCAGGCCGATCTAGTCCAGGCTAGTCTCTGCCCCATGCTATTACCTCAAGAAGCATTGCAGCTTGTGCATGAGAAAGAATATGTTGCATCTGAGATGTTGTCTCTTCAAGCCCGAGCATGTTGACACTGTGGCATTTCTGATGCAGTGACAAAAGAAAACAACAACAGCATAGTGCAAGGAGACATCATACAGCCCATCTATATTACACCACAAACACAGACAGGCAAGGACACACTGCTTCACTTAAACCAAGATGAAAATGTGCAGCACAGTGCTGACAGCAAAGAGAATTTACTGCTTGCAAATCAAAAAGATTACTTTATTATGCCTCACATGAATGGGAATGATGCAGACCCCTCCTCTCTCTCTCTCTCTCTCTCTCTCTCTCTCTCACTCTCTCTTTCTGTGTGTCTCTGCCTTCATCAGTTACATATTCAGAGAAGTGCAGCACAGCAGTATATTCTGCCAATGCAGAACTCCAATTATTTCTCACTGTTGGTTTGAGACTACACACAAAAAAATGAACCCCACTATACATGACTGCTGGAATATGGCAGAGGTTGGACGTGTTGTGTTTCAGATGACTCGTGGAGTTTTTAGGAACCAAAAAGGAAGAAACAGAGATATTTGAAACTATGCTGCTGAGCTTGTCAGAAAGTCCCCCACATCCCTAAATGTAGGTAATCACATCACATTTGAATTATTACCCTGCTGCAAATGCTGTAACCATCCTTGATCTGAAATATAGTCCACTGCAGAGTTTCTCTCTGTATATTAAACCGTGGCTGTCAATCCGGCAGTATACACCTACCTACTGCTTCATTAATCACATTTCCCTGCAATTAGCTCTTCGTTTATGCAGTTTTAATTAACCATGAAATTATGGATCCTTCCTACTTGGAGGTGGCGTCTCATCTCCTGGTGTATTTTTGTCTCTTCCTGAATATATATTTGCTCATTATGACTATGAAATCCAGCAATCTAGTGGCTGTTCTGCTGCTACCTTGGTAGCTGAAGGAAGTGTGTGTGTGTGTGTGTGTGTGTGTGTGTGTGTGTGTGTGTGTGTGTGTGTGAATTGTGTGAATGACTCAGTGTGCAGCAGTGTTCCTCAGTTATCACACACTGTGGGAGGAAAAGCTGTGTCTTTGTCTTCTCTTCATCCTCACACATACACACACACACACACACACACACACATGCACATGCACACATGCACAGTAGCGATCTACACTAGATTACAGTTTTCTACAAATAGCATTTCACTAAAGGGTCCAATTTGAAATTGACGCCTGGGAACCCCACTGGTGAAACACATCCGCGCCCACACTGGCTTTGTTTGCGAACAAGATAGTCCTCAAATGGAATCATATATTTTGATGTGGCTTAATATGCTTTGACAAACATTTCAAAGCTGTAGACACTATAAAAAAAATCGTGTATTTTTTAGCTATTTGTGTTAATGTCCAGGACCTGTACTGAAAACAGTCCCACCAGGCCAGAAATCCTGGTCCTTGGTGCTCCTTTTAGGTTTAGGAGTAAAAGTATTTTATCCACTTTCTTACTGTAACTTAGGAACCCACTCGTATCTCAGCAAATATTAAGGAGAGCTCCAGAGGTGTACTAATGTGTGAGGAGATGCTCTGTTAGAAGAGAGATGTTTTGGAACTCTAGATGACACTAAGCTTATAAAAAGATCATTCGGAGAAACCAATGCCTTATCTGAACATGCTCCTTTTTTGCAGCGGGAAAAATACAGCTGTGCAATAGTGATGAGTCTGTCTGAACCAACAACTTTGGAATCATAAATGTCATACTTCCATCATGTTTTCTACATGACTTTCCACCATTTAAGCTTCATGTGGGAAGCATCTCATGGTGTCCTCTTCTTGATGGAGAATTACTGTCGAATGTTTACAGTATGTGTTGCTGTGGTGGATGTGAATGCACATGAATTGTATTAATACACATTAAATAATACATATTTCATTTTCTGGACATTTTGTTAAAATGTGCGTTACATTTGGATGGAAATCTGACTGTAGTGAAAGACAAGCGATGCTATATTGCTAACAAACAGACTGGTATGTAAATAGTATATATGGTGAGGTAAAGGGGGAATGTTGTTGGTGCTGTCAGTTAGTTGTCCGTGGCACCTTCTTCTCAGTCATCTATGTGTGCCATGGAAGTTGTGACAAGTGGCAAGCTGTGATTGGTTGGGTTTACTATGTCGTCTGCCTTTGCCATCATATCTTTGCCTCTCGACTGTTTGATTGCCCGATCTGACACAGTGACCATCTCGAAAGGCAAAGCATTGCGTGGTCTGATCCGGCACAGTTACAGGTGTGTTTGTAATTTTCATGTCAAGGATCTTTGGAATTAGACCAGGTATAAAGCTCTTGGTAGAGACAGTGTTGTTGTACTGTAAAATTGACTTTGACACAACCACAGAAACGCATTAACCAACTCTATCATTGAGCTTATTTAGAGTGCTGGATCTTTGCTTACTGATTCAGAACCTCCTACACAATGATTAGGTTCCTCATGGGAGAAGCTTTTGTGTAGGAGCCAAACACTTCTCCTCCATCATGAAAAACCACAGCGCTGTGATGTGGAGGTCAACACGTTTAAAAGGTGGGCAAGAGGTGACTTCACCCACCTGTTTAAGCTGCTTCAAATCCAACCTGTGCGCAGCTTTCATCATTAAACCATTAATTAGCTTAATTGCCAGCCTCATTAGTGTACGTGTTACACAAAATATATTGCAATTATGGACACATGTTGGCTGATCAAGCTGAATGTTTGTGTGGGGCACTGGTGAAAAGCCACATGACCCTCTACTGGGATTACTGGGTACTTAATGACATGGAAAAAAGCTTGTCTGGTGAAGAACCTGTGTTAATGTAGTTGCAGACTTTCACAGATGAGAACTTTTGAGACTGTTTGTGCAGTCTATGTGACAGTATGCAAAAACTTAAAAGGTAACAAACACTTTGCACCTCTGGCATATAATTATCATGTCATATCACATCCTGTCAGGGTTATAGCTCAGTCAATCAATGTTGCTTTGATCAGTACATCGAAGCATAAAGAATGCTGTTGGGTTGTTCTATTTTCATAGCTGCAACAAGCCATTAAGAACATCACAATTCAGAAATTTCATGCATTTCTCCCTCCTAGTCACATTTTTGGAACAAGGTTGGTCAGTGGCAGAGGCCTTGTTATATTGTTTCATTGTGTAATGTAGAAAATATATGATGAGATGGATAGTGTTGTACAAATAAAGGGAAAATGACCAAATAAACATGAGCGCGAAAGAGTGCATTCATTGAGCGTGCTCCTGCTTTGAACTGAACTGAATGTATCAGTTTGCAACTAATGAATGTGAACATGAGCGTCAGTATCTCCCACTAGAGTTAACAATGCTCACATAGTGTTTTATGACACCTGGCATGCCAGCATGGCTAGTGCAACCCACAGTTCAGATGCAGCTATGAATAACTGAAGGACGTAAAAACGTAACATAAAAAGTCTCACATTTCTGTGCCAATTGTGCCCTCCGGATCTGAATCGACACGTCGAGCTGAAGCATCTGACCAGTCTTGGGACATATCTGCGAGTGAATGATGAGGATAGGAAATCGTTAACAAAGGGTGAGACCACAAGCCAACAGCCAAGTCAGACTCACAACATTTTGTAAAGGACCAATTACCCTCAAATAGACAGAACTGAAACTTACTAGACTACATTGTAGGAAATCTGCAGCCTTCGCAAATCATTTAAAAGGAAAATGGAATAAATGAAAGTGAACTAGGTCATTTTTTTGGACAGTCAACTTAATGCAAAATTCAAAAGTGTTTACTATATATACTACAGTCTGATGGAGGGTGCAATCATTGAGAAATGAGTAGAATTTTTTTCTGCCTGCATTAGATGAATGACAAATCATCCATTAGTGCCTTCCTCCAGACAGAAAAGAAAGTGTTCTCTGTATGACTAATGCAGTGAATACAAGTGTCCTTCTGTTGGCTAATTGAATGTGATTGAGTGGAGCTGAGAGTAATTGAGTAGCGCTGAAATAACCTATTGGTTTGTTTGATCAGAGTAAAAAGCAAATGCTGTTTAAAGAGCTTGAAAATAAAGTCAGTGTAAACTAGCAGCTGTTGTGTTCTGGCTCGCGTCCTGCATTCTTAATGACTGCAAGCAGCGTTAAAGAAAGCTTAAATCAAATGTTTGCATTCATAATTCGTTTGGCTGCTGTCCAAATGATTTTTGACAGCAATGATAGATACATGTGTTAACACTGAATTAGACCACTGTTAGTTAACAAATGAGGCAAACCAGCCTTGATTACATTAGAATTCAATGTGAGTGACCATAAGCATGGCTACAAAATCATAACACTACTACAGCATATTGTTCCATTTTGCCATTTAAGTTTTTGTACATATTTTTGGAACACCATCTAAAGCTGGAATTATGCTTCTGTGAAGACACATGCAAATGTCTTTGCAAGCCTATGGCTAAGTGTAACCACAGGTTGCAGAGGCTTGCAGAGGACCTGATATGCACACCTCAAACATGAGTGGGTCTGCAGGACAAGCAAGCTGATTGGTTGATCTGTTGCATGCTGTGAAGCAGGTTTAAAACAGAAAACAAATAACATGTACTCATATACTCAAAGTCAATATAAAAAAAGATTTCATTTCATTTCATTTTAATAATGTTAAAAAAATCAAAACATTGGCTATCAGCTTAAATCCAAGCACATCAGTCTCACCCTCAAAATGCTACATTAACAGAAACATAACAGAGTCCACTGTCAGTGTTAGAAGTATGTATATCATGAAGGTGAATGGGCTCATTATCTCAGTTTGTCTCAAGCTGAGACAATTCAAGTGAAAGACATGCACACACACTTTTCCATGCTCAGGCCCGCTGTCTGCTGACTGTATCTGCTAGAGTGCAGCAGGCAGAGGAGCAGACATCTGAACGAGGTCGTGGAGTTCACTTGCCTCTTCTCTTCCTCCACTCTGAATATCAGCCCTCCCTTGACCCGGCCTGCCTGGTGAAGCATTGTTTTCCCCTCATCCCTCTCACTTCTCAGTACAAACAGTAGCATCCATCTCTCTTGCTGCATGCATGGCGCGCCACTCTGTGTCCTCCACATTCTCTGAGGATAATGGGTTTCGGTGCAGCTTGCACAGATGGAGGCTCAGGGAGCGGTCCACCATTGGCTGTTCTGGCCCCACTATCACCCCTTCTAACACAGAGTCGACTCCATTTGCATCCCGCCGGGATGCAAACACTTAAGGGGAGGAGTGTTGGGCCCCTCCCCTCTTCTGAAGCAGAAGTAGTGATGTGTTCAGTGTACAGCTGTCTTGCTTGTACAGCATGCTTTGAATCATGTTGTCAAAGATAGGTATTCAAGATTCTTTGATGTATCATTGATAAGATATTACTGTGTGTTTCTTCAGGGCAGCGACGAGGGCGACGTGGACAAGAATAAATGCTGCACACTGTGTAACATGTCCTTCACCTCAGCAGTGGTGGCACAGTCACACTACCAGGGTAAAATCCACGCAAAGAGGCTAAAACTACTGCTGGGAGAGCAGCCTGCCATCACAACCAAAGGTATAGCCCCTGTTAAAAATGCATTGTGGGTACAAATGATAGAGGAGCTAAATATGTCCAACAGAGATTTATTATTGAGAAGAAAAGTAATGAGACACAGGATGTCATATGTGTTAATGATAATGTTTGATGGTGTTGTTATGTACGTGTGAAGTGGAGTAGAACCTCGTAGCTGATTTGAAATAAATATGAAGCTCTCGGTTCACACTCAGAGTGTGTTCTCCCCTCATCTCTCCCACTGTTGTTCCTGAGTTGGACTACTCACAAATAGCAAATTGCAAGTGCGCTGTCTCGATTCAGTGCTGTGAAACACCACATACGCCCAGAGGTGGTGGCTGGGTCAGAATATACTGCAGAAGCCCAAAGGCCAAATCTATACAACATCATGGCCGCAGGTGGGACACTTTTACTCCAGTTGTTTGTGCACTTGTTCTGTTTTGAGTCATTTCTCTGCTAACCACTATGTTTTAGAGTGAGTAATGTAAATTACACCCTTATTTTGTATCTATCATAAATTTTCTCAAAGCTATACTAGTGCATGGAAACAATTTTTAAAGAAATAGTTTCCACTGTGGGAAGTATGCTAACTGGCTGTCTCACAGAGAGTTACAGAGGATGAGAGGATTGATACCACTCTCATGTTGGTGTGGTAAATAGGGCCATGAAGCTTCAACCTCCAGCTGGTTAGCTTAGACTGGAAGCCGGGGGTAAAGCTGCCTGGCTGGTAACTTTTAGCTGCACCTTTAAAGCTCACTAATTAACACATTATATCTTGTTTTGTTAGCGTCCTTTTTATGTGTGAATTCTGCACAGCCTCTGTCCCGTGAGAATAAATTTCCCTTTGTTCTTTATATGTATGCAGTTTATCAACTAAAGACACTTTGCCTGTTAGATCAAATTCGAATGTTTATGACATGGGACCTGAGTAATTAATGAAAGTAATGGAGCAATACATGTACTATAGGAAGCGTATTCATTCAAATTCTGCAGTACTAATCCCATCTGGACACAATCCAGTGGTGTTGACATTAAAATCATAAGTTAGCAAGCCTCTTTTGGTAAAACTCACCCTGTTTTGAGAGGAAAAAGAACAACAAACAGCTCATGACATGCTGGGATTTTCCACAGAATGGGAACACCCGGTCACCTTGGTCTGACATTTACACATCACTTCCATTAAGATTATCATTTTAGATGGTCAATTGCCAATTTACTGTGTCTGTCTCCAATCCGCTTTCACTCTCTGCCCTCATACTGCCCTGCCTCCACCATTATTTTTGAGCTCACAGAGAGCACCATCCTTTCTCCTACTGCACTCTCCGGCAAAGTCAACTAAGAATCAAAGTAAAGACAGAAGCTGAAGGATGCAGTGTGTGCAAACACTCATCAACATCACTGCTGGATTGTAACCTTTCGTGGGAAATAAGACCAATTTTGCAAATGTCATGTGCTGTGGTATTGCATACTTTCTGAGTCAACACTACTCATTCCTAAAACCCCCCTGGATAAATCTGAGGTATCACAAGATGTTTACCAACACAGAGAAAAAAAAACATGTCTGCTATACAAATGATGTTTATTGCCAACTAAAAAGCAGCACAGTTTTCCTTCTGTAGGCCTCTTTAAACAGTTGAAATGAAAGAGGACAGCATCACTCATCTCATTGGCTGTTTGAAGCTCAGACCTAAGCAATCTAACAGTTACTTCTGCCTAAATGGACTTATCACTTCCTTTTGGTCCAAACTTTAATATCTCAACACTTTTTATATGGATTTCCATGTAGTTTGGTACAGGCATTCATATTACGCCAAGAAAGCAATCCTAAGAACTTTGATGATCTTCTGACTTTTCCTCTGGGGCTACCAGCTGGTCAAGTTTTCACTTACTCTGTGTGAATTGGCACAAAAGTTTATACAGATATTATGGTTCCAAGACGATGTATCGCACCGACTTTGGCTATTTGATTGATCGCCATGAAATTTGGTACAGACACACTGGACGAATTTAATAAACAGCCTTTGCATCAGGTCAAAAGTTAAATTTTTCCAATACTCTAGTCTATGATCAGATACCTTCAAAACTAATGACAATCCCATGGGCCTCCATTGTTTTTAGCGTTAATAAGTCAATGTTAGTATGCTAAGACTATAAACATGATGCATTATTCATGCTAAACTATAGCACGTTGTTAGCATGCTGATGTTGTCGTTTACCCCAAAGCACCGCTGTGTCTAACTACAGCCTCACAGAGCTGCTGGCGTGGCTATAGACTCGTGTTCATATTTATGAAAATGTTGCACGTCGTGTTTTTTGGGGCCAATTACATCTTACTAACAGCAGCCCAACAAGCTGGAGCGGTTGGCTGGTTTTCCCAGAGCCCATGTGTGTCTATGCGTGTGTTATTTAGATTTAATCACCAACTGCGCTTTACCTTGGGGTGGTTCAAGTCTGCTGCTGCTGTAATCTGCTGACAGCTGCTCACCTTGAATCTACTTACAAATTGGCAGTTGTGTGAGAATAATGAGTGAAGATCACAGGGGAAACAGCCAATGAGAAATATAGCAAACATTGTATTTTCAGATTGTTCTGGAGCCCAACACCTGAGTCCACAGTGAGCAGTGTGGATGTGAATAGATCAGCCTTGGGCTTTGTTTACTGTGGCTCGTTGGCTCCAGTTGGCCGAGTCATTTATATGCACTTCACAGCTTTGTTGTTTTACTTTGTGCTCTCAGATATCTCTCACCACTACCTTTCTTTTAATTTGTTGGAAGTTTTCTGTTGACTGATAAGGCAGTGCATTTTTATAGTGGTATTATCTGAAGTCTCCCATTGTTGAACCATCCTGAATTTATCCTGCATTAGCATTGCCTCAGCCACCGCAGCCATTTTCCCTCAAAAGTGCTCGGATTGAATCATTAGATTAGCGCGCAAAGCTCTTGTCTTGAGTTAATGTTTGTCAAACAAATCCTTGAAATCTCTGAAAAGAATAGCATAATTCCTTTCTCTGCAGCAGCACCAGAAAAGCATTTTAACATAGAAAGTAGGACAGAAGGTGTAAAGTCTGCAGAGCTAGTTCAGGCCAAATACTAAACAACACTATTTTGCACTATTGCAGCCAAATGGAAAGTTAGTTTTGTCTCTGTTGAACACCTGAAAGAGGAGTGAAGGAAATGAAGATAAGGGCTTTAATTTTCATCCGAATTTGCCAGAAACCTCAAGCAGCTCTGTACTCCGGGACGCCGCTGTCGGCTGCACAATCGTCACAACCAAATGTTCACTAAGATGCTGCACCATCCTGCTGCTGCATTTACAGCCCAGCATCCACCTGTGGGCTCAGTTCTTCTTTATTCCCAGGGTTTGTATCGATCTCACTCAGCTCTTGCGTTGGCTGGTTGAAATATTTATGCTCTTAGGGAGAGATCGAAACAGAGCCTGACTGAGCTGAAGTTTTTATTAATTCTCAATACAGCGTTCCTTTTCAATTAATGGCTGAACTACTGAAGGCCAAAGCCATTTTCACATTATACCAAACAATGCTATATACATGCGCATAATATGCACATTGTTTTGCTTCTTTCTTGTGTGTGTTAAAGCAGCAGTCTCCCATGTTTTTCTCTTAAGAGGTTAGGATAGAGGTATATCATTGATTTAGAATTGTATTTTCAGGGAGGAAAGTTTGGAGCTCCGTATTATTGAATTTTTGTTTATTTTGAGCATTGGTCAACTCTGAAGCTTCACAAAAAAATCAACCTATGTGGTTACAGAAAAACTATGACAGGTATGAAAAAATGAACTAATATGATAACGTTCAAAGGGTGGTGATTAGTGTGACATTTAAATGAAGTGTGAAGGTGCCCATATGAATTAGTGTGAGGAGTTTTTAAAAAATAAATACACGTATACAGAGGACTCTTTCAAGAAGATCACTCACCAGATCCAGCAGACAGTTATTTGGAAGCACCCAGGACAAATGTTTTCCTCCAAGCTGATGCTGTGGTAACCAGTATATGTAGTAATTTATCAATAGTGAGAGATACTTTGGCTTTAGCTTTAGACAACTTTGACACTGTTTGATTGCATTCATGCTTTGCTTTCTAGCAATCAGATTGGAGTCTGGTGGTGTAGAGCCTAGACAGCGCCCTTTTGCTATTTGCTCTCTTTGCCACATGTCAGTGACAGACACGGCCATTAAACATGCCATCTGTGGCCAATGGTTCAGAACAGAGGCAGCTCCGTCCCAGCCCAAAGAGGGGGAGACACTGCCATCAATCGCACTGACACCCAGCAAACTGCAGAGGAGCCTCCTCCTGCATAATGTGTAACAGACACAGTAGAAAAAAAACATGTTTTATTTTTTGGATTGTAGCTGCTGATACCCAGTTTTTGTGCCTGATTCCATTAACTTTAGATTTTCATCAGTAAGAAAGAAGTACAATTATTCAGCACTTCTCATGGATCCTTGGACAGAGGAAAGGCCTCAAACTCCAACTGCAGTAATATAATACATATGATTCTGAAATGGGCCATTCTGCACTTTTACTTTTGCTGCTTGACATACATTTTGATAGCACACTGTGGTATTACTAGTTTACGTACTTTAAGCATTATATTCAATTAAATACTGCTTTTCAACAGTAACTAACTTTTCAACATTATGTTTAAAAGAAGTGCAGCATTTTTGTTGAAATTTGAGTCGTTCTTCTTGAACTCCCTGTCCTCAGGTAGTAGTCCCAGTCCAGCAGCAGCAGGTTGTGGTGCAGGAAGCAGAGTTGCTCAGCAGACTACTGTTCTCATAAATTGCAGAGACTTCGGTGAAGGCGTGCTCACTTGGAACGGATGAGGGTATATCACTGTATATCACAGTAACAAAGTGCATTATTCAGAGACTCTGGCAGAAGAGTGTCTGATTTAAAAGCCGTCGCTTTCGCCTCCATTGAGTGACATCCCGTAGGCTGTGACTTTGGCCATTTTCAGTGGCAAGTGGGGAACCGGCCATGCTTATCGTCATATAAATAGATCATAAGATTGTGATGTTTATTGCAACTTCGGCAATCTGTGCTGCCTTCACTTTGACACACAGCTTCACTTGCTCACCTGGGCAGCTCCAGGCTCTTCCCGTCTGTGGCACAGCTGCCTTCAGTGTTGATGGACTATTACTCATGATGTGTGACTGATCAGACATTGAGCAAGGCTACAGAGTGGTGACGGCTGCATTACAGCCAGTTTTTAAATGATGATTTTTAACTGATAATCTGTCGACACCTAATACGATAAAAGCAATCTTTAACACTACACAACACTAATGCAGATATTACATGCAAATATTCTGTCAGAAGATTCATAATGAGAGAAAGTCTGTCAGTAAAAGGTTGGATGTGTTGCACTTGTCCAAACGATCCATATTCCAATTGTGACAAAGGAGCTGCTAGCTTTGGAATGAGCTTGTTTTCTCCACGTAAACGGTGGTTTAGGGCACCTCTACTGTTCAGGCACCCAGATCTGTCACAAATAGAAAATGTCAGGAAGATAAATCCAGGGCACCGGGAGGCCCGGGCTATTGATTTCTACATAAGTAACGTCAGCGAACTGGCCGAGTTCCTCTGTTGATCCGCCTGCCTCTGGGGACGTGCTGCTGTTCCAGCCTGCCTTCAGCCCGCTATACAGTTGCAAAAACTTGAGCTTGCTGAGCAATTTTTTTCCTCGTTCACCACAAATACCAAAGATCCTTGCTGGTGCAGCTGTTAAAACAAAAGCCTCAACAAACACTGATGAGAATATACAGCATTTCTGTTGTCATGGGAGAGCCTCGTAAACTGCTTTTTTTCCCCCTTGAACAGACGGTGTTCATCATTCTTTTGGATCCATGCAAGCTCCATTCAAAACCTGGATGAACATTTCAGAAATGCACCGTCATCAAACTGAATTCCTACTGTTGAGAAGCCCTGCCAAGCTGTTGTTCTGAATTTCAAATTAACTTTCCGAACATGCAAGAATTTCATCTGATAGTTGATATAAATGTTTAATGTTGTTCCTACAGGCTGTATCCTCAGCTACTGTATCACACACCACCTCTATACACTAACAAATGACCCCTCTGTGCCCTTTTACTCAGGCGCAGTTTTGTTAACGTGAATATTTTCAGTGACCCACATTGTGCGAGCTCGTCTGCATGCATTTTTATCTGAAAATCGACTGACAGTGTTGCAATGTGCTGCAATTCTTATTCAGATTCTATTTTCGAGCGCGGGCTGAATGAATGTTAATATATCATTAGTATTTTTATATAATCAGCCACGTGTATTTGCATGTCCTCACATGGTCTCGCTAAGCATTATTTCCACATTCTGGCCTCTTTCCAATTGTCTGGGCTGTAAGCGCAGTAGCTGCCATGAATGTCACTTCCTTTAACATCTGCAGCTTAATGTGAAGATATATTTTCCCTGCACTGATTTACTGGGAAGTGATTTGGAGAAATCTGCAGTTAAAATGTTCATATGGTAACGTGACTGGGGACTCTAAATGTCTCAATGTGTGGACAGTTAAATAACAATTAAATTGTATGAATCATAACAGTAACATTTAAAGCGTTACAGTATTTTTAAATTGCCCACTCCTGGTTCATGCTGTTCAAATCATCTAATGGGCTGCTTCAGTCTTAATATTTTCATATTTTGCTGACATTCTGGGGCAGTGCAGCAGCTCAATTCTGAGATCATGAAGTTGGAGCAACCAACAGTGAATTCAAATAAGAACTTAGTGCTTTGCACCACTGTAAATGTAGAGTAACTGGAATAATGGTGCTGGGAACAGAGATAGAATAAAATCTGTGGTAGAATGAAGGTTTGACTGGCATAAGAATGAGCAAATAATGAGGTAGGTTTTATTAATGTGTTTCTTCTATTTCATAATTTTTACCATAAATGTATTATGAAAGTGCCTTTTAGCCACACTAACAACATGGCATGAGGGAATTGCTTAAAGAAATGACACTTTCTTTACTTCAAGCATGCATTTATCCCACAAGAAGAAGTCTTTATGAGAAGCAATATTAGTTAAATAGTCTGATAATGTAACCTCAACCAAAAGTGTCATTTCTTCAGCCAATGTTCCAAGTTCAACAGCAAAAAAGAGTTTCTTTTGCTGACTGTTGTTGTACTTTCCAGATATATGCAACATGTGGCAGAACTGGCTGGCATTAAATCTAATTTAACAACAATAAATACCTAAAATGCAGAAAGCTAAATTGAGAAATTGTGGTGGTGCAAAACACATTTGCACCCCTGAGAGTAGTGTACACCAGGCTTAGTAAAAATCCCCCTTGTTTTCCAGCTTTCCTGAGTCTAAAGGACAAATGGTCTGCAGTTCAAGTTCAGCTTTGTAGGACTTCAACCTTACAGATAGTAATAAATCTCAGAGATGGAGATCTTTTGTTTGTTTGCTTTCTATGACCTGCACAGTTTGCAGAGACTCCTCCTTAGAGACAAAGTGAAAATATGAGAAGATGTTGCGTTTCCTGAGTTGTACATGCAGGCAGAGCAGAGTGTGGTGAGTAGAAAGCCCAAACGGGAGCATTGTAGGAAGAGATAACTGCATGGATTCAGAGCACTTTGATCCCCTCTCCTCACAGATGCTGAATCGCCTCAGATTTATAACTCTGTTCACGCTAAATAGCTCTACTTTGCACCGCTTCTCTGTCTGTATGCAAGGAGGGGATTTGGCTGTTAAACACATCTCAGTGCTCTAAAATAGTGACATATTCTAATCCACTACTAATGGATTTTTAGTTTTCTGCAATTCAGAGGCTGATCAATGATGGGCTAAATCTTCACACAAACTCCCTCTTAAAACACAAAACAGGACAAATAAAAGAGCTGAATAAATCCATTAGAATTAGCTTTACTGACAGAGCCAACAGAAGAGCTATGCAGAGCAGCAATAAGTCCAAGCAGCAGAGCAATCACAAAACCTCACAAGTCCCATTCATTTTAAACTCCACATCACTAAGGCCCAAATGCTGCTGTATAGTTTAAAAATGCGTTTGCATGAATGTAAAAATATGGCTGTTTATGTAAAGCTGCCTTTTGAAATGTAAGCTTTTCATCTAACAAGAGTGGTATGCATCTCCCTGGAGACAAACTAAGCGATTTGAATATGACTAATTACTGCCATAGAAATGTCTCCACTGAAGGACGGGGAAGCTACTATCACCTGCGACAGTCTTTAGAACCACTGATGAAACCTGCATCATTCTGTACTGCTCTGTGTCAGGCACCCACAGATATCCCACAAATACAGGAATTTACGGCACAGGTGTTGCTGGAGAAGAGCTGGATGGAGTTACATCCTCACTAAGAAGTCACCATCCTGTCTGATTTCCCTCGTTTGGCTGTTGTTTTCTCCATTCTCCACTTGATCCAGTCCATCCAAGTGTTTGCAGTTGTATATGAGACTTTATTACTTATAAATGCCAAATGTCCTCTGGCTTCATATATTTAAGTGAACAATAAATAATTAAGCTTTCATCAGGCCACCTGTGATTTGGAGGTAAGGGTGTTTTGATGTGGAGAAATAAGAGACAAGAAGAAAAAACAAATGTCCAAAATAGGATTTGGAGATCTGATGACATTAAAAAAGTAAAAAGTAAAAGGATCCCACTGTTGAAAACTGGAAGCTACCTTTGGTGATTCCCTGACTTTTCCTCCAGTGACAAATGTTGTCCCTCTGTAAAGTGATGTGATGTTCACGATCATAAAATTTTTAGTACATACACATGGATGCACAGGTAAGTGCAGCGAAGAAAGAAGTTTTGATCCAAAATTTGCAAAATACCCACTTCGGTTAAACCCTTTAAATAAATTTAACATTAGCTCTTCTGCTGCAAAATTGTATGAACTTTCAGCTGAAAGTGAAGAGGTGCATTGCTGTATTGTGAGACTGTGAGCTAGCTTCCTTCAGCCTCTCCTCCTCTCTACAATCTGAACCAACAGGCAGGACCCTTCACCCTCACATTTGGTCAGACAGCAGAGAGCTTATCTGGCCAATACAATGCTGCAGTTTGTGTGTGTGTGTGTGTGTGTGTGTGTGTGTGTGTGTGTGTGTGTGTCCTCTGACTAACCAGCTACATGGCTGCCATTATGAAATGTGGCATGTGTACTGTCTCCTTGACTTGATGATGATAAATCAAGACCATCAGGCCTGGATGATTCATACCCTGGTGTACTGTTGATTCTCCCCAAAAATGTTTTTCTCAGACATCAATGTCAAAAAAAATTGTATGGCTTCAGGAAAAAGCTGCAATCCTCTCAGAGTGGCTTTTGGTGTGTTCTCAGTGCTTAGCAGTGTGTGTCCAGAGCTCATGAATTCATCTCTGTGCAGCAAAATAAGGCACATTTTTATCTCTCTCACACTTAAACCTATAATATAGAGAAGCGAGGGCCTTTTCAATGAGTTTAAAGTGTCCTTTTACGCAGCAGGTGCCACACCGAGTCGACACCATCTGCCTCTTGGCGATGGCTACGAGCCCCGCCTTCTGAACTGAGCTGAACCCTCAATCAAAGCACAGAGGGGTGTTAAACAGTATGGCTCTAATGATGCACTAAATGGGAGGAAAGGGTTTGGTTCCTTTATGTGCCTGCTGGGTTATCTATGAGACTGGAGAGCCATCCTGCAATAACACAGCCTGTTATGAATGAGGAGTCTGCCACCTCATAACCGCAATTCTTTAGGTAAAACTGGTGGTCTGCGAGTCAAATGGCTGGGACACTGTGACATACGAGCAGTTAGAATATTATATCAGTGTGATTACTTTTTGCTGGAGGAGGATGCTGTACAGCAAGGTCATGGCACTGATGATGATAAATGATCTTTGCTTCGGTCTTTAATTCCTGATTATTTGCAGGAAAGCGTTTGGCCGAGTTTCACTTCTTTGCTTCTCATTTCCTCTCAACTTCTTGGCTATCCTTAACACAAGAGATCTGACCAATAAATCCTCTGATCCTCTACATTTTCCATATCCTTATTCTATCTTCAAGATGTATTCCAGTCTAAGAGCTATGTTCACAACTCTGCAGGTCCCCTCAATTCTACAGAACACATAGTTTTGGCTCAAGCTCAAAGCTCAAAATATCAATATAGCTGCTTTCATGCATCATGAAATGTTGCAGGGAAACAAATGAAACCGCTGGTCAGGGAACATTCTGCAGATACCTTCAGTATGAACATTTTGTGACGTTGCAGGTGTGTTCATAGAAAGTGTTTCTTATGTTGATAACATACATAATTTGGCTGGCGTTATGTTCTTGTTAAAATGTATTTGGTCTTGCAAATTTGTAGTCCATAAACTGAATTTCAAGAAGATACAGGTTGCACAAACATTCAAATGATTTCATGCTGTCGTGTAGTTTTATGTAAAAGGCTTGTTTGGGTTTCCTCTGGTCATTTCTCCTTCACTTTAAAGCCTCAAATGTTTGCTTGAATGCGATGGGACCCCAGTGTATACGCTAGAGCTCTTTAATTGTTGGTGTTTATTGACCACAAATGGCTTTTTGACAGAGTGAAGCAGAGAAGCACCAAATAGACATTTTTTGTATGTGTTGGTCTCGACTGGTTTCAGATTGCTAATATCCATAGCTTGCTTTTGAGAAGCCAAGCCTCAGTAAGCTGCACATTTTGAATCTGCGCTGCAAAAGGCACAGATGTAGTCATGAGGGTGGTTCAAGTGTTGTCTGACGTCAGTACAGCAAATTAATGTTAGAGGATGCTGCAAGTGTTTTGATAACCCGCAAAGACTCAGTGAGGTGGTATTGTCATTTAGCTGTTCTAAGATTGATGCTGATTGCATTTTCTCATGTGATTGCAAAGCAGTCTGGAAGTATTGTAAAACTGTTGATTCGGTTGTTCATAGGTCACTACAAGACAATTACACAAGATGGGAATGCTGGCAGGACATTTCTAATTTGTTGTAAGTTTATTTATATGTCAATTATCTTAACATGAAGACTGAAAGTAAGTGAAACAGCCAGCCTGGCTCGCTCCAAAATTATGTTTCCTAATATGCCTACCAGGACATCAAAAGCTCACGCTAATTAATATGTTAGTTAGTTAACATACTTGTTGGTTTAATCTGTGTGCAAACAAAGTTGTAGCTTTAGGGAGTTATGTGCTGTAACTCTCAGCAGTCAGACAGTGACAGTCACCACAAATGAAATAGAAATTGTGAATTAGTGAGTTTTAGAGGGATATTTGGAAAATCTGGACAAAGCTTGGCTAGCTGTTTCCCTCTGCTTTCAGTCTTTATCCTAAGATTAACTAACCTCCTCCAGACACTAGCTCCATAGTTAGCTTAATACTACTTTATAATAATACTAGTAATAATTAGCATTATTATCATTTGAATGCAGTTCACAGCAAACAATAAACAACAAGTCAAGTTGTTGTTCTGGAATCAGTTATTGCCTCGTTTTTGTTCATCATCTCTCAGCTACAGTAAATATTTCACTGTCTTTGATTTTTCAGCAGCCTTTAGATCCTCTCACATTTTGTCATACTGCTCTCTCTCTGCTGTGGTGGGTAATTGCCTGAATGTTGTTGCTGAAATGAAGAGTTGTGCTTTCAGGTTATGTTTCATATGCCAGTGGTGTCTAAACAGCTTTTAGTTCTCTATCGTGCAGAGTGTATGTCAAGCCACCAACTGTAGTTTTCTAACTGATGATCAAAGGTGCAGGTGGGTCTCGCGCTGTAAGGTTGGCGAGTGTGAGTCCTTGGATTCAGCTGCTGAAGTATAGGCCAGATTCTTACATGATCTCTAAAAGCTACTGTGCTTTGAGAAAGGCATTACATCCAAAACAGCTTCTGGCTTCTTTTCTGTAGCTGACCTCTGACCTCCTTGCAATGCGGACTACAGGGATTAAATTAAGTCTGACAGTTTACATTGGCCTATTAGTTGGAGAGGTCACCCTATAACCACAAAGTGCAGATTCACATCCTGCATAATAGCCAGCTGTTGTGGATGAGAGCATCAACCAAGTGCTGAATGTAGAATATAATGCATGTGAACTCTGCTGTGCCTATATCTCAGCTGTGACTCACTGAAGGAAGAACTCAGAATAAACAGAGACAAAACGCTGACAGTTAAAGGTTCGAGAGCTGCTGCTTTATAATGTTGACTGGTGAAATGGGACATAATGGTACAACACTAAATGTTGACTTAGGGTGGGCCGAGCACTGGAGTGTTAAAACTGATTAAGTTGATAGTGCTGTTTTGTGTCGGGGAGCACTCGTTCAGGGTTAATGCTGTCATCCATGCATGAAGGCACAAGTGGGTAGCCACGAGGAGAGCAGGCTCTTTAATCCGTTTGCCAAGTAGAATTTAGGTTTTCCTCTTCAGGCATTTAATGGAGATAACAGCCTGGCTGCACTAGCAGGGCCGCAGTCATTGTTACATTGCTGCTGATCAGTGCTCATTAAAGCCCTTACATTGTCCTCTGTCCGCTGGCTACAATCCCTACTTTAAAAAGCCACCTTGTGTTTTTAGGCTGTGTTGACTTGCCGTTAGTACTCTGCATACTCATCAAAAAAACCTAAAAATATTGCTACCATAACTCACTTTTAAACAACGGATTTTAAAGCACTACACAGTAAAGCTGTTTTCTCCTGAAGCATTCTTTTTATAAGATAAAAGCGCTGCATAAAACATAAAATAGCATAATTTGTCATATTCACATAAACATTGCAAGAGCTTTCCATAGCGTTAAAATGACAGTGAAATAGCTCCAATATGGTGAAAGGTGAAAAGACATGAGGATGGACTCTCACAAGCCAATAAAAGACACTCAGGATGGAGCTTATAGATCACCTGGTGAATTGTATGTATTCAAACAGGAAGCTGCCCTTGTCAATGTCTTATCATCTTCCTTTGGGGGGGGTTACATCAACTTATGACCACTGTTTGTTTATCAAAATTAGTACACATTTAAACACCAAATCATATTTGATTTGATTGAACCTCACTCTTGTGTTTTGTTGTTTTTCTTTCAGAGGCATCTCCCAGTCCTGTAAAGAGCTCCCCAGAAACTTCTCCCATGACCTCCCCGCGACAGCGCCGCGACTCGGACCGTTACTGCCAGCTATGCAATGCCTGGTTCAACAACCCAGGCATGGCTCAGCAACATTATGATGGCAAAAAGCACAAGAAGAACGCTGCCAGAGCAGACCTGCTGGAGCAGCTGGGCAAGACCCTGGATATGGGAGAGATGAAAGGTACAGAACACTGCTGAAGTCATGAAGCACTTTTTAGATTTGGATTGCTGTAATATAATTTTCAGCACATTGCCAGTCAGTGCATTTTAAATCACATTCATGCTTTTTTAAAATGGTTTCAATGGTTTATTATATGAAGCATGTCACAGAATTTGGTTTGTACTCATATGCATTTAGTGTAAGGCTACTGGGAGCAGTTAGGCACCAAAATATACGTCTTATAAGATGAAAATGATAGCCTAATATTGATTCTTTGCCAATCTCTTTGGGCCCTAGGCCTCAGTGTCCAGGACAGCTGTCTCTGTTATGTCCCAGTGCCAATGGCTGTGTCACACTCAAACTTATGTACAGTGACGGAGGGAGCAGCCATGGCAAGGTGTTAAGTAATGATATAGAGTCCTATTGACCCCAGAGCTTCTCATCCACAGCATAACATGCATCAATGGACAGGCACTGACCTAGTGGTAGGAGAAACATCCAATAATAGAAAGATCTTCATGGTTCAAGCGCTTTGTCAGCAGGCAGACTGAAGCTGAAGCAAGCTGAAGTGTCCTTAAGCAAGACCCTGATACCCTACAGGCTCCAGGGGTGCTGTTCATTGGCTGACCCTGACCTCTGTCCTGCCTGCTCCCCCAGGGCTCAATGACATATCTCATTATTTGTTATTAAGCAAAAGTTTTGCTGGGGGAAGTTTCTTTATGAAATGTGAAGGCTTTCAGGGTCAAGACATTTTCTGTTCCTGTACTTTCTTTATACATAGGCATGGCAAGACTGCAGATATTCAAAAAACATGTTTGAAGCTGACCAGAGGCCACATACCAACAACAGAAAATGAAGAATACATGGAGTGCAAACGGAGTACCCAAGAAATAAATGATAACTTCAAGACTCACATGAACAAAGTTAAATTAAAGTAACTGGCCTACAACCAAAAGATAACAGAGCTTATACTAGTTTTTTATCACTACAGGTCTAATATACTTTTAGTCACAAGCAGGATTTTGGTGGTAAAGTCAGTCAAATGAAGTCAGGCTCATTTCTGAATTCTCATTGTGCCTCATTTTTGGTCTCCACCAACTTCTGAGAAAAATATCTGGCTCTTTAGCTGTTAAGTGCTCCACCAGCTACTTGCTAACTTTGTCTGTCTGCTGTTTGGTACTGAACAGGTCGCTGACTGTGGGGTTATTAGAGCTATTTTTCACTGAAACCAGCTGGAGATGCAGTTAATGAGACTGAGCCAAAACAGTAAATTCTGGGCTATAAAACCAAAATAATGAGCTGAACGAAGCTAAAACACTGTGTGAGGGCTGAGGGCTCTGTAATAATTATATGTCTTTCTAACAGTGGGTTGCTGTCAGAGAACAAGTGGACTTTTCTATAAAAGATGGTTAAGTAGTAATTCTAATCACTTTTCAGACACTGTAGTCAATAATGTGACATGTGTAGTATTGATCAGGGATAGGGAGCAGCTTTACATTTGGAAAGAATTCAGATGATTTCTAACTGTTGAAGTGAAGGGCAGCCCACTTGGCTGGAGCTGTCAGCTTGACTCCTTCTGCACTCCACTAGTGTGTCACAAGCTGTTAATTTAACAGAGGAGGAGAAAACGTTCTTGCTTATCCTCTCCCAGTCACAATATGTCAATAACAATTACACAATATTATTCCAGCCGGTGGAGGGCCGGCTGCCAGAAGAGCAGAGGGAGCCCAGAGGTGTTGTAAAGGGCATTGGTGCGTGACCACAACGAATGGGAGAAACAAGTCCTCACAGATGATTGGATACGGACTCCTAACTACAGGCTGATTGGTTCTTTATGCCCATAGGTGCACTGTGGCTGGTTGAGGGCAAAATGAGTGGTTGGCTGCTGAGCTTTTGAGTACATGATGTCTTTTTCAGATACAGTGCATTTACAGTACTTATGCAATATCATTGCTCGGTATTATAGTTTAATATGATGCTGATTTTTTCTTTCAATCCAAGATGGCAGCGCTCTGTTCGGCTGCGGCTGCACGGGCTCGCAACAGTTACTATCAAAATATGCCACCTAGGATGGTATAATTGTACATATGGTTGAACATAAATCTGTGCACATATCCATGCGTACAGTGTATATACTGTGTGTGTGTGTGTGTGTGTGTGTGTGTGTGTGTGTGTGTGTGTGTGTGTGTGTGTGTGTGTATGCCAAGCTCCCAACCTGTCTTTCAATTGACACAATTTACCATAAACTTAACACCACTTCTTCCTGAAGTAATAACTCAAATATAAACACGCTCAATTTAGAAATCATATTAAAAAGGTGCCTCTTATGACTTCATCAGATCTTGTCTCTTAATGATCAGATTCAGACTTTTTGTTCAGTGTAGTCCAGGTGGCTGTTGTCTGTCCAGTGTGTGTAACAGAAGTACGAGCAGTCAAAGCATCATGACTTTTCATGATACAGATGTGCCAGAATTTGAAACCAAAAGGCTACGGACTAAAAACATGCAGGTTTTTACCAGAGCTTGACTGATGTTCCACAGGTGTTATTTTTACCTTGTGGTTTGATATTGAAGCCTGTCACTGTGTACGACGTGACAGCAGATGGGAAACTGAGCTGAGGTTATGGACCGCCTCAAAAGTGCATGCTAATGGACCAAGGGAGCTATTCAATTTTCTGTCATTAGCTTTATCGTTTTTTAAGGGACATTTCCAACTTAATTTATTTTCAGATTATCACATTTTAGATTTATAGACATAAAGTGAGAACCCCACAATGCCATCAGGCTTTGATGATCCTGATTGGTGCACTGAAATATGTGAAAGGAGAAAACATTGATCTCAATAACAGAATCACTAAAGATTTGGAGTAAAGGTGGTGTTGCTGGGAACAAAACTCTGGGTTGTTCAGAGGCTCCTGCTCCACCTCTCCATCTATCCTAAAGCCATGTTTGGCTTCAACTCTTTTACACTTTGCAAGGAGGAGACAGATTCGCTAACATCAACACAGTCATTATGAAGAGGCTGAAAATGTCAGCATGCTTGCTGCACTATTCAGCACTTGGGCTAATGAGTATTTCTCCCCGATGATTATCAATTAGTAATGAAGTGGCAAATCATCCTATCAGGCAAAACCAGCACTGTGTGCCTGTGGAGAAGAGAATGGGACCACAGCAGGCATCGAGGGCAACCAGGCAGTTGGGACAGAGAGGAGAGCCAGGAGACGCTGCAGCTGGAGGACTGGGAGCATTCTTCTTTGTCCTTCTTTTCATCTTTCTTCATCTCCTTTTTGCCGAGTTTGTCTCTTCCCTTCGTCCTCTGCTTGCCCGTCCTCTGATTCCCTCTCCCCGACTTCCAGCGGGGTCCTAGCGCACTTTTCAACTTGCTGAGAAAATGTGCAGTCTGGCCCTGAAGATTGCCATGTGATGAAATATTCAGCAGCATATTGTTGTTGTGTATACAGCACTGTGCAGCCACGGAAAGAAAGCAAATGCATGGGCTGGCCATTAGCGTTCCACTGTTCCTGTGTTTGACTTGTGGAGAAGAAGGCACTTCAGGGGTCACATGAAGCTGCTGCCCACCTAGCTCTTACTGCAGCTCTGACCACCGCATGATGAAAAAACGTTCTTTGAAAGGAGGTGTTTAAAAGTTTTATAGCTATCTGTACATACAGAAATGATGCAGAGGTATGTGTATTCGCCAAACTGTGTGAGAAAATACTTTGCAGCATACTGCGAATGTAACTGCTCACCTGCGCTCTTGCAAATGGCTTTAATTTATTTTGGTCAAAGTTTCACATTTCGCTGCTCATCGCTGTAGAGTTTGCAAAGTGTCCAATATGCAAGGAGTCTGATTTCCTCTCATTTCTGATGCTCATTCTGTTCAAAGGTTGCAGTGAATATTGGGGAGATGATATGTTTCATTTACTGTAACAGTGAGGACTGTAATGTTTGCAGAATTGCAATAATATGGACTTTTCCCTGGTTATCGCTGTGATCATTTTCCTTTTCCTCAAAGATAATTGCGTTAATTTTTCCTGAAATGAAGACAAATGGGAAGTTTTACTTGTGAATCAGCTTGTTTTATAGATATTTATTATCACTGAGCTTTTAGTTCAGCAGTGTTTCTTACTTGGGTTGCACCAATCCAACTTTGTCTCTTCTCATACTGATTCTGATACCTCTGTGGTCCCAGTGCCAAAAAAAAAAATGCTGTTCCCCACATTTTCCCAGAAGCATGTCTCTTCCAAGTTCCTATTCCATTAAATCACTTTTAATCTGGAATAACACCATTCTGCTCTAGGGTTTCCTTGAATAAATGACTCTGTTGTGATTTGATTAAGCACAACTTTACTGACCATGTGACCCCAATATACTGTAAACTATATAACAATTAAGGTCTTTTTTGACATAGGCCCTCTCTACATTGATATTGTACTTTAGTATGGATGGCTTTAGTTAGGATTTTATTGGTCACTGGTCTTGATAATAGTACTGGATGGGCTGCATTGATGGTAAGTAACTACTATACTTTGTCAGTGCTATCCTAATACTGTAAGCTTTCTGAAAACCACTGCTTCTGTCTTGCAGATTTGGTTTATACTTAAGCTTAAGTCTGTCTTTTGAGTATCAAACATTCATCTCCTGTAAGGTTGAAAGCTAAAATGATAGATTTGGGATGGAGTGTCATTCTAAACAAGAGTATTTCTCTCGCATAGGACTGGATACTGATGGCACATAGATTAGTTTGTCATCTTGACACTGGAGGAATACAGAGAGATGATTGCTACTTAATTCTCTTTATTGTATGGGGATATAATGGGAGTCCTATAAGAGGCTGAAACATCAGACATAGACTCTTTTATCTTCCTACATTCTGTCTCCACGCAGCAGCAAAATGAAAAAGGAGCTGCAGCCTCTTCATCTGTTCTGCTTCAATGGTGGGAGTGTCTGAGTGAAAAAGCATCCCAGCTTTACCCTACTGATACCTGACAGGAACAGACAAGCCAACAATATAAAGCAGACAGCAGGCAGCTCGGTTCAGGTGACTCTCAATGTTTGCCGTTGTCTTTGCGATTCCTTGGACGTCAGAAACATTATGGCTGGTCTGAAGCCCAGCATTAACTTTGCAGTAGTGTGACATTATACACACTCAACTTTGATCTCATTTAGACTAATTTTAGCTGTGCCGTTTGCTGTTTAGTCTCTATCAGTGAACACTGAATCATAAAATATGCCTAAATGCCTAAATCATCCTTTTGTTTTATTAATCATTCTTACTTAGGCTGTGTACTTTACCTAATGTGATTTCCAACACCAGCAGACATGAGATACATCCACTAGCAGTCTAATTTCTTGCCAGAGAGGATGGTTTTATGTATTTAATAATGCAAAGTAGACAAGAGCGTAAGACAAATTAATGTGCTAACTGTGTATTGCAATTGGGACCAACCATTTGAAGTACTATTTTCAGGCTGTGTTAACGTTTAACATATGTTTGTTTTAATCTGAAGGCACATATTGAGTCTGACTTTCTGACTTCTTTACTATTCTGACAAGTGCAGCAATGATTGGAGTAGAGTGATTTTAAAAGGCTTTGACAGAATAACAGCCTTCTCAAGATGATCCAATCTTTGCTGCAGACTGTGTTACAGCTACGAGTCAGTTTATTTGACAGAGTTTGGGTCTGTATGTTCTATACAGTGCAGCAAGAAAGCATGCTGGCCTTAACAGATGCTGTTTGATGTGAGGGTCAGCTTCTCTTTGTTTTTACTGCCTCATTCATCTGTGACTCCCATTTCTGTATGATGACAACTGACTGGAGTGATTGTTAAATGTATGTGGGGATTCAAAGAAGATGACTAAAGCACTGAAATTCTTTCTCTCTATAGAAAAAGTGATCTCTTTAGCCCACATATATTAAGATTTTACATGACTGGTATACATAACATTACTCAATATTCAAATATATTCATGCCATACAAAGGTGTTAGATTGATTAGTTGGTTACAGCAGCTGCATATTTTCCATCCTTGTATCATGTGCCCACAGCTTCACTGTGGGCATATTGAGTTTTGCCATGTCTTAGTGCAGTTATGCGTGATTGTGGTCAGTGTGGCAGCTTCAGCTGATTGCAATAGATCCTCTCTGCTGCAGGCATGTGTCCCTGCCTCTTGTTTCAAGAGGTTAAGAGGTGCCAAAAACAACATGATTTATTGAAGTATTTATTGTTTTTGCTCATCTCACAACCAGAGACACACACCTCGGGCTGTAGTGAGGTGCTGATCACTGGGAACAGGCCTGAGAGTAGGAAGAAAGTGTTGCACGCTCGCTCCATATGCATTTGTCTGAGATCAACACTTTCTCCCTACTCTTAAATTAGAAAGCAAGAAAATGAACCAAATGAATTCAACAGTTGACATACTCTCAATTTCATTTTGTCATTATCTTCCTTTTCAGTGTCCATATTGTTCGACCGCTTTTCATTTGATTTATGGAAAATTGTGTGCCATGTGCATATATACAGCAGGTGTGATACAGAGATGATGACGGGCTGAGACAGCAGAGAATGTGAATATTCATGAGTATACTATAGGATCTACTGCTGCTTCATTTAAGATCTAAGATGAGTTTCAGGGTAACATCTGCATCCAGCAGCAGCGAAATCAATCTCAGTTTACCTTCTTAATCAGACTTCCACCCAGTAACATGAATTATAAAGGGCATCTAGCAGAAAGCTGTAAGCTGTTTACTTCACATTAAGTTTCATTTTCTTACTAATAGCTCCAAGTATAGAACATTTCTTTGTGTTTCTTTCTTTAGCCTTTGTGATGTATATATTTTTAACTTAAAGCGCAGCGTTCAGACAGTTAAAAATGTGAAGCTGCTTTAAAGTGTATTTCAGCACCACAGACAGCTGACTTTAAGAAGCTCTTAACAGTGTGTGTGCACACTCGCTCTGAAGTGCTGCTTTAGGAAACACATGCAAAAATTGAAGAGCCTTCACAGAAACGCTCTTAGAAAATGCTCTAAACTTTTCAAAGAGTTCGTTATAAACAGGATCCTGGTCTGTAACAGGACCACCGCTACCTGTCTCACATTGACGTGAGGTGATCACCTGCAGCTAAAAGACACCCTGCAGCTTGTTCTTTCAGACACTAAAGCTCTACAGAGTGGGGAATTGTAAAAGAGACATATACTGTATAAATGCAGTCTATTTATCCATGACTGAGGGTGAATATACAGACACTTGCGTACAGTTTTTTTTTTTTTTTTTTTTTTTTTTTTGTTGTTGTTTCATCAACTCACAGAATAGAGTTGCAAAGTGGGAGGGGGTGCTGTTTCTGGAAGTGTTTTCCCATTTTATTGTTTATTATTTATTGTTTTATTGTTTTATTGTATCCTCAATTTTACTTAACATAGAAAACACAGGAGCCTGTGAATAATGTATGGATCATATAGGTCAGGGGTCGGCAACATGAAGTGTTATTTTTACGTTTCCTTGTTGGGTTTACATTAAGGTTCATTACTTTTAATTTAATTAGAAACTTGACAAATTGCTGTGTTGTTTACCCCCTGTGGTTCCAAATGCATAGTTCCTGTCTCAGTGTTCTGCTGCCAATGACATTTCCTCATTCACAAAGTATTGCAATGGCGGCAAAAAGGAAGAATTAAATGTAACAAACAGAACTATTAGCTCTACACAAGAGTACTCCCAACCTCATGAAAACAGAGACCATGACCAAGGAGCTCTATTATTCAAAGCCATGTGTGTTACAAATACACAGGTGCCTACCAGTCAATGTGATCAATGGCCCAGCTGTCCTTTGCTGAGCTCCATTATTCTGGTGTCATACTTAGTTGCTAAGAAGCACACATGCTTCGGAGTGGCCAGTCAGATGACTGCAGGAGAGGCTGAGTGCTCTTCATGTGTGTGAACATCTGTTCACAGAAATAGGTTAATCAGAAGACGGTCAGCAAAGCAGATGCAATGTGCTTAACCCTGATCACACTGTGTGTATGTGATATTGTCTATGGGAAAAATGAATGGGGCTTTAACTTTCAGAATCAGGGGTACCCAAAATAGCTTCTCCCACTTTGGAACTCTATTAGCATCATTGAACTACAGTGAGTACATTTGTCACCCACAATTCTCATTATAGTTGTTGAAATCAACAGTTGCTGGCTTGAACACACAGTACAGCTGTTATTTGTGTTATTGGCCTAATGATAACCACAGCTCTTCAAATTGGAAAATTGCATGCTTTCAAAACAAGATTTCAATATGAAACCAATTAATCACTCAGCCCTTCCCTTTGGAAGAAATACAATCAAACATTGCTGTGTTCTCTGGGAGCGTAGCTGACAATTTGTTAAATGAATGTAAAAAAAGGAAACATAAACTCAGTTAAACTGCAGTTTCAACAGTTCATCATGCGTCATGTCTGCTCTGTGTCTGGTGCATCAGACCCTGAAGATGGATCCAGACTGATCGGCACATATTCACCAAGTGCTTGTCCTGCTGAGGCAGCTCTGCTCCAGTACAGGGAGGAAGCTCTGTACATGGACGGGAGGGATTTATTCATGTTGAGAGCAATTTTAATTAAGAACAGTGTGCAACAAACACAATTTACCAATACTGAGCAGTCCATGCATTTGTTGCCAACACCTCCCCTTCTGAGCTTTATGTCATTAAAGTCTGAAATGGAGAGTGACATCATCTTCCACCAGTCTCATTGGCTGTGAAATTAAGCTGCTGTGAAGTCTGCTTGGAAACATTTGAAACACTCTCCATGTCCATTTCTCACTGACTGTACCTCTTAGCTTTTGAAGACACCTGCCCTGGTTTTGATAACTAAAGTGAATGTCAGCGAGTCAAGCAGCCACTTCAGCTGAAAGCACCTTAAATGATCTGATTGTTCCTAAAAAAAGCACAGAGCGACAGAGCAGTGGGTCAGTACAGAACTGAGAAGCACAAACAGCGAAGAAAAAAGACAGGCTTGAGCAGCCAGCCAAGTCACCATCCTCCTGTTGAATATTATTAAAAAGCACTGATACAAGAGAACTTTATGGAGCTTAGTGCGATTAATTCAGCGCTAAGAGAGCGTGATTAATCTAAAGAAGCACTACGGTTTATTCAGGGCAGGGACGGGGCCTTTCTTTGTCAGTACAGCACAAGAGAAAGATTGTGGGAGTTGTGTGAAAATTAGCAGAGATAGTGTGAAAAATTCATAATTAATGTTGAATTTAGATGATAATATATAATTTAACTCCTTTTATTAACCACAGTAGGTACAGCTCAACAAAGTACGGATATGCTCTGCACAAACACACGTCCTTCATGTGATGTGGCCTCATGCTTCCAGCAGTGCAACAGTTTCTTGATTTATAACAGCAGTGCAAACAGTACAAAGCAAAACTGACCCTTTTCACTGTCTGTGAGGACAGATGTATGTTGCTCTGAAGTCCAAACTGTTTTCATCGTAAGAGTCCGATGAACAAAACCCCCCAAAGCTTTTAGTGTCATGAATGTTTTATTCTTGAGCAAAATCTATAACACCTCGGATTACTTTTATGTTCTTGCCAGTGATATTTAGTTTCATTCAGTAGGGACAACTGACAGACATTTTAGCCAATAACATTGCCACTCTGATGGGCTCAGGCATAGCAGCAGGTTTCCATTGAGCAAACAATGTTCGTCTCTTTGTGTTAGCGTTGCGTTAATCTCCACTCTCTATATTCACAGTGGCCATTTACTAACAGATGAATTGTTTTTTGAGTACTTTGTGTGGTTTATTGATTTTTATTGAAATATAAAAGGTATTTTACAGCTCACTAACATCACTCTGCAAATGACCATTTTAGCTGTCCGCCAACACAAAACCTGGCTCAGTTCACCACATTTGGAACTGGTTGTGTCCAATAGTGGTTATAGCTCTGTTATAGCTCTAAACTCACCAGACACAGTTACAGGCATATTCCTATTAAAAATGACTTTTTGATAGTAAACTGCCATTCAGCAGAGAGCAGGATCATGTCTGTATTCAGCAGGGATCAAGGACATGAGCTGTTCTGTTTTAGGCATGTCATATTACACTAAAAAGAAGGTGTTTGTGATGGGGCTTTAACCATAATGTAATTTGACAGCACAGATAGCGCTGTAGTTTAATAGTGTGCAGGTGCAACACTGTAGATAGGACTGTTTCAACCCAGCTGAGTGACCTGAGCTTACCTGATCTCTTGATGCCATGAACTCGACCATCAGTCCTGTTCTCTTTAATGGAGCCACTTCCTCTTTCTTTCTCCCTTTAATATGTCAGTGCCCACTCCAAAACACTAAATTCAGACGGCAGTCTTGCCTGTGAAACACCTGACAGACAAATTCTGTTTTTCCAGACTCCGTCATTGCCGTTGATACGAGCTTCATTTCTGGCAGGTGTGATTCAGCACGTCGTCTCCCTCTTTCTCACTTCCTCTCCTTCTATAGGTCCCTGCAATTGCAGCTCTCAAGCTGTTGCTCTTGTCTGTGTGTTATATTTGACACTCCCCCTGACCCTAAATAGACCTGTTAATGGCAGAGACTGGCAAAGTACCACGAGGTCCTCCTCAAGTGGAAACTAAGGGCAAAGTCTGTCACTAACTGGTTCACTTTAAACACTAGATTGGACCAGCAGAAGGCCAGCCATTTGTTTCCAGCTAGTGCCTCTTCTCATCAAGATATAATGTCTTTACTGACTGCCCATTTCCTACCTGAATCCAATTTCAGACACCAATCTTATTCATGATTGGGTGAGCATGCTTGTTTTATTGCTTGAAGGGGTTGAAAACACTTTTGAATGACAATTCCATTGCAAAAGTCCATTTCACAAAGCAATTCATTATAATATCTCTCACAGTCGCAAACTATTTGTTTCATGCAGATTCAGATTTAGCATATGCTTTTTCAGCCTGGGCGCCCCGCTGCAATCAGGGAGGGAATGAGCTAAACTTGCACCATCTGAGTGGGGCAGATGGCTGCTGGTTAATTTAGCATGAACCCTGGACCTGCACCACCTTTTTCCTGCTCATAAACAGTCCACACACAGAGGACTGCACTCAGTCATACCGCCACCATGTCCCCTCCTAACGGCTTAGGCAATAGGTCTCAATTAGCTGAGAGACAAGCAGAGATTTACTGCAGGGCAAATGAAATAACTCAACTCACCCCAATCTCTGGCTTATTGGTGAGCCAATGCACAGACCAATGTGCCAGTTATCATGTTCTATGAGCTTTCTATGAGATTGGATTGTGCTTTATTAACTTTTCACTGGTGCTTGTAAAGTGAAGGGGACTTTTGGTTGTTTTTCTCCTTCTTATAAGATATGCAATACATATCTAAATATACATAGTCCACAATCATATACAAACTCAATACAGATACATTTGTAACTCAAATTTGATTCCATATAATATTTTCACATTATTGATATTGATAGTGGGACTAACATGAATCAGTTTCCTCACTTTTAGTTTCAAATACTGCTGGTCCATGTTTTCAATACAGCACTATGGACACATGTCCCTGTAATAAAAACTGCACATGGCTTCAGTAAGCTGGAAGATACATATATCACCAGTTACACTGGATGATCCCGCAATGGCCATGAAATCTGCTTCATTTATTTTTTCAATTATTTATTGCAGGTGACACACTGCTCCCAGCTCAGCACATTGAGCTACTTTTAGCCTTAGGATGTTCTGGAAATACAGACCCAGCACACAAAAGTCAGTTAAATAAGGGGCTGAGATGAGCAGATTCTCATTACATTCACTCATATTCCTTTGGCATTTTCTTGTTTCTGTAGTTTACCCATTGTCTACTTTCTTAAAAGTCTCCTCTGTGACTTTAAAATCAAATGAAGATAAAAGAAATCAGATAGCATTTTCCTCTGCATGCATCACCTCCACCACCTCTTGCTCTGGTTTTATGCAATTCCAACTTAACCCAAATAAATGAGACCGCAGGGCAGATTCTTCTTCTGCATGCTCTCCTGAGCTGCCTCTCTTTTCTCAGCTAACGGACAAGTTAACCAAAACAAACGAGTCCCCAATGACTCGCTGGTGATGCCTCAGAAAGTAGGAAGTAAAGGTGATCGAGGGGAAGCAGTGCAAGGGCCCGAAGGCTCCCGGTGCTTCATTGCTCATGCAAGGCAGCGCCATGAGGGAAGAGCCGCAGGTGGCTGGCAGTGATGGATACCGGGGCCGCTGTATAATCATTCACCCTTTCAAAAATTGTTTGAGAAGCAAGCTGTCAAAGGGCCACTGCAGAGCAGACCCTCGCTGCCTGCTGCAGAACTTTCATGTCAGCTCATGACTGCGTCTGGGGAAGACCGTGCAAAATTGAAATCTCAATCCTGGTGGCGGCCGACTGACAGAGTAGTTATTGTACAGCTTATCAGGAGGAAAGTGAAAGGGAGAGATTTGCCCCTCTCTCTCAGGGGAATATTGCCCTCCATCAAAATGTTAGCAGGAAACAGCTGGCATCAACTTCCTAGAAGTAAGTTGTGATCGAATGGCAAATTTTAGACGTTGCCTGCCACTGGCCTGAAAGAAGGAAATATCTTTCTGAGACTCGACGATTTAGACTAAATGATCATTCATGGGGGAATTTTGATTGAAGAGGATATGGAAATGTGATTCAATGAGTGCAGGCCAGGGTGACATTTATTTTTTCCTGGCCTTTTGCTCTGAGGCATATTTATGGAGGAGTTAACTCAATTGTGAGAGCGAGGCAATGAAGACGGCCATTTTTCATACCACAATAAGATTAGTACAACATGACAGCGATTATACAGGGGGCTTATAATTTGCAGCAACAGGGCGCTGACTCAGTATCCACTCAGTAAGTACAATCACAGACACCGAGGACATTGTTGATGAACGCTTTTGAAGAACTTAGACAGCTTTTTAAAATGTGGTTATTCCTAATAACTCAGACACCTCAAGGTCTCAGGTACTGTCTGTGGCCTGGTGAGTTTGTGTGAAATCTTTATTCTAAACTATGACTTTTGTGACTTTTCCTATTTTTTGGGATTCAATTAAGCTGAAGTTAAGGTATTATTTCAATACATGGCTTTCATGACGGCAATGACAGACAGATTTCCTGACTTTTCCTCTAGCACAATCATGAGGTTCACATTTCTAATTGGACTCCACAGCTATTGGATGGATTGCCATTAAATTTGATACAGACATTAATTTTTCCTCCAGGATGAATTGTAATACGTGAAAACAGCACTTCTTAAAAGCATATAAAAGCTGATGTCTGAGCACAGGCTTAAGGCCGAGCTTGAAGTTGGATTGGACGGCCATCAGTCATCCTTGGCGCATTGATAAAATGTTCAAGTGTATTACAAAATATGTATATAAACACTCCTCTACCTGTAAAAAACCCTGGAAACATAAGTGTCTCAAGTACTAGTTTTCAGATTCAGCTGTGAAATTTATTTCCTTGGGATTTGAAATGCATGACATTTCATTGTCTGTCTAGTTCAAATTGATTTTTTCCACTCCATCACCTTATCAGCTTTGGCTGTGTTGAAAACACACAGGAATACTCACCTACAGTAAGACTGAAATGCATCTCTATGGAGGAAATGTTTGTGCAGGAAGAATGTCCGGATTTGATGGATTCTGTATCGATTGCATGCAGGAGAGTGAAAATACGTCTATTGTATAATGATGTGGAAATGTCAGATATTTATTTCCATTCCTCACTGTGCGATGTGGACGAAAAGCAGGCGGTGTTTTTGAGCTGTATTCTTGTCCCGTAGTTGTTCATTTAGTATATTTTCTGTTTTTATTCCAGGTCTGAAACGGAGCTATACCTGTGAAGTCTGCAGCGTCACGCTGAACTCGGTGGCACAGTACCATGCACATCTGCAGGGCTCCAAGCACCAAAACAAGTGAGTGGAGTATGCTGCTGTTCACTGCTGCAACAGAGCTAATCTCCCCTTTTAACTATAAATCCTGCAGTGCTAAATGCGAAATGCTACACTTTATATTTGGCACAAAAATATGTTGTTTTCTTTCTTTCATCTGTGTCCTTGAAACCCTGTGCTTCTTAAGGAAGCCTTGCACTTCAGACACGGTTCATTACGCATTGTATGATTAGAATATTGTAGAAAGTTGCATTGCTGAGACAGACATTTCAGACGGGCTCATTTTGCTGAAGGGATCCTGTGATTTCATTTTACTATTTAACTTCAGTCTACACTTTTAAGGAAAAGTCTCTAATTGAGCCTTTTCCTGCTTTTACACTGTAGACACCCACAGGCTGCTGTAATCTCGGTCTGAGAATCAACAAGCTCTTACAGTACAGTCACTACAAACACGCAGCCTGCTGGAGCTCACTCTCCCCTGTCTAGAAAGAAGCTATAAAACAAAAGCTCATTTAAAGCTGCACACAGCTCGTCCCCTGGTAGTCACACCAGGTATCTTAAATGAATACCAACATGAAGCTTTTGAAAATTCAAGCACCATTAAACAAATCTACAAGTTTTCCCAAACAAATGGGACTGGTACTAAAGTGAGCACTGCTTTTGCATTGTATCTGAGTACCTTCTGTTCAGTCCTTATCTGTTTTAAAATTATAAAACATATAATAACACATAATAAGACATAAACACATAGCAGTTGTTTTGTTTCCACTTCACAGTCTGATATTGTATTCTTAATGTTGTTGAAGTAGTTCATGCTAAGTACGCTAAATACCTCTTCGACAGACAGGTAGAAATCACTATTTGATTAAATGTGCAAATAAGTTTGCATTTAGAAGAAAATATACATCATAGCAGCTACAATAGACCGACTGCACAAGACACATTTGCATTCAACAAATAGGATATAACGTCTTAATTAGAGAGCTTTAGAGGTGCTGGTAGGATTTTACCTTTGGACAGAGCTAGGCTACATGTTTCACTGTTTCCAGCTAACAGTCCCCTGGCTCTGTGGTCGTATTTAGCTGACAGACATGAGAGTTACATCAATCTTCTCATCTAACTGTCTGCAAGACAGCAAATTTAAGTGTATTTCAAAAAAAGCCCATCTATCCCTGAAGACCACATGTTTTGATTGAGGGGATGTTCAAACTAGTTAGCATGCAAGTGAGTGTCCAAAGCTAATATTAATAGAAATATTGAATGAATGACCAAACCTACTAAAAAAAAGGAAAGAAAACCTTGACAGCATCAACGTATCTTGTACAGATTCACACATACAGTTAGAGATCCACAACAGCCACTGTGTTTGCTTTGCAGTCAGATCACATCTGCAGTTCCATGAAGCCATCCCATCTATCAGGTGTTATGATGACAGGGTATTTATGTAATGAGGGTACAGGCACTGCAGGGATCAAAAAGGCCCAAAAGTTGATGCAAAGGCTGACGCTGAATACTTGGTTTGTCTTGATAAAAGAAATGAATGAGGTTTCATTTTCCATCAGAGTTAAATTCTCATATTGTTGTGGTCACTCGACAGGAAGAGTCACATGAAAACAGCTAGCAGCAACTGACATGATGTTATGTGATTTCAGGGGAGTTGAAGTCCTTCAAAGTTGGAACGTGTAAAGTGTTTTGGCTTGACTTTGTTTTTCCTCTCAACTCAAACCACAGGCCCATGTGCGCTTATTTATTCTTTCATTTTCTTGGCGTCTCCTTTGACCTCAAGCAGTTTCAGTAGGAACAAGAGAACTGTAAACTGTGAGGGTTTTGCGGGGACCCTGGGCAGTAGGTGTGAATAGATGGGGCTTCATGGTGCATGTCCTGGAATTAATTCCCCCTGTTGGCCAGTTTCTGGCTGCACACATCCACAGGGATGCTGGCATCAGGAGACGTGACATGCCGATTAACAGCCCCGTGCTTTAGTCACGGATGCCTGCAACGCCTTGTTGAAGGCACTGGGTTTCCATGCAGATCTCATCATATCACTGCACACACACACCCTACCCAGAGAAGGGCACAGCTCTTGCAGGGAATTCAGACCACACGTGACCCCCCAAGCCCCCACCTCCACCCTAACCAGCCTGATTTCATCCACATATCCCACAACGCTGCCTCGGGCCTATTTAGGACATTTGCTGCAGTTTACACGCAGACAGGAAAGGCTTATCTGTTTTTAAAAACTCCAGAGAGGGGCTGATGATAATATTTAATGTGCCTGGTGTCCTTTCTCACTACAGGACTGGAAAAGAATTACACAGCAGCTTTTACAGTCTATCTAATCCTTAGAATAAGGAGTGGAAATTAGAAAATCTGCTGTTGTATGACTGATCAATTATGTTTTAAAAGAAAATGATAATAATGATGATATGATTAATAATGACTCCATGATTTGACCAACCTCTAAAACAATGAGCTCTTGGCTGGCCTCACTCCTGCCTGATTTCCATGCTGCAGTGCTATTCACACGTAGCCAAAGACGGTTTTGTAGAAGAAAAACACCACCCTGCATAATTTTAAATATTGGAAACTTAGAGTGGAGTATTGACTTTTTGCCATTCAAAAAAGTGGTGAGTCTTTATCCAGATAATTCAAATTGGTAAATGTTTATAACTAGCAACATACTCTTAGAAGTTAAAGCTACACTAATAATACAGCATTTTTTTTTTCTATATTAACTATGAACTAAATGAGTAAGTGTAATGTAACAGGGCCTCTCGTGTGGATGAAACCACAGATTGTCCAGTTCCCCTCAGCTCTGTTGAACATTTAGCATCTTCAGCTCACAATGTTGGTTTCACAGCACGCAGCAGTACTGTGTTGGTTTCAGTCTCATTGTTCTCATCGTGGTCATTCTTGGATGCAGGTAGCTGCTGTTTTCAGCTTTAAAAACCATCCACGGCTACTTGTCCAGCATTAAATGGGAGAAAAAGTTACCGGCTAGCTGGTGAACATGGGGGGAATTTAGCAGTAAAGAGTCAGATATTTCCCTCAGGAGCTGGGAGAGAGCAGCCAGTGGTGTTGCCAGGAATTAATTTCTGCTTTCAGTTACACTCCTCAGTCTGTCCTTGTCTTCTTTACGTTCTCTTGTCACAGTCTTTTCAGTGGTAAGCCATTAGCTTTGCCATTGATGGCTTCAGTGTGATATTTTTTCTTAGCATGATTTCTCAATGCTTCTAAAGCATACTTATTGTAGTCCATTCTGTCAGGCCTGGCTCCCATTTCAGCTGTAGCATTAGCAGCCAGCAGTGATCTCTGTCCTCAGTCACCACACCTGTTCATGCTATCAAGCACTTTGTGTTTTTCTGAGACCCTAAAAAATGACAGATTTTGTGTGATTTCTGAATCTATCCAACACTATAGCGCTATTAGCAAAAGTTCAATGAGGCTCATCAAACCCCATTATTAACACAAAGTTAATAATGTGTGTCCTATTACAATGAACTACTTGCGACCATTTACCAAACAGACTGCACAATACAACACCACCGTGCTTTGACTGTGTTTGTACTGCAGTAAATTTATGCATAAGAATTTGGTGTGAGAAGTATTTCAGAGCTGAACTTGAATATTGGAATTTGGTGGGTGGTCGGACGGATAACTCCAAATGAAAGCCAGTGTTACTGCTTGTCTGTTGGATGTGTAATCAGACACATTCACCGTAATGACTTTGCGCAGTCATAATGTGTTAATGTTGTGTTTGCTGCAATGACCTCAAGCGGCCAAAACATGTAGTTCATGTTGGCTTAAAGTAATTGTACTGGGGGAAAAGAACACAGGACATCATCTAAAAGCAAGTGAATTATTTAAGCTAACTCTTTTCATGCGAAAACACAATAAGTTTGTTGTTATGCTTTAAACAAAGCTGTAACACATTCAACAATGTTTAGACCACCAATACAAGCCTTGAATTGAACTTAGAGAAAGTCTTCACATTTGAACTCACAGTCAGAACAATCACAATTATCCTCACATCTTTACAGTCCGTTGATTTCTGCTCTTACTGAAATCTTTATCCGTTATTATCTGCATGGTGTCTGCATCAGGTTAGATAAGGTTGGATTGTGTCTGTGTCTGAGTGGGTGCGAAGGTCTGATTATGTCGCATCAATATGAAGAGGGCCACGCCGATGTACTCCAAACCAGGAAACAAGATGCTGCCCTTTGCTAAGATGAACTAAGAGCAGGGAAGCGATGAGGAAATTCAATTTTTGACTCAGGAGGGGAACAAATTACCCCTTCATGACAGGTGTACTAATGAGAAGTGTGATCGATACTCCTTTAACGAGCCAGCTACATAAGTACAACAACCCCGATGCTTAAACCAGCTGACTTGCTGCTGGCATCCAAAGCAGGAAAGTATAACCTAATGGACTTTGTATTAAGATTTACTAGTTTGATTCGGCTTTATGGCATCCCCCCCCACATGCACACACACACACACACACACACACACACACACACACACACACTTACATAGACTGTACATGCTGGTGCTCTCACCTCCGCTTTTTCCTAAAAAATCTAAAGTAGCTTTTATCTTTTTTGACTTTGTTGGAGCATTACAGTACACCCAAAAATAGCCAAGCGCCTTTTTGTGGTCTGCAGCCAAGGAGGAGAGGAGGAGCTCAGTGCTGAGTGCAGCAGAGAAGTCAAGAGACGCTCGACTGGTGTGACTGGTCAGTTTTAACTAAGGGGAAAAGAGAAGCAAATACTCAAGACTGAATATTCACACATATTTCACAACAACCAAGCACACATAAAGACAAACCAACAGGTAGTCTCTCAGATTACTGCCAACTGACACTGACAGTTAACATGACCGCCTTCAGCAGGCTTGGGAAACTCAAGCATTCTTCAGTGGATAATACCACCATGGTTTTCCAGGCAGCACTTTCAAAATTTTTGTTTATTTTTAGTTTTTTGTTGATATCTTAGTTGATATTAATGCCAAAATACATCATGTAACGGCCACCCAGATTTCACAGAACCGTAATTATGGATTACATTGTGATGCTCTAAGCACTTCAGTGAAGCGGGGAAGCTCATCTCAACCACCACCAAAGTGTAGCACCAGCCTGGGTAATGCACGGCAGCCATTCTGCAGCATAAAGCTCACCACACAGCTGCATACAGAGAGTTACATATGTAACTCTTGTCGTACGTCTACACTGGCTAGTAACAAGTTGGGCTACAATTGTGCAACTTGATGCATCATCTCAACTGAAACTGAAAGCAAGTGACAGTGATTTCAGTCACCCAGTGTTTGGTTTCAGTGTACAACATCATCACTGGAATGCGTGAGTGTGTTGGAACGCTTCAGTTCTCATAATACATCAGTAACGTCCTCCAGCATCACCAGGTAACAGAGCTAACTAATGTTGTTCAGAGAGCTGTTAACAACTAACATTCATGACTAATGTTCCAAAAACATTGGAAAATAAGCAAAGTCCTCTCCTGATTCACATTTACTTTCTAATTAATGGCAAGGTCCAATGGCCTCCTGTATTTCAAATGTGCAAGCTTCTCTAAAAAAGGTCCAACAGATAAAGTGATTCAGCATTTCAAGCCACATGTCGGGTTCTCTCCGGGCACTCCGGCTTCCTCCCACAGACCACAAACATTCTCATTAGGTTGATTGGTGACTCTAAATTGTCCCTAGGTGTGAATGTGAGAGTGAATGGTTGTGTGTATGTTGCCCTGCAGTCGGCTCAGGGTGTACCCCGCCTCTCGCCCATTGACAGCTGGAATAGGCTCCAGCCCCCCCAACCCCGAAAGGGATAGTCGGGGGTATAGAAGATGAATGAATGAATGAATAATGAATAATGAATGAAATAATGAATAATAACATGCATGACCATACCATAAAATGGTTTAACCAGGACAGCCAAAGGTTCTCCTACATCATACAGCAACACAGAATACTGATATCCATAGAACTATAAAACTTAAATTTGTAATTAATTAATTAATTAATTATGTTTCATGGATATAAAGACAGAAAATTTGTTTCTACAGCATAGTGGAGTAAGAGCTCAACAGCAAGAATCAGCCACTTTGTTTAACCTGAAACACAGTCATTGTGTTTGGATATTTGTAAATTGTTACCAGAATGCAAATGCAACACTGAACTGACACTTGTTCCCTAAGCAGTCTCCGTTCTTCTTAAAAATTCATTTCAACTTTCCCCTCCAATTGAATCAATTTCAATGATCTCTTTTTCTTGCTTAAAGTATCACTTTGAAACTTGATACAAGACAAATTGCTTGTTAGTATGAGCAATCCTGTAGTGTATTCAGACTCGCCTGCTATCAATAGGTCAAATCAAGCTGACAGTGTAATTATTGTGCCATCGCTTCTTCCCAGGATAGCCATCCATCAAGGCCACTAGGTGTGTGTGTATTCATCATACATGCATGAGCACAGACACACGTGCATACAAATGGGCTTTAGATCCGACCATGTTGATTGGCCCCAGAAACTGATTAGCCACATGTGCCTTCACGGCTGAATAGCAATCTGTTGCACATTTCACACAGCAGTTGACGGGTTTGTTTCCAAAGCTCTGTGCAGTATAACTGTGTTGGTCAGAGTCAATACCTGAAGATACTGTATTTAGTTTTCTTACCCTTGCAAGTCTGACATATATTCATCTGAGGCTACTGTTGTGGAAAAGCAATGCAGCTGTAGATGTATTGTTTTTCTCACTGCTGGTTTGCTTTCCAGACCTTTGGGCACTTGAAAACTGTTAAAAACTGAGCTGTATAATGTCAGCCACACAACAGTGAAGATGAATCCTTCATTTGTGAAAAACACTTTTGGCTCGTTGAAGTTGAATGCATCGACCCTGCCAGCAGAAAGCCTGATAAATCACTTATGTGAAGAATTTCTTACCAGCTAGATTTGAGATTTTTAGTCACTCTGGCGTATTGTGACAGTAAACCACTCATTTGGAAAAATACTCAGGGAATGGTAAGTCATAGATTATTAATACCTCCAGAAAATTTGCCTCCATCTAATAACAATTAGCCACTCTGACTGATGTGCATACTACAAATTAATGCTGTATCTCATCAGTTCAGCCTTGAATGGAATTTGAAATATCACAACCACTTTATCCTGTTTGATCACACAGCACTTGCTTGAGCCTCTATGAGGCTGTTACTGACGATGCTTAGTCAGAATAAACTCTGATGTGTTTGTCTGGTTAGTGCAGTTAGTCTGGGCTGCTGTGAAAGCTGTCAATCAAACACTGCTACTGACCAAACAGCTGAGACCGTCCTTCTCAAGTGGCCTCAGTGTGATATGGAAACAAACACACCAACCATAGGATATTATGATAATAGATATGAGATTTTAGCACGATTGCTAAACCATTAAATCCGTCGGCTCAGTTTTTCAGGAAATCAACGTATAATGAACTGCTGAAGGATCCTCTCGTGACATTTAGATCCACTGTATGGAGCATTGTGGTTTCCCGGTTAGTTACAACGAAAATGGATGATGCATTAGTGTGAATGTGTGCTGACATTGTTCAGCTGAAGTTGGGTATGTCTGTGGAAACACACAACAAATGTCAAATACAGCATCATCACTTGAATGTGTGAATAGCAGAACAAGACAAAAACAAACGGGAAGGCAAGTCCTTCTCTATTGGAGTGTTTGTCTCTGCAGATGTGCAATCATACTCAGCTGTGGAGAATACAGGATTTCAACAAATGGTCAAAATGCTACAATGTTCCTTCACAGCCTGGTATAAACGAATATTGCGTACCATCACAATCCTATTGGTCATCATACATACTCATGACAGTACGAGGGCAGAGATTTTTCCTGATCACTCAGACAGTCTGCAGCAGTGAAAACTATAGTGTTATGTCCAGTGTACTTTGGCAGTTCATTGAGTCCATCAAAAATGTGTCAAAGTGTTAGATGTTGTGATAGTTTACCAGATAAGGGACATTTTTGACATGCTTGTGGCACTAAAGGAAAAGCCAGGCTTTCACCAAAGTCATAACGGTTCATCCTCTGGGCACCATGTAAGCCAAATTCCAAGACAATCCATCAAAGAGTTGAGATATTTCAATATACATCGGGCGCCGGTTGGATGGCAGCCCACTGCTCCTGGTCTGCCTCGGAGGAAGGACGACCAGGATGGGATAGAGGCGGAGGACAAATTTCATCAATTGCATGGCGTGTGATTGCATGTGCATGAATAATTGTGTGACGAATAAAGGGGATTGTCCCTCCAATTCTTCTTCTACAAAACACAAATGTCAACCTCAAAATGGTACTAAAGGAAGAATCGGCGGATCACCAAAATCAGCAGGATTCATTCTCTGGGAACCATGAACGTCTGTCCAAAGCTTCACGGCATTCCATCAAATGGTTTTTGAGATATTTCTGGGTGTTTCAGTTCTGACAGACCATTGTCAGAACTTTGTCATGCTAAGAGCCACAGCACTAGCTGAGCTAAAAATAAATACTAGGAAGGCACTGTGTTTCATTTCATGCTGTCACTTTAATGCAATATGGTGGTGTGACTGGGGACATGACATGATTATGTGCAGGGTGCTGTACTCTGACTCATGCTGTGTCCTCTGCTACATCAGGAGAATATGCTGTAAAATAATATTGTACTCAGCTAGGTTAAAATCAGCTGGTTGTACTCTGACAGGAGCAACGCGATTTATTGTGTTTATTGTGCTAGTTCGCTCCACGCTCACCAGAGAGACATGAAACAGAATGTGATATTGTAATGGCAGAGCCTGGATGCATACCTACCTGCTTCTCCCCTGCAGTGTCTTGCGTCTCTTCTCCACGGCCACAAAAAGAACAAGTGGCTGTGCTCTCATTTGTCCACTTTAACACCCACTACTTACATGTCACACATGCCTCTTTTAGAAACAGGCCCATGGCAGCACGGAGGCAAGCATACGGATTCTCCACTTCAGTTCAGCCTCGTGACATTTCCTCACAATTGTTCTGCATTGCTCATTCGTTGTACCCAATTTACTGGCAGGTTATCTGTAGCTTGCTTCTCAAGACAATCCTTATTGTTATGCTGGATAGAAGATTCTTTGCTCCCAAAAGGGGAATTCACATCCATTTTTATCATGAAAACAGTCATAAATACATACATTCAAGCATTCTAAGCATATTTTCCACTTTAAATGCTTGTGACTCAAACACAGTGACATATTTGTTCAGAGCTTTGTCCTCACTAATGATGAATACAAAAAAAAGTTACACAACGGCTAAAGTTAGTGCTTCACTTCTAAAAATAAACAGCAACTCTCTGCATGGGGGAGAGCTTTTCGAACAAACTTGTTCATTTTTATTTTTATATCTCCAGTCAAAGAATGAGAAGTTGTCTTCTGTCTGTCACACTGTCGCTTGAGGCAATTTGTTACCTGGCTGAGGTTGAATACATTGAAATGTCAAACTCTCATGGTCACTGCTAAACAACAGCGCTGTGCTATCACAATCCAATTAGCTTTTCTCCATTTTACAAATATTAATGTGCTGTTAATGTAGTTTCACACAGTCGGCTTTCTAATTCTGAAAGTCTCTCGAATGCATGTTGTTTTTCAGTGAATTGCCACTCATTGACTATAACTGGCAGCCACACTGCAGCAACCCAGCAATGGAGAATTCCTTCGGGTGCCATTGACAGGTCTCTCCACAGTCTTCCTTTACTGTTCTCTCAGGCGTGGTAGTCAATGTGAGAGGCTAGCCTGGGGAGCAATCAGCCCCTTGAGGCTCCATCCTGCCTGCCACAAATCAACATCACCACCAGCATGATTCTTCCCTTCCATTCAACCTTTTTCAAACAAGTAAAACATGCACATACAAATGATCACAACTTCAAAGCATTAAAGAACACTCTTTAATAAGCCTTGACAGTTCCTCTCATTGTGATTCAGCCAACGTATTTACTCTGTCTGTTCAAAAGCAAGTGAGGTTCAGCTGCAAGCGTTTGTTGACTGCACTGGCTGATACAGCTGCTGGGAGGCTGCGGTCTCTTCTGGGAAACTGAATGCTGCTTATTTAGACATGAAAACAAAATGGCTATTTGGGCATCCTTGGGAGAGTACACTGAGTCCTATTTGTCCTGTTTTGTCAAAATTTGCATTTCAAGATCAAATATATCACAACTGCAACAGGTCTGTCCCATGTCACAGAGAAATGGGGCTTTCCCTTTAGAGGACAAACTTCTTTTGTGGTTTTGAGTCACCCAAAATCCACCAGATGTTGCTCATGTGTAATGGTGCTTTCAGGTGATGAGTCATTGGTACAGTCAGTAGCCTGCTTGGGGGGGCAAATTCTAGTTTCCCATATATGACACCCTTCTCTACATAGACCCACTGAGACATTTAATTGTATCTTTAGAAATCCATAATTTAAGCATTTTACCATGAGGAGCGACTGGAGTATATTGTGCACTGTGAGGCTGTATGAATTGAAATATGTTCTCTTTGAAAAAAAAGACACCTTGATCAACATTATGGAAACAAGTGAAGGTTACTGAGTTTTTCTTTTCCATTTTATATCCAAGCTCCCCTCTGTCTTTCACACTGTACAAAGGCAATTTGTCATCTGTGTTGAATAAGTTAAAATGTCAAATTCTTACTGTCAGTGATAAACACCAGCATGCTGCTTTCATAATCCAATGCATTTACGTCTCTTCCTTATGAATTGATGAGGCCAGCCAAGTTAATTATTACTTTTTGCGTCTGTGAGGCTCATGCCAGGAGCTGGTGATTATGCTGTTGGAATAATTCTTAGCCATGTCCTCACAAGATGGCGCTGACTCTGCCATGGTGATAAGATGATTTACAATCGTACTTCAGAAAACTGCAACTGGGAAGAATGTCGTATTCCCACAAATTGAGACCTGTTTGTGAAGATGATGTCAGATACGGACATTTGCTCCCCACAGGGAATGACTGGAGTAAAATCCTACTTTGCTTCTTTGCTATAAAGCATCACAGAGTGGCAGGGTCCATAAACCTGAATGCAGTGTTTGTACTTACATGATTTTGGAGTATGGAAGGTCTAGTAAAGTTTGTTTCTTGCCTTGCCTTCTGCTGTCATGCAGCCACATAATGCAGACGACTGCAAGTGCTTGGCTAGAAAAATGACACTGTCTTCATCAGTGTCATTTTTAGTTACTGAATGATAATCTTCAGTGAACAACTTCATCTCACATTTAAAATGATAAGAAAAGAAATGCAGCTTGGGGAGACAGTGTTTTTGAAATGATCTCATCAGTGGAGAGCTGTGGGAAATGATTTGGAGCACCAGTGGTTCTGAGGATGCTGGAAGGCTAAATATTGAGCATGTACAGTGCATTGTGAGCTGAAGCAGAAAACAGCCCAGGCTGAGGCAGGGGGATCTTTCAGGGCCCATATTTTCTCAGCACTCATCTCCCATGTAATGGCTGTGTGATTTACAACAATGCACAGCAGGAGCTCTGCGAAGGGCTGGGCCATTTCTACACCTTGCACCCATTAGCTGCTCAGCGGAGGGATTTTTACAAACCACTTTATGTGTGCAAGGTAGGTGGGTATTGATGACAAGAGAAGACCCCAGGCATAAAATTATCATGGGCTGGGGAGGACAAAGGACAAAGGAAGCAACACCACAGAGAGGGAACGTAATGCCTTTTATTATTCAGCCTCATTTCCCCCATCGTCAAGCCACTGATTAATTCCCTGGTGCACTGAGCGATAACTCAGGGACCCAGTTGGCTACAGAGGAGGCAATTGTCAACTTCCAAGCGGGGGAAGTGCCTTCACCTGCTTTCTTCTCTCTCTCCCCAGAGTCTGCTGATACTGATGCCAACCTTAGTTCATTTAATGCCCTGTCATTCAATAGTGGGTAATGACATATTCCCACTTTGCTCTGTGTTTTATAATTAAAAATCATCTCTTGCTGTGAAAGAGGGCCAGTCCATATACACATAGAAAGCATAGATGCACAGGGATTGAACCAAAGCAAGCCACTGTGACTGAGACTACCTGTCCTCCCTACGCCCACTTGTCCCCTTATTGGCAAGCCCAGTGCTGTTCGTAATTCATCATCAGGAATAGTGTGTGTGTGTGTGTGTGTGTGTGTGTGTGTGTGTGTGTGTGTGTGTGTGTGTGTGGTGTAACAGATGTTAAATTATCCTTGAATTTTCCTTAAATGTACAAACACATCAAAGTACTCAGGAGGCTTTTTTTTCTGCTTTTCTGCATGGTGGATTATTAGATGTAAATCTCTCCAGCACTCCAGTATTGTACAGTAAAATTGTTTCGGACAGGTGACTTCCCCCAACACAGACGACACAGACTATCATAAGCTGCAACACAGCCGAGGCGAGCAGGCCTGTTTATCACGAAGAGGGAATTAACTTCAAAGGGATTTGAAAATGTCCATGTGGAATGTAGGCTCCAGGATGAATTATGCATGAAAAATGCTTCACTTGAGTAATGTGCTGACACAATTTGTCACACGCCACAAGAATACATAAGTTGCAGAGATGCCATGTTGGAGGACTTGATGCAGTTAGGTAGTGTGGTTTCTTCGGGCCGTTGGGGGTCTTGCTGCTGTGTAACCTACACTGACTGCACTGTGAATTACTTATGAGACCCTTCTTCGCCTTAAGAGGAAAGCTGGGAGCCTTGATATACAGTAGCTTTGAAAAATTTTACTCTAGACTTTAAATCTGTGTGTGTGTGTGTGTGTGTGTGTGTGTGTGTGTGTGTGTGTGTGGAGCAGTAGGATTTAAAGGCTGGGCTTGAGGCCATGTATCATCCCCGAGCGTCTTTAAAAGCCTGTCCTGCTGTCAGTCTAGGGAGGATGCACATTTGAGCGCTGACATTTTGATGGAGAGGAAGGCAAACAGCGGCAAGGATTTCAGATACTCTGACAAAAATCTGTTTCCTGAGTTCGGCAACTGAATCTACACTTGCCGCTCGCACCGAGAAGGCCTTCAGATGTTTTTCTCAGTGCTCTCACATGACTGATTAATCTATTCAAAGAGCTCATTAGTAATGTGTGAGACACCGTGCTGCGCTGGAGAGAAGTTTAATAAATAACCATTGCTTCCACTGTCACCCAGAGGTGGCTAAAGTGAAGAGTCACAGCACACATATGCAAAAGTATTCAATGTGTCTGACTTGCTTATAGGAATTTGGTTTTTCTGACTGGCACCAAGTGTTTTTACATGCAGAGAATAACCTGGCTACAGGTCATACTCTTTAAAATCTTCCTTGAGTTGTTAGCATGAACGTTTCAGTTGCTGTGACAGAGCATTCCTGCTGCCATGAATAAGCCAGTTAAAACACTATACCTCTCCCACTCTCACCGAGCACCAGTAGCTTAAGAAATGATAATCATTTTATTAAACACTGCTCGTCACTAAGCTTTCTGTTGACATCAAAAGTGCCCATAAAGGCTGTGCTACTGAGTTTGATAAGTCGTGAAAATAACCATGAAAGTGATAAGACATCTCCAGTCTGCAGTAAATGCATGGGATTAAACCCAACCAGTCATTGTCTGGCTTTCTAATGTGAGCTGGCACGGTTACAGTGCTGTGTATTAAAGTTCATTAACCCTATCAGGCCCGCCACAATGCTGTCGTTCTGGACACTGTTGAAGAGAGGCTTACATACACTTCTTCTCCCTATCAGCAGATCAGTCGTCTGTCTGCCTGTATGCATGTTTGATTGGATTTGTCAGCGTTTCACCAAGTGAGGCATTCAAGTAAAATGGGAGAGAAAGCCACTGCTAACTAAAGAATACATGTTGTTTGCTTTCACAAGTGAACAAGCTAACACATGATGCAAGCGTGTTTGCCTGTCTAGCATCGCCTCATATAATAATCCAGAGATCATTTATTGTTTGCTTCTGTTGTGCTTGGATGTTTTTACTGTACTGAGGTGAGGATGGCTGTTTCACAGAGAAATATGGTCATAAAAAAAGAACATCATCAACAAAAGCATCTGGAAAAGCTCCATCTTGGCAAAAAGATTCTGCTGAAGTCAACAGCGAAACAGTTTCTGTTACAAGCAAGTGTTTGCCAAGGGCAGTTCCTGTCTCCACTGAATGCAGCATAAAATCACACTTACCCTCATTGATTCCAAATAACAACAACTATAAAGCTGTACATCAGTGTTTATCACAGTACATAATGTGCATGTCGCTGTCAACGTAAATTTAAATGAGTGAAGTCCTTCACAGACAGACAGTTAACGTGTGGCTCTTCTAACATTAGTCCCTACCATCTTTCTAACTGCTCTGCAATTACAAGAGTTAATACGGAGTCATTTACATCGGCTTGTCAAAGGAGTAAAGTTAGATTTTGACTCTTCTTTCTGACTAACTTCTATGTCGGAAGTGTTTTTGCAACTTTGCTTACTTAAGGATACACTAGGCTGTAACCCTTCCTCTGCATGTTCATTGGTTTGCTTGTATCTCACTCCCTTAAAGTGGATGAAGGCTGCAGTCAGGCCTCTATTGCTATTGTGCATAGTTTCTTATGGTATTTACTGGTTGTAATGCTTTTGTAAGTAATATGGATTGTAGGTATTGGACCTCACACATATTTCACAGATAGCTAGATCATATTTTTATGTCATAATTTTGAGACCTTCAGAATTTTAATGCAATTCTTTTTATTCATTTTCTGTCTGTGTGCATTTATATCACCTGTCATAAATCTTAAATACAGCTGTTAACAGCAAATGTTTTTTTTAACATTTCAAACAGTCCTGGTTATCATGAAAATGAAAATATACAGAACGCATATCTGTGCTTGGAGCCAGCCAGGGACTTTCAGACACACATAAATTGAACTAGTATGAAAACACATTATTTTTTCTGCGGCTTAGTGGTGAGTGTATCTGATATTTTGAGCCTACTAGAGGTGAACAGGGTAGAACACAGTGACTGCTGAGGGATCAACCCTCTGACCTGGTGTTTACAAGGCAGCCTCTTCGACTCCAGGCCATGTTAGCTACACAAACAAGATGAATGTAAGAACAGGTCATAAAGGTGTCTTGTGATCCAGCTGTCGGCTGTAAGATTGCTCACTGGTGTAATGAGATGCTAAATTAGACAGATTTGAACTCTGCTCCTGAGACCTTCATATTGAAGCATGCTATGTTTTAACAGGGGTATGCCAACTGTATTATGTCAAAGTGAATGTGGTTTCAGTTGGAGAATGGATGAAATGTAATGATGCCTTGAAGGGGAAAATACATTGCTGTGGAATTATGAAAAGAGGAGATTCCACCAAATCCTGAATGCACCATAATTAAGACAGGTTTTACAGCAATGTAAAGCGTGAGATTGACTGTACATTCATACTGATGAATGACACAGAAGGCCTCTCAAATTAAAGCAGAATATATAATGGAAGCAATCCATTACTGTAATTCTCAGAATGTGCATTTTTACCCACTTTAAGGCTTTTTTTTCATGACGTCTTAAGGTTGTTTCTACTATTTTTGCTCTGCAGATTCTGTCTTCCAAAGCCTGTCCATTTTAATATCACCCTAACCCACCCCATTTCCAATATAATGAATGGTGGGAGAGAAAGATATCTGTGCATGTGTGATGGTGACAGAGATTTTAGACTTTTATTGTAAGTAGGCTCATAAGACTACCTATTAAATCTTCTGTTATCGTGTGTGTGTGTGTTAAAATCCTGATTTACACTTGAAGTCATTTTTTTTTTTTCCCTCTTAAAGTATACATGTAGGTATATGCCTGTACCTTCTAGCTGAGCTTAACTTTACAAACTGTGAGGGTAAAAAGATGCATCGATGTGTGTCTGTGTCCTCAAGGACATTTGACAGTTTTCCTTAGTAGAAACATTGCATACACTGAGAGGAGTGGGAGATAAGAGACTTACATAGATAAAATTCAAGTCGGAGTGTATCTACACATCCGGCAAACACAGAGGAACATTAATATTCATTTGGAGTTGTGTTTCTATCTACCTGGTGAATTTAAGTCCAATATTCACTCTCTTTTAGCTCTGTTTTTACTCTCCACCAACTCCTGAGGGAAATATCAGGCTCTTTAGCTGCTAAATGCTCCACTATGCTCACCATGCTAATTTTCTGTCTGTTGTTTGGTGCTGAGCCGGTCGTGTACAGTGGTTTTATCAGAGCTTTTCTGTGAATACAGTGTGCCACTGGGAACACGGTTGATAAAAGCAGTGGGAATCAAACAAACCGTGGGCTGTTAAATCTGAACAATGAGCAGAACGATACTAAAAAGCTCAGATGGGGGACTGCAGAGTTGGGTCAGCTCAGGTTCGTCACTATGGGCAACTCCTTTCACAGTACACATAGTCATTTGACCCATTATTAATCTGAAATATTGATTAGCGCAGCTATAAGCGTCCAAGCACAGACCTGAATGAGTTCTCAGGCACAATCCAAACATGCACACGCATAAACCTCAACATACCAGTACATTGTTATGACAGACTTCCACACAACCTTTTACGCTTCTCCACACATCTATGAATTATTGAAAATTCCATACATGCAAACTCTGAATCCAGTCAGAAAATGTTGCTGTTCCTCACTTCATCAAGGAGAAACTATTGTAGAGTCAGGAGGGTTGGTGGAGCATGCATACCTGTCAGCTGGAATGGAGATAGAGCAGAGGCTGATGGAAACACTGTGTAACCTGACAGCTTTGTCAGGAGCCCAGCACTGCACCTACTCAGTGCATCACCATCTTAACGCTGAACTGAGATTACAACACATAGCACCTGCCTTTTGTTTGCTGTGATGGTTTGACAGTCGGTGAGATTTTCATTTAACTGAGACGGGATGCCAAAAATATGGTTTTCTGTGGGACAACAGTAGGGCTGCCTTTCATCTGAACTTCATGGATTCCAGTTGGATTCTATGCAGCGTTTCTGGTTCAATTCCCAGTTTTGAATCCGATATAATAAAAAAAGAGATCAGTTGTTTAGATCATAAAAATTGTGATTACATTGTGTTTCAGTAAAATAAATAAATTCAAAGTGTTTTTAACTAAACTGTCATGAAGTAAATACATTCAATAAAAACATAGGATTTATTTTGGATTTCTGCACAATAATGGAAAATATTAAAAGGAAAAACAAAGCTGGCCAAGAACCACACAAGTAAAATATAATCAGACGTAAATCCACTCCAGCAAGAAAAAGGTGATAGTGCTTTATTTTACAGAAAGTCAGACAAGTGGAGCAAAAGTACAGACTTTTTTTTTTTTTTTTTTTTTTTTTAAAAAAAGAAAGATAAAAAGAGGATTGCAAAGTTTCCACTACATTTATTAACTTTCTTTCTCTGAGTTACATCTGCGTTTAAAGCAGGAGTTGTGCAGAGTAAGTCAATAAAGTTGGATTGAAGGCCGTGTTTATCACACTTTTTATGCCTCTGTACTGGAGCCATATGAAGGATTTGTATGCTGTGGCATCTTAACACCTACATTTTTGTGACAACTGTGTGACGTCTTTCTTAAAGGTAAAGGTTAGAAAGTCTATTAGCTAGGTTCAGTTCAGTAAATCAAAGTATCTTGTGTGTATAGGTGTGTGTTTGACGGTATAATGTGCTGCACTGGTGCGTTCTGCCACAGCAAGCTCTCCAGTAAAATAAGCGTGACAGTTTGTTTTGTCAGAGCTGTTTTGTCCTTGCGGGACACACACAGCGGGATGTTCCTTTTACAGAGCAGACTGTGATTATTATGCTTAGTTCACCTGAAGACAGCATGCAATTCCCACTTCACCCACAGAGGAAACTGCATTGATTATGTGAAGTAAAAATAAAGCAGCAAAAACAATGGCAACTGTCAATCTGTCATGTCTCCCCAGTTACACTGTCACTGTGCAGCCCCACTGGGGCACACTGCAGGTTTCCTCTCCATTTATTTCCATCTGAGCTATTAAACGACAGGCGCACTGGTGATACTGTTTATACTGTATGTGAGATAAAACAGCCATTGGCTTGTCTTGACACAGTCATAGTGTAGAGTAGAGTAGTGAGTTCTACTAGCTAAGGAGAGATGAGGCCATCCACCACCCATACATGTTCCTGCTCATCATCATCAACATAACAACAGGACAACCTTTTGACATCGGGTGTCGGTAGAGAAGAAGAGGGATGGTGCGACAAAACCGTCATAAAGGGAAATGGAAAATCAGCAACCTGTTGCTGTCCTTGCTGCTGTGCTAACCTTGTTGATTACTCTCCTATCATATTGCTGATATGTATAAGTGTAATTACGGTTCGGATTTTTCAATCCATCCAAAAAGCCTGAAGTATTTCTTTTGAGAATAACGGATCACTGCTCTGAATGAGACTGCCAAAACTAATCCCCACTAAGAGTCACTTCAGGTTTTTACTCAATTATAATTGAGTCTTGAAAGGAGGGGGAGATTTTATTTTTCCCTTGAGGCTATTTAATTTTATTTTCCATGAGAAATGGAACAATACACTTTACTAATTCATGCAGCCCCTCACCTGCAGCAATTTTGCAGAATAGCTCTCAGCTTTCTAAAGGTCAGCCCACAAGTGTCCTGTGAGTGTTTGTTTGGGGGCACATCAGAGAGGGACTAACCCTGCGTGCAGACACTTGTAGCTAAAATGCATTGCAGGCCAAATATGAAAACATCAATCGCCATCTGCAGCTGGGAAATTGACCCGAGTCCTATTTTTTGACTCTGTGTTACATTGCAGTGATGTGCCGAGCCATGCACATATCACCCTGAAACAAAACAAAAATTCAAGTGACATTTCAACATAAATTAAATATAGATTCTAATTATAATTACCAAAATATACAATTGCAGCTGTCCTCCAGAATAACATGTATAATCATATTCTGATCTGGCACACCACCAAAGCATTACGAGTCAATGTTGCAAAGATAAACCATTCCTGATCTGACTACTATTTTTAAAGGTCCAGTATGGAGGATGAATGGGGATCTACCGAAATGGAATGTCCTGCTTTGTTACTTTAATGTACACACTGGTGTATGTCCTTTTGGGCGTTTCCTAAAACCATGCCGACTGCAGCAAGTCATACAGGTCAAAGATGAACCAGATGGATGTGGTGGATCGTCTGATTGTTCCCATTAAGCTGTACCACCACATGCACACAACATACAATATGAAGGCATGATGGTCAAAGCCAACATTTGCTTGTTGCAGATTTAGCTGTGAATATGAGATTTTCAGTATATCCCTGATAAACCTGACCCTCTCCTTTCTCTTGTCTTGTTCTTTGTCTTTCTCCACCAGTCTGAAGAATCAGATATGCGTCCAGTGAGCGTGGGACGAAGATAAAAACCAACTATTGGATTGATGTCAGACAAGCTGTGGTCAGCTTGCCCTGCTTTTTCTGCCTCTGCCCTGCTTCTGCTCCCCTCCACATCATTTCAATTTCTCCCTCACTCTGTCCAGCCTTTCATTCTGTCTGTTTCGGCCGCCCTGACAAGGAGGAAAATAAGAGATTTTTTTTTCTAACACCCTACACTGCATCAACTCTCACCTGTCGGTATACACTACAGTTTAAACAGTTTTTCTGCATTGCTGGCCACTCTTAAATCATTGAGCTTTGACATTCCACTGCAGCTGTGTACTGTGTTTTTTATCCACTGACAGCCTGAGAGCATTACAGTGGATGTGGTACACGGCAGCCTTTCTAAAAATGCATGGACTAAATTCTACTTTATTTTCCACAGGATGCTCAGTACTGTAAGTGGATTTTTGACTTGAGAATATGAGGATTGTTTTTAACTCTTTCTGTTTGCTTTTACTTGAATGAAACAGAGCGTACTGTATTTATTTGAAATCAAAAGAGGATATACATTACTTAGCATTGTGGGTTTTAAGTATGAGTAGATCATTCTCTTAACCCCCAGAATCTGTACGGTACTCACAGTGCAACTCGTCTATGATGCTTTTATTGCATACGTGCTTGCAGTGGAGCTAAATCCCCTTGCAGCTTAAAGGGGTTGATGGCAATAATGACGCTGGTGGGATTCTTTTACTGTACCTTGTAATGGTATTAACTTGTATGGACTGTACTGAACAGTAAATGACTTCTGTCTGTGGCTCTGAAAGGGAGACTAGCAGAATTAATACGATGCATGTGCATCTACTCTGGAAGAAAAGATCATTTTTAAAGCTTTCAAAGGATAATTCTGATTTATTAACTTCTTGGTTTTAGCTAACATTCATAACAGTGACAATAACACTGCATTCACCAAGTTGTTGCTGAGATCTGGGAATGCCACAACATTGCTAAAAAGAGGTCTGACAAGGCAAGAAATACAAGCAGTCGGCTGATCAGACAGCGAACCAACAGTGAATTATTACGCAGGCTCCATCCACACACCGCACATTCATTTCCTTGCATGGGTCCAGGTCACAGTGGCAACAGGCTAAACAAGGTACCACAGATATCCTTGTTCCCAGCCGTCAGTCCTTAAGGGCCTCCAGAAGGATCCTGAACCCTTCTCAACCCAAGGAAACACATTTTAGCCACTTATGTATCATTCTGTCTGTCGTTACCTAAAGTTCATGGCCGTAGGTGATTGTTGGAATGTTGATCAGCTGAGAGCTTCGTCCTCACAGTAGTACCTAATGGTCTTTGTTGGTGCACAGCTTTTCTTCTGTGCAGTGAGGGATTATTGCTGACATCATGGGTGTGCTCACCTTCAGTTTTACCTCCAGGTGAAGTGGTTTAGGTAATCCGGCTAAACTGCTGACAAACGGACTAATCACCAGACTGCTCAGGTTTCTTACCCCAATTTGTTCTAGTAATTGCACTGCACTCCTAGATCTCAGCAGTTACGTCAGTGAGGGCATTGTCATTGTAACAGAAACGATATCCACTGCTACAAAAATGAGACTCCATAAACCAAGACAGAAAATGACGTTTGAACAGATATTATTATATTACTTCCACTAATGAAAAAACTTCTTTTGCTGTATAATGCAACCAATACAGTCGACTGTATATGGTCCGTGTTATAGGCTTAGAAATATTTTCTCTGGGTTACATGCTTTCATTTCAGTGTGTTCTTCATCTCAGGGAGGTGTAACTGGTTGCTTTAGTGAAATTCAACACTGCTGTTGAGAGACGAACATTCACATGTACTGAATCCATTCCACTTTAGAGCCTTGTAGAATGTGTTGGTAGATATGGTCAAATGGATTGCAGTGGTTTCACAAAAAGAAAAGTGTTACTGTGGAGTGTTTCAAAGGGTAATTCAGCTTTATATATATCCATATATACATATATCTTATTCGAAGCTAATGTAGCATTCTTTTTTCTTACATGTCATGTAAAGAAATCAAAGATGTTGACTTTAAAGCCAGTGTTGTATACATGAGAACTATGAGGAAACTTAGAAATGAATAATATATAACTGTTGTGGATCAAATTAATTTGTAATTGCTATCTGTTTACAGTTGAGATGATTTCTTCTGCTGTAATTTTCAGTGCTCTGTCAGCTGCAGAACCGCGTTCGATCAAAACGTAGCTTCAACTCCTGTTTCAGAGACCTCTGTGTTCACTGACAGCTGGAATCACGTGAACGTAGAGCTGGAGATTTGTACTGTAAAGGATGAGGGGAAAAAATCATCACGAAACTTCACGGACTGAGAATGCACTGTCGCTGGCTGATGTCAGAGCTGCCAGCTGATGTGAGAGGCTCCACCACCGACAACATTAACAACAATTTATAGAAATGTGTTTTTTTGATATTGCAAATAAGAAGTGCACGTATGATTTGTTATTGCAAGTCAAACAAAAAAACAAAAACAACAATAGCAAAAAAAAAAAAAAATCTCCACTGAATTGCTTTGCTAAGCCTGAGTGACAACATTTCTGTCCAAACGTTGCTTTGGACCAGTCGTTTCTCCTTCATCACAGGTCCACCTCATACACCCTCTAGTCCCCTTGTGCTCTGGGTTATGTGCTCTATTCTGTCTGAGAAAAGAATAAAGGACACTTGCAACTTCACAAGCTCTGCTTTGTACGGTGCTGCTGTTATTGTGTTATTTTTATCGAGTTCACAATAAAGGTACCATCCATGTCTCTACAGTGTAATAGGTCATTATATTCACTGCAATTAATGTTAAAAACCAGCTTGAAGATGGAAAAAGCAGAGGGCACAATCACTACACATAAAACAACCAAGGCAGCACAGTTCTCTTATTTTTGTTTAAATAGCATGTAGTGTTTGAAATATTTAATCCATAATAATAAGGTCATTAGTAATTGGTTATTTCAACTCTCACATCTAACATGTTCATTGCACCAAAGAAGTTTATGTCTTAATGTCTCCTGTCCCAAGTTCTACCAATTTTATCTGCCCCACTTAAGGTTATTTCCTAAAACACAGCTAGAGTGTTTTAAAATCATTCATTATTATTCACATATAATACACAATTTGTTTTCCATCTCAGGAGAGTCACATAACAAACTAAGCTTTTACTCTTCTGGGAGTCCATTAAACCTGTGGCTGTGCACATGGAGGTACTGCTGTGAAAAGGATCTATTCGACTGCCGTTGAATTTGGTAGTTTTCTCACGGATGCTAGAATATATCAGCCCTTTGAGAACAAGTAAACCACAACATGACAACCGCAGATGTAATCCTTAGTTTGGTTGTGTCAAACGGGATTGTCATAATACTGACCAATGTGCTGTATAAGTGACCTATGGCTGATCCAGAGGTAGTCATGTCTCATTATGAAGCTTCTGCATGTCTCCCATTCACTCCCGTGGAGTTCCTTACATTACATTTTTCAGTGAAACATTCTTGTAGGCTTGGACTCCCTGTGTCCTGACCCATGAAGATAGATTATTCTAATTAAGCTATGCAGACAACAGCGTCCCATCACGAAGCAAGACTCATTAATTCACTCTTTTAAAATCTGAATAATGGAATGTAAATGGGAAAGGGTCCCAGCTTGGTTTCTGCATGAGGAGGCGTGTAGGGAAAGAAGGCAGAGTGTTACCAAGGTATCTGTTCTGACCTCTGAGGGGTCGTTAAAATTCTCTTAACACACTGAAGGATCTGACTGCATTCATCAATTTGTCAATGACACCTTTTCAAGCAGAGCCATCAATCATAACATCTTACGACTGCAAGGGTTAGTCTGGAGCAGTATATTTCTACCGATTCATTTCATGAAACTTTTCCCTTTTAGCTTTTTGGAATAAAAACCACTTTAAATTGGGATGGCTGAGGACCAAGCCTTATTGCTTGGATCCACTTTAATCCTATTTCACGTTGTAGCCTCCCAACTGCCCAAATTATACCTGATGTGTAGGTATCCTTTTGATCTAGAGAAGTGTGGTTTCCAGAGATGGAATCAGATCATCTCTAATCTTCTACCTGAGAGTGATAAGGGCGACGAAGAGGAGTTGGAGCCTGCAGGCTGGAAAACATCTGAGCCAGGGAAATTAGTGGGGGTTGGTGCAGTTCTATCTCCGGCTTTGAAAGAAAAGGGGGAGAATTATTTTGAGGACTGGAGCTAAGGTGAGTTTGGGATCTCTGAGCTCTTCTACCCTCACAGTTGTGAACACTCGCACCCAGTTTGAGCCATGAGAGGGAGCAAACATAAGAAAAGCAGTGAGAAAAGAATGCCTGGATCTGGTACAAAACCCAACAAATCCGGCATGACTCCCCTATGCATTCTTATATGCATAGAAAATATGTGTTGCTGCTCTTCTCCAGGACTGAGAGAATTAGAGAGTGATTTAAGGAGCTTTGCTAAAGCACTGTGTGCCAGTAGCAGTGTTTACAATCCAAGGGGAAATGTGCAGGCGCTCTATGTTCCATACAGATACCATCCTTAGTGTATGTATGTAGTGTGCAATATCATTTTTGAGGTTATCTTTGGGTGAGTTTGCATGGGAGATTTAGAAGGCCTGAATAAGGAAACGAAGAAATAAAATTAAATACAGGATACACAATATGGTGATGTTAAGGACAGTTATTTAGCTTATAGTCTTTAATCATTTAATTGCTTTTCATTGTGACATCAATTTTCCATGCATGTTAAAATGAAACCACAACATAGAAAACACAGTGAAGAGGTCTGTAGACAGGTTTCTGAGCAACACCATCTGTAAAATGTGCACGAGGGGGTTAAATCAAACCAGAATGACTGGGAGAACATGAAGAGACCAACATATGCCTTAAACTGCTAATAGGTTGTATGCATATGACATCATGTTACTCTTTTGTTGTGGCGTTTTGCATTGTTTTCTGTTGTTGAAATCAATTAAACTGAGAAACCATGACAAGCTTTATTTGAATACTAAAGATTTTTTGTTCACAAGGATTAAAAATCCACAAAATTGATCGAAAAATCACAAGAAAAATGTCTTATTAACTGTTTGCAGTTGGGAGGAGCCAAGCCTGCCATGCAATTGAAATGGACTGCAATGACTTCTCCATTGTTTCACAATGACCCCCGTCTTTATAGCATTTCACCAGACCCTTGCAAGTGGTTAACGTACCAAATAACTGTAATGTAAACATCAACATTCTGCACTGTGGCTCTGAATGTTTGTTGCTAGGTTAAACCACAGGAAATTTAAAGCTACTCACCTGAGCACAAACTAAAAGACAGTCATCCCAGAGCACCTCGGTACCAAGGTCGTGGACTCAACTACTAACAAAAAAGTTGTATTCCTCAATATTTGTGTATGCTTTCATTTGGTTTCTAGAGTAGAACAACGTCTGAATGAGCAGTTAGTTGTTATATCTGCTGCCTCAGTAGCAACAAAACATTCAGTTCAGCTGAAAAACTGCTCCTCTACATAACATAAAGGTCACATCCAACATATGTTCCAATTGCACCTCCTTACATGTTCAATAACAAACTGTTTTCCATTTAATTCTGACACAAATGCATACATTTGTTTTTACTGAGACATTTTAAATCCTCCATAGATTTGGACACATGAATCAAACCTTTATTATACACAACATTATGTATTATTTTCACGCATCAGTGCTTCTCTAACACTATTATAAAGCAGTACTGATTGGCAGATTCCTTACTCTGGACCTAATTCAGCCATCTCTGGATAAAGAATATTTAGCACTTAGAGCATCAAATCACTAATGCCTCTTTCCTTGGAGGAAATGAAATTCTTTTCTGCATACAAAGTGGAAGAAAGTTATCATAGAAAGTAATGAACATGAATCAATTTTTAATGGCACATTAATAAAATATTTTTGCCTCATAATTTTCTCAGGCTGAAACCCAGTCTCCTTCAACTTCCATGAAGCTGACCGTGAGCTCTGCTCTCATTACCAGAGTGAATTTTACATATGACGTTTAGTGAAAGCAGGAGTAAGCTTCTTGGCTCTCCACGCCTCACCCACCACAGCCTACAAACCCACAAGTATAGCTACATGTGTTTAGACATATGCACGGACACATAAATGCATGGATACACACAAAAAAAGCCTCAGTCAGGAAAATTTAATCACTTCCACAGCTTATCAAAGACAACACTCATGAGAAAAAACATGGAGCATAAAATAAATATGATCTCAGTTTTTCATGTTTAATCAGCAACTGCTTGCAGGATTATTACCTGCATCATTACCTGCACATCTACAAGCAAGGCTTTACAAGTGGTGCTGATGCTTCCTTTTAAGGTAAATTGCATCTGTTTATCTGAGTCTGAATGCACTGAGAAGAGATCAGTGTCTAAATGTTTGCTTTTTTTTAATCTTTAAAAAATAATTTCACAATGATTTTAAAGGGGCACTAACATCAATTTTGCATTTGAGGTGGTTTTTTTTCATACACTAACTTCCATTCAGTTTCAGTACAGCCTGTGAAAATAGCTAAATAACCTCCTCTGTGGCTCTGGGAGGAAATTTCTAAGTCTGAGAAAATAAATATGTTTTCTCAAATGCAGTTTTCAAGGGCAGGATTGAACCTTTAACCTCACTGTTTTCTAATTACAGCTACAGCAACATATATACAGCTAGGAATGTGAATAGGTAATTACAGTAACAACTTATTGTGTATAACAAACTATTTGTTAATATAACATATATAGATGTGCAGTAGATATGTTGCCAGCCTGAATCAAAAGTGGGGCAGAACACCCCAAAGAAACTGTGGTATATAAACAGAAAAGTTCTCTATATCATGAGTGCAGACTCACCAATAGATTCTTTTTTCGGTTTAAGGGCCTTTGATTGGTTAGAATGAAAGTTCAATATTCTAAACAGTTACTGGATTTTACCAGTTGGTGCTGCCAGTGTGCAGTGTCCTCTAACAGTAGGAAAAGCACAGGGGATAAATAACATAAAATGAATGACGGCTGAATTCCATTTGGCTGCTTCAGTTTCTTCATATTGTTCATGCTGGTTCACGGCCACACATTCCATGTCCCAGTCATCATTAATGTCATTAGGTGGACATGACAGGATGTTTGAAATGTGTTTATGCAACAGTTGTTTTTTTTTTAACCTCACTAAACTAATGTTGACATTCTGTGATTTCCTTATGATAATGACAAAAATGATTGCAGTGACCAGCATATTCAGACATCATAGCAGGCTTTTGTTCTGAATGCACAGTGTTTCATCTTTCCAGTTCACTTACTACAGCTCTGCAGTTTTACCTTGCCCAGTGTGAGCTGCTCTGCAGCAGCAGCAAGGCACTTCCCACTTCACTGTCTGTGTCAGAATGTGGTCTGTGTAAGCTGCTTGTTGGGCACACAAACTCGCCAAAGAGTGTTAACTTTATCCAAGTGCACTTCTCTCTCTCTCTTCTTTTTTTTATTAAAATCTTATCTTCTGCTTGCTTCTCATTCAGTTTAGCATGTTTGTATCTGTACTGAAACTCAAGATTATCCTTTGTCACCAGTGCAAGCTTGTCCACAACACAAACTAATTGAGGCACAGTGGCTCGCCTTCGACTTCAGCCCAAAAATAATCATGACATGCATCATCTACTTTTCTTTTCTTGACAGTCACCATAATGCATTTTATGAAACGTAACTGCAAGAGAGTGTGTTGCATTCAGGGACAAACCGGAAGGACATGGTAATCACCTATTTTATGTTATTTTCTAAGATAAAACAAAAATGCTGTCTTATTTCTGAGTTGCTGTTTTTGTATTCATGAATTGCCTCTTGGGCTGCTGACGTCCTGGAGGCCAGATGTTCCCCACCTCAGATTTATCATGATAGCTCCTCACTTACAGATGCCAAATCTTCTAATGTAATCTGTATTTAAAAAGAAACCACTTCAGTTTATTTCCGAGTCGCATGTTGCTGATGAAATATCCACTAAGGGGAAAAGATTAGGAGTCACTTTGCTCTTGAATGATTTGGTTATTTCCTCAGGTTATGTGTGGAGAAAAGTCAGGCTTGCTGATGCATGCCTGTCCAGTCATGTGCCATCACATGCAAGTGAACTAATATAAGCACTAATATAAGCTGTAGATTAAAGATGTATTTTGTGCGGGCAATCAATATCTTTGAATCAAATCATTTTCTCTCCAAAAAATGTCAGAGGATTGAAGTGTTCAGCAGCAGACCAGTGGGACATTAAAGCTCTGGATTGAAATACAGTTTGATAATCACATTAAAACAGACACTCTGGAGAATCTAATCACAGTGTTGTAGTCGGGTGAATTCATAATGACTTCCCACAGACAACAATTACAATTAACTGTCAGTCAAACAATCTGCATCACGTGTCATATTGAAGATGAACAAACACTGATTGGCTGATGTCCACTTGTTTAATCAAAGGCAAATCAGCCCCATGCATATTCGGAATATCCAAAATATGCTATCTCAATTATAGACATAAAAAGAAATACAAAAAATACATGACAGCAGCACACTTTTGTTTTTACTCCGACATGCATCCCTTAGATGCTGTTGTCCTGGGGGTCTGGACCTGTCAGGGCGGCTTTGTGTTGCAGGTGGGATATGTGTGTGTGTTTGTGGGAATGTGTGTGTGTGGATGTGAGGCAGGGCTGCCAGTTAAACAGGACAATATAGAGATGCATTCCTGTAGTTGCATGGCGTGCCACAACAATTTCCACACAAGTGAGGGCCAGTAGCACCATGCCTGGAAACCTGCCCTCCTGAGCCCCCTGGAGACACAAGCATACATACACATATAGAACATCTTCTGGAAGTGCCTCAAGTAAATCCTCTTTAAAATCTGTCAGAAAGATAGAATACAATATGTAACGCCCCGGGTCATTGCAACTTTGTGTCAGGTTGAGTTGCACAATGTTGGCCTCATGATGGCGCTAGAGGAGACCTAGCTTGGCTAAAAATCACACACAACTGCTCTCTCTGTCAGTCACGTCACACCATCTGTCAGTGTGACTTGTTAACCTGAAGAAGAAGAATACAGAGAAAATCACCAAATCAAACGCTGTCCCAAGCTGTCATCAAACATATTGTCCTGGGGTGGAAGGAAACCTCAAAACAAACCTAGGAGATTGCTGATCATGTCCCTTATGAAACTGTGAAACAATCTTGACATTTTTAGTTTTGTTAATGTATTTAAGGTACATAAAGTACATAACTGTGATGTTTTTAACCCAAACCACAGTCTTTTCCTTGACCTAAATGTTTTTGCTACCTGAAACCAACCAAGTAGTTTTTGTGCCTAAACCCAAGCAAATGGTTCATTTGTTTCATGACATTAGCCAGGTGATGATAGAGGTGTTATATTGTTTCTACTCTCCGTATATCACATATGATTTTAATATATATGACATACGTTTTAAAGGTTGATTTGGGAGCCACTGGCAAATGACCTATTCAGTGTTTAGGCATGATGACGTGTTGATAAATCTCTGTAAATCTCAAAGGTTTTAAAATGTATTCAATATTCAACTAAATTCTTCTGGAATTATTTATCAAATTTCTGGGATTGTTTGGCCAATGAAAACTGATTTCAAACACCCTGGACACCAGTCACCAACAAACATTTGTTAATTCAACAACAAATGCTTCCCGTTCATAACTGAGGGGCACGAAGAGAAGCACAACGACTTCCCTCCCAGTCAAACGCCCCCAAGACCTTGAAAACTGAACAGCATCACCTCAAGTTTATTGTAATAGAGTGAAGCCAAAATGAGGATTCTGACTTTTAACTGAGGACAATGTGTTTCTTCTGTGTCTTGTCTTGTTCATCAGATTCATCAGGAGGTTGTTGGTGAGATTACTGTCACATTCTGCAGACAAAGGCATGTAGATCACACTCAATTTGTCAGGATCAACTCTACTTGAACAGACTGTCTTCCAGTGAGTTGACACTGCTTCTGGTTAAATACAATCTTTGGCAGAGGGTACATGTTCAACAAGTTTAATTACATTGTGTTGGGCTGCATGTTGCATGTACAGTGGCACGCGATTGCCGGCAGTACCTTCAGGGCATTGAGTGATGTATGCTCATTTGCAGGCATTCCCATAAGCAAAGCCATGTATTATTAATCAGCATTTCACCCTTTACTTTTTGCTTGAAGACTGTGAGTGTGCGTGCATGTGTGTATGTTGGCTAGGCTGTGTTGTGATTTCTCATCTGCGTGCAAGTGCACATCAGGAAGACTCCTAGCCGCCCTGACAGAGGAAGACTCCTGACTTACTGACTCAATCAAAGATTCATTGACTGCACTCATTAGGCACAAGTCTATTCCATCTTGGCACATGTCACTAGTTCTGTACTCACTCATTGCCACAAGTACTCTAACACTGTGGTCTGGGTAGTTTTACTTAAATAAAAGCTTGATTTCTTCTTCTATCAATAAACAGGAACTGTATTATTTACAACAAGCGAGTTTAAAATAAACTAATTAACCTAAAAACATCAAGCTGCAAAATGACCTGTCATTATTCATGATACTGTCATGCTTTTCCTCAGAGGTTTTGGTTTAGTGCCTGTCTGTGTCTATTTGTCAACCTAAATGAAGTGAAACAAACCAAGAAGATGACCGGAGCGAGCTGGCCCAGCCATGTGGCAAGTGCATCCCTGAATGAGTGGAGTGACTGCAGAGAGCAAGTCGAGCTCAGTGGAGTTCATGTGAGGGCAGCATCCTCTACTGCTGCTTGCAACCAAGTCATTCAAGGTGGCCTGTTAATACCTGCAACAGCCAGAATGCTTAGTTAATTAATTGAATCCCCTAGACCAAACAACAGAGTCTTCTCGGTACTACCTGTGCACTGACTAAGCAATTAACCAACACTCCTCTTTAAAACACTGTTAAGGACAGGATCAAGATGGCCAATGTTTGCTTTAAAGTAAGTATGTACATTAAGTTACTTCACTTACAAGAGAAATCAACCTTCCCTTTTGGTTTTACACGAGACACAAACTCTGGTTTCCTGGGTGAAAGTTCTGTGTTTGACCCATCCAACCACACTTTTCTTGCTCTTTATACTACGTCATTTGATGCTTTAAGTCTGAGAACGGGCTGTCTATAAAAGTGTGTTGGACTTTTGTGCATGTTGAAAAATTATGCTGAAGGGGTACCCAGGTGTAAAAACTACCACAGGATGATTTTTCAATAGTATAAGATATCCAAGGGTAAAACTCTATTCTGAAGAAAATATCTGATTTAGTGATAAGTTTAAAGGATTAAGACAATACAGTAAACAATACTGCTGCTGACTTGGAAAGTAAAGAATGACACTTCATTTAGCTGCTGTTTCAGTCAGCACAGGCTTCCATTTGCCTGCAGGTGACTTGGCCAAATCAAGATGTGTTGGCTCTTAAATAGAGGCCTCGACAGTTTAAATGAGCAGACTGGCTTGTAAAACCTGGCAGAAAAGATCATGGAGCCTTCCTCAGTGGCACTGCTCAAGGTGTGCTTGAGAAAGGCAATTAACCTGGTTTTTATCTACTTTACTGCGGATTCTCAGTGGCCGAGTAGAAAGTATTACACTGAGCTTGTAATCACTGTTCTTCTATCAGCATTGATTGCAGCTTCCACTGATGACACTATTATGTGCTGCGGGCCAGAGACTGCCAGCATATTGATCTGCCAGCTGGGTGGCCAGTACTGCTGGTATCCTCTAATGACAGTTATGGGACTGGTGCAATGGAGGCACATGCCTGTGTGTGTGTGTGTGTGTGTGGGTGGGTGTGTGTGTGTGTGGAGTAATGGAATGCAGATAGATATAGAGCATCTCACCAGTCTTCAGTCTGAGTGTTTTGTGTTTTTCCCAGGGGCATAGTGGGTCACATTTTTGCTGCATGTCATCTCCATCTCATTTGGTTCTCTGTTAGATGTGGGTGTGTGCTGCTGGAATTTCGGTTTTGCATCTAAAAGCTGGCAAGTGATGGTCTGATGAAATAACTAACATTAAGGGAATATCTGAGGAGCCGTTCCCACGCAAGATAGCCACTGAAAAAAACATGTGACACCTCCTCTGATTAAAGTCCTCCTGGCCTGCAAGATAAGCTTTGATGGGAAAATATTTCAAATGAAGAACATTTTATGGGGAAAAAAATAGGTTGAAAATGTAATTATTTATATATTTAATAATGAGTTTCAGATAGCCACGACTGCCACGTGTGATTTTATGAAACCCTTCCTTTGCTGCATCAGCATTACGTGGTGCTGTATAAATCTGAATGTGTCTGTTTTGCGCATGTTTGGCATTAAATGTATACGGTGCTTCTACAATTCAATTAAGAATCCTGTAGAATAATGTTTATTTCTCAGCAAATTTCCATGGAGACATGTCGCTTCATTCTGCTCATCAAAATAGATGGAAGTGGTTGAAGACTGTCCAACACTCTCCATGGGGTAAATGGAACTGTCACCTCTAAATCCCAAGGATAAAATGGTGTGTGTGTGTGTGTGTGTGTGTGTGTGTGTGTGTGTGTGTGTGTGTGTGTGTGTGTGTGTGTGTGTGTGTGTGTGTGTGTGTGTGTGGTTGTGTGTGGTCTGGGTGTGTAGGATTCAGAGTGGGTGAAAGAGAGGCTGAAACCAAAGAAGTCAATAGAAAAGATCTAAGGCTTGGCTGTGTTTTCACATCTGATTCAAAGGCACCATCTTTCCACAAAGAATATTCACAGCGAGGATGCTGCCTTGGATGTGACTGGCCATATCCAGATGACAGATACATACGGCCATTTAGTTGTCTCTTTACAGAAATGGTCCCTGGAAACCAAAATTTCTCATCAAGATTTCATGGCCTTGTTGTCAGCTAAAAATAAAAAGGATGTTCACACTGGCACCCACCTGCTTTTCATCTGCGTTGGTAACTTTCAAGGATCCAACAGTCTTGAGAGTCTCTGAAAACATTATAAGTTACACACAAAAGCATTCACCCACAGTAAATGAATATTCAAAAACAAAACCTCTATTTGCAAAGTTAGCTTTGCAAATAAGTTTTGCTTTCAAAAAAACACAACCTGGCCAGTATCAAAACTATTCACTATACTGCAGCTATAGCAAAATAACAATCTAACTGTGATCTGCAGCTTATTCAGGTGTGGGTTGCAGAAGCAGCACAGCAGCCAGAATGGTCTTTGCCCAGCCATGTCCTCCAGCTCCTCCTGGGGGACCCTGAGGTGTTTCCAGGCCCTCTAGCAGACTACTTCCACAGTGAGATCTCCAGAGGTCATCCTGAGAAACTGACTGAACCACCTCAACTGTTGTGACTGCACTTAAAGCACTGTCAGTCTGTCCAAAGTCTACTCATCTGCCTTCAGCTTGACTAAAATGCAGCAAGGAACAGAAAGATTAGATTGTATCACCACTTCAGCTCTCATGTTTAAGGCAGGGATTGACTGCTAAACTTTGGATCAACGTGCTGCTAAATCAGTATCATCATCATTAGAATTACATGTTTTAAATTGTGATTGTTTCATAGATTATTTTAAATAGCTGTTATCAACTATTTTTGACGGCACATTCCTTTGTTAATTGGCTTGTGACCAATCTTACTAATAATGAAATAATAATATAAATGGAAACATTATAGATGCATATCAAAAGGAAAAGTGTCCCTCTGCCTTTAAACATTTTATGGAGCCTCTTTAATTATTTCTACTTGCACCTCATTTACAGTGTTTTGATGATCAGATATTTCATGGGAGACATGAGACATGAAAAATTGATGTTGCACATTAGCAACATAAAGACAAACAAGCCTAATGCAGGGAGTCATTGCATCACTGGTGCTGTCTACAGCGGTGGATCAATAGTTTTATCTCGAGAAAGCTTGTCGAACAACTGCTGTAGCAAAACAAATACAGCTTAATGCTCTCCATTCATGTTCAGCTGTGCCTTTCTTCCCTCTTACAGTTTTGTTTGGACTGAAGCAGTTCTTCATTAACACTCTGAACAGCTCCCTCACAGCCTCCTCTAGCTTTCCTTTCCACCCGAACTGATTTTACGTATGCTAATACAGTTCTGAGAAGGTAGATCTGGGGTTGAAGTGATGATGAAGGAGCATCATTTCTAGTCTTTTCATTAATCCTCAAATTTAGGACCACATGTAAAAATTGCTCCAAAGGTAATTTTAAACACTAAGAATGTTTCCAGATGAATGTAGGCACTGATTTGGTGATTTTTCACATTAAAAAGATCACCTAAGCTAAAACTGTCTGAAATTTGGTTGAAAAGCAAAAGTTGTTTGGAGGTCTTGATTAACTATAACTGTTATTAAACAGCAGTTTAATGACAAATTAGCACGATTCACACTGAAATGTAATCTTTTCCATCTTTGGAAAGAATAAGCCACCAGATGGCTGCTTTCACTTTTGCTTTTCACCAAATTCAGCAAAGCTTTAATTAAGAAAATTAATTAAGACATCTGGCTGTTTTAACCTGCAAATCACCAAACCATTGTGGACAGGCAACGCATCGGCTAGTAAGTAAAAAACTATCATCTTCTATTTGAATGCACCTCTGATACATCTAACATAATGAATCTGGGATTGTTTTATATTAAGACAGCCAGCCTCTGTGAGAGGAGGGGCTTTGACTTTTATTCAAACATCAAACTCTTATTTGAAGAAAAGTGAAATTTATAAGAACAGATTTCTGCAAAGCTTTTATCACAGGGCTATGATCTTGTAACCTTTTAAATATTTAAATAGGAAAGAAGTTGTCTGAAATGACAGTTTGTTTTGACAGTCATCAGTTCTTAATCATTGTGCGTGCTGAACTCAGTGCCCTGTCAGTCTCAATAACAGTAACTTCTGAAACCACTCAAATGATACAGAAAGTTGCCCAAATTTTCACAAGCAGTCCACAACAGCTTTCGAGTGAGTTTCATCTCCTTGTTTAGCTGTCTGGATGCAACTTTGCTGTTTGGTTCACTCTCACTGCTCTCATGGTGTTGTTTTCAGTCACAACAGGCAGCTGTTCTCCAACCTCTTAAAACCCACTGCACACTACAGCACAGCACCAAACAGCAGATTGACACAGTGAGACACTATCTGATGAACACAGTGGGGCATTTAGCAACAAAAGCCAGATATTTCCCTCAGGAGCTGGTAGAGACCAAGAACAGAGCTAAAAGAGGGTGAATATTGAAAAATCAGGTGGCTGGAATGATCATGCTGCTTTGAGTCTGGATGTGTACATTAGAAAGTGTTTACTACAACCTCGATTCCAAAAACGTTGGGATGCTTTGTAAAACCTAAAGGTGATAACTTGTTAATCTTTTTTGACATATACTCAATGGAAAGAGCACAAACACAATATATTTAAGGTTTTACTTCATCAACTTCATGGATTTTTGTAAATTTATGCTCATTCTGAATGTGATGCCAACAAAACTAATTTGGCTGCAGCTTATCAGCCTGCAGTTCATGTATGAAAAGCTTCAGTTGTCTTCAGCTAAAAGTAATTCAATGCAAGAACCCCCAAGAAAAATACCCACAACACATATGCAAAGTGTGCAACACCCACTGTTACTCTAACTCAAAGAGACACTCATATATTTGAGTCTCAAAGAATGCTGCTTTTCAGATGTCCTGTGTGCTTATGCAACCAGAGTTAGATAAGGATGAGTGCTGATGTACACTATCAGGAAGGAAAAGCGACAGCACCTCTCACATAATTGATGGAAATGGGATGTTATGGCGGGAGGAATTTAATATGCATACAGAACACAGCTGTAACAGTCAGTCTTGTGACATGCTGCATTGACTTTAAATGTTTGTCACATGCTAATGCGCTGTCTTCTCCTTTTATGTGTTAAAGTAAAGATTGAGCAGCGGAAGCAAAAATGCGGACAGATGATCAATCAACCTAGATTTTGAATTTCACTGAGCAAATGAAATGTCATTCACATTCATGTGGATTTTGATTGGTTTGCCTGGTATAATAAGGTACAATGCTGGCTTGCAAATTGTCATGCAGAGGCCATCTCTCTCCTGTGTTCTGTTTGGGAATCTGCCCGTTTATTGCTGTTATTTCGTTTTCTGCTCATTTTACGCTGTGTCCCTGAGCATGCTTTTAAAACCCAGAGGAGCTTGAAATACAACGAACATGGTTAATTTGATTGACGACCTTGCGTTTGGGACTCTAAGGTCAAAGAAATAACTACCAGCCTGCTGCAGTGCTTTAAAACTAAATTGGTTGTAATTGCCAGGATTAAATGCACAGAACATCTTTCCAGTCAAATGTCACTCTTTCATCTTTCCCTAATGGGGATTCAGCTGCAGAGGATTAGTGAAAGTTTGTATAATATTCAGGCCTGAATCTTCATTATGTGCACATTTGGGAAAAGAAACCATGTGATCTGAGACCCTAACTTAAACTACAGCGCGTAACAAGACAAAAGCAAACAGATCACTTTACAAACCATGTGATAATTGGGACAGATTTGGGACTAATTGAGTGTCGGAGACCACCTGAGTGTTGTCTTTCACTTAAGATCATAATTGTTCAATTAGTCTAATGGCTGGTGAAAAGACTGCTCCTCACAAACACTGGCCCAGGTGTGAAGAGCTTGGGAGGGCTGCAATCCTAAACCAACCACATCCTCAATGCAAGCAAGGCAGAGGAATGATACTGAATGTTCAAGTCTGGCACTTTGTGATGATCTCCCTCAGTTTGTTTCAGTTCATACTGACGTCTGAACATTTGGTGTTTCTTTACACCCTTCCACCTGGATCCTGTGAAAAGCAACACATGTACTACAAAGCCTCACCATTTCTAAGCCTGAGAAATATCCACACACACATGTGGGTGTACTGTATGTGTGTTATGTGTGAAGAGCTGCGTACACTCCCCAGGAAAGATATGAAAGCCTCTTGTCACCAGGATCTCAGCTCGCTTGCTGTCGGCTGAATGGCTGGCTAGCTGATATCAGGCAGCACCCCCTCAAAGTGTTTTCTGAACCCTATCAGGTTGTGCTCATCAGCTGAAGTGAGACGGGACAGGCCAGGAGAGAGTTTCTGTCCCGCTGTCAATCCTCTCCGAGGACGCTGCTGCAGTGGTGTCACTGCAGGCCTGTACAAAAGCTGTCCTGTCCTGTATCCAGTGTCACTTCAATAGACAGACAGCCTGTGCTGGTGGCCAAGTGTGACCGCTCCGGTTACAGCGGCTCTCACTGAATCATATCGACTTCATCTGATCTTCTCCATTAAACTGTCCACCATCATCTCCTCCCATGACTCTCCAAACTGACAGAAAATTAAATGTTTCAGAGTGTCTTGATCTTGGTAAGAGTTTAACGTTGATGCAAGACAGAAAAATCTGAAATATGTATGGGGAGAATTGTATAAAGTTTTTTTTATTTAATTAAAAAACAAGATATCAAACCAGAGAAAATAGGGCAGGAACTAATCCCATTAAAGCTAATCCATAAAAGTGCATTTTTATAGACTTTTAAGTTCCCCTTTCTGTCTCTTGTCAGTCTCTGTTTTTCTTAAAATGACAGATTCCTTACAACTATTTTAGTTCCTTGTTGCACAAAATATCCATTATTCATCAGTGGAGTTTCAAAGTGTTTTGGATCAGTGCATGTAGATGAGTTATTCCTGATCCTCATATACTAGAACATTTCGAAAATCTTTTTGCAGGATCACAGAGAAAGTGCAGTTGACTGAAAGGCACTTGTTCCTGCTAATCATCAGAGATCGCAGTGTTTGATCTAATCTCAAAATACAAGCATCCACTGATAGATCAGTCGACTGTCATATGTCCACTTTCACTCTGTCTGCTTTAAAGATCCTGCTCCAATGAAAATCAAGTTTTTAACCTTGTTAACATGTCCAGATGGTGTTTTTATATGCTGCAAGACATATCATGAGCAAAATAAGCATGGTTGAGCATTTCCATCTTGAAACTGCAGTGGACCAATGACAGTCTCACAAACTGACAGAGTTGTCATATGTAACAAATCCCATCAATTTGCAGGCCGTGGCTACAATGCCAGAGACATGTTCTGTTTTTGGTTGCAAAGTTGCAGAAGGTTCATAAAAGTTTGCCTCAAAACTTCTACTGAAGCCCAACATGTTTCATCCATTTATCCTGGAGACACAGTGAGAACAAGCAATCAAGTTTATTTTTCTCATGGTTTATCTGTTGACTGTGTCCAAACAAATCCATAGTGTGCTAGATAATGTTAGCCAACGTTAGCCTGCCAAGTTACATGATGATTCATGTCAAATGCTGACAGGACATCTGATAATGCTTGGGGGTGTTGGGCTGTTACTCAGAACACTTTGTCAGACAGCTAAGCCGCTGATGAGGTTTTTGTGTTTGATGAGCAGAGTCGAAGCTGCAGGCGAGTGGCGGAGGGGTGGGTGGAGACTGAAGCTGGGCCTACTTACATCCATGCATACTACATGGAGGCAAATGTGTAGAGTTACATCAAAGCCAATGCAAGACATGAAGGGACTTTTTTTTTTTTTTTGCAGAGAAAAAGATGCGACATATGCAAGTTTGATGAAAACAGAGATGAGTTTTTAGGAGTTTAAACAATGCCCGGGAGAGGAACTTTAATAAGGTGGAGAGGCTACCCAGCAGCTGAGGAGTTGCTGACTGATAGCTGACACTGACACCCAACTCTGCCTCTCAGGCTGTGGTGTGGTGACCCTTGACCTCTGACCCCTCTCTTCACAATGTTTACTCATGCGTATTTAAATGCTTAGATTTTATATTTCATTCATATTAAAGGACAAAGCAGGCATGATTATGACTGGAAGCTGAAAAATTGCTTTAAAGGGTTGATATTTTTTCAGGTTTGTCATCAACAACAGTCAGGTGTCCATATGAACACTGCATCTGTTTTTGCTGTAATTCTTCCACCTGTCCATACAGGCCATGAAGAGACCCCTTCTAATACACTGTCAGTGTAAGGGAGAGGGGACAAAATCCACAGTCCTTGTTCTGTGAAAAAAACACATTGGTAAATTAATACTGAAATGAACATGAGGCTTCAGAAGTCTGAGTCAGACAAATTTGTACCTTCCAAAGGTTCAGTCTGTTTTGTAAGAATTTCCTCCATCACAGCTCAGTATGGAGACACTGTCTGTGGAGGCAAAAGATGGAAAAACTTTGTGCTAGAAATCTTGGGGTGTTCTTTTATTGGCCAGAATGAACAGAACAAACGATTACAGTCAGCAAACCATGTCTCAATGTACACATGGGAATATTCTTTTAAGTACACTTAAAATAATGTGAATTATTCTAAAGATGCAGCACCACGACACAGGAATCGGTCCATTTCTCCCTTGAAATACTTTAGTATTCTAATGTTTTATTTCCTGAATAACTTAAAGTGGCTCTAATCAACATTTTTTCTGTTAACAATGCATAAAATGACTATGTCTGAAAGGGTCCTTAGTTATGAATCCAGTTTGTTCAGTTCTCCTGAGCTCTACAGAGTGTTTTCAAGTCTTCTTACAGTTTTTTTTTTTTTTTTTTTTTCACTCTGACCACTTTTAACCTCAGTTCCACAGCAGCATCCAGCAGTTTCCAGCCAAAAGGCTCCAATAAACCCACTGCGCAGTGCACAACATGCCCAGGTTCAAATGGCATAAAGGCAAAGTTGACATGAATGAATGAACGTAGTGGAGCATTGAGCATCTAAAGAGACAACAGTCTCCATTTGCCTATGTATTTTAGCATTGTAAGTTTCTTTAAAAGCTAAAGCACACTGTTTTCATTTATTAGAAGGCAAAGTCAAGATTAAAATCTTTATGTGTCCATATTTAGCAAAAAGCTTTTAGCACATCACCTTAAAATCTGTAAGGAAAATAAGACTGCCAGCAGCCAGCAGTTTATTATAGCAGTGGAAAGTCGATGGCAATCTACTGAATCATTTGCCCTTCCTCAACAGTTATATCACCCGGCGAATGTGACTTATAGTTTCTGTAACAACACCTCAGCTGGGAAATCACTGGCTATGTATTTGAATGAAAACAACGGCTGGATGTACTTTTATGGCCCAGCCACATAGGAACAGCCGCCTTGTAAACTAGTTGAGCTGACGCTTGCATTAATTCAAAACATGAATGATATTGATTGTTGTGCAAATGTATTTTGGTAATTTAAAAGTTTTGTCAAAAGTCTGCAGTCTGAAGAAGCAGATTCGTTTTGGTACATTCAATTCCATCTGTAATGTCAAATGAAACTTAGATGTGTGTTTGTGAAGGATTCTTTTCTGAGCATGCTGAATCAACACCGGGGTGCACATGAACACACACAAACAAAAACAAGCAAATGCATGCGTGCACATCAGGCGTCATATTTATGGTGCTATCCAGGTTTTGTTTAATGCAGTGTCATCTGAAATTTCACCTGCTGCAGCTGACAAATTGCTCTCAAGGAAAAGAAAACGGAAAGAGAAACCCATGAAAATATTTCTCCTCCAGCAATACCTGCCCATCAATCTCCCTTCAGGTACATGCTGCAGAGACAGCAGGATTTAGAAAATGTCCTCTTCAATAATGCAGTAGAATTTCTGCTTAACCCGGCCTGGAACACTGGAAATTTGTCACGCTCGCAAAAACCAAACTGTCAAATGCTGTGACTGCAGCAAGATCATAGCACATTGAGGGCCGATGTGGGGATAATTTACTGTCATTAAAAAAAAAAAAAAACGATAATGCAGTAAAATTGTCTGATTGAGTGGCCATTTTTTTGCAGAGCATTGACTGAACATCTCCAGGCTGCTCTACCTGCTGAGTGACAGAATGGCTACAGGACAGCAGCAAAGTGGAAAGGGACAGACCTTGGGCAGTATGAATTATACTGAGCTGTCCAAGCTCTGTATTCATCACCAGTGGCAGGGAAGCTACAGCAGTTACTTTACTTTATGGGAACTTCAATTGCATTAAAGCTAACATTCAACATAGTTCGCACCATCTCAACATTAATAAATCACAATCACATTAATTTTGGGACTGCTTAAATAGTTTCACTGTATTTTATGTTACATTGTACAAGAGCAGAATGAGCCAGACATCTGCAGGATTGCCTTATGGCACAAAACAGCAGGAGTCCTTATTAACTGTTCCCTGTTTAGCTTGAGGCAATTCTAACCAGAGGCTTAAGAATAGCTGCTGGCAAATGTAACCTCATTTTACTTTGCATCATTTGGCTCTGCTCTCCCTTGCAGGAAAGTTGGAGCTGAAAATACTCTTGTGTGACGGTAAACAGGCCTGAGCCAAAGTTGGGAAGAACACTTTGAAATTGTTTTAGTCTGTAAGTGCTGAGATTACTTTGGAATCATGTTCCACTTGATCAAGTTTATTGATATGCAACATGAAAAGATGAAAATATCAGTTGGGACGCATTAGGGGTTGCAGTTAAAAGAGGTGCAATACAAAGCTACTCTCTGTATCTGTATGTGTTTATTTCACATATGTGCATCTGTGTGTGTGTGTGTATGTGTGTTGGGGTAACAGTGGGAGAGTACAGTTCAGGAGAAGCTGAGTTTTTTGACATTTTAAATTTTAAATTTAGTTTTAGTCTAGTTGGCTTAAAGTCACATTTTGTTGTGTTTTGTTTTGGTCAGTGGAACAGTTTCATGTGTAGAAGCCTTAAACAATAAATTGTGTTAAAGGATATCAACAAAAAATTATTGTTGACAAAATTAAGACTGCTAAGCACTTGCACTCAGAACAGCTCACTGGACCACACTGCAAGCTGTTTTTGTTTCTCTTTTAAACTAATGTTAGCATGCTAACCATCTTAGTGTAGCATGTAAGCATGCTAACATGCTAATTAGCATTAAAGACAGAGTACAGATGTGGCCATCATTAGTTTTGCAATAATTTTCTCATTGACAAAAATCTTGTTAGATGCTGCTTGACTTCATTCAACTCCAAATTTTCCAATCTATGTACTACACAAGCCTGGTGAAAACATATGAATCTCGCCCAAGTTCAAAGATCTATCTGATGATTATGAGACAAGGTCTAAAGTTCAAAGGAGCATCTTTTTAGATGCTTTCAGAGGGAAATGGATCCTGATATCCCACAAAAGAGTGAGTTCTGATTCTGACTGTGTGTGTGTGATGTCTGTGTGGTTGACTGAGTGGGGACCCTGAAAAGAAGGGGAGTGATGTTTGTGACAAATTGTGTCAATGGGTGAAACCAGCAGTAGTGCAAAAATGACTGTTACTGCAAATAGTTGCTTTTCAGGACCTGTTATGTGTTCATATTAGTAATAAGGTATTCATATTCAATGCCATCCCGAGCAGTTAACAGGAAACCCTAAAAAGAAGATGGAAAAATGTTTGAAAAGCACTTGTGCCCTGCAGCGAACCTCTATCTGCACTTTCAGAGCATTTCATTTAGCGTTTGAGGAAAGCTTGAGCAGAGTTAGTGTATTTCAGCTGTTTATCAGCAGAAGAGATGTTTGTTTACACTAAATATAACACTTTCACCATCTTTTATTATTTCTTTATGAGAGCTCTGTCTTTGAAGCCTGCTTTCAAGACCCAGATTTTCTTTTAAGAGCCCTCCATTAGAGCAATGTACGTGCATGCATGAGCGTGTTTGTGGGGACTCTCCCTGCCAGCTCCACCCCCCCCCCCACCCCCCCAGACTGAAGTTGCATCGGAGGACTTTGTCAGCAGAGATTTAGCGCACGTCATAAATATTACAACTACCTCTTTGGCTATACTTAGCCAGTTGAATCATGCATCTTGTACAACAGATGTTTTTTGCAGCTTGGTTAAATGGATTATAATTTGTCCTGCGTCTTGACTGAAGGAGTGTGGGCACCGTTGGCCCCGGTATTGTGTCTGACAATGTTTTTTGTTGGATGATGAAACAGACTGTGACAAATGTAGTTATAAGTCTCACTCCACAGACTTAGTTTCAGGCTTCTATACTGATTACATTTACATTCCAGGCGTTCAGCTGATGATTAGCATCAATATTTGGGCTGGGTTTTCTGTTCTCCTCACAGCATGCAGTAAACATTGTGATTTTCATCAGCCATAAGCTCCACAGAGATGTTTCAACAGGCTGGCTGCTAATGCAGGTGGTGTTTCATGAAGCAGATGGTGCTTCTTAATCTGGCTGCAGTGATCTCTGGAATTGGTTGAATTCTTAGCTGAGGCTTTTTACACCTGTTGGTACAATCCTCTGGCTCATTTTGCCATTCTTGCCCTCTTCCAAACAAGCCCTTTTTTCTCTCAAAACCCATCTTTCCACAATGGGGACAAGCTGAAACTTGAGAGGCCACGAGGGGCCAGTTTTGACCTATAGTCAAATAATTTCTCAGGAGGCGCAGTAAAACACGCTGTGATTCACAAGTCTTAACTGCTCCCTGATGTACCTTAGAGACAACAGCACACACCAGAGTATAAACATTAATGAATGGACCCGAGCGGCTTTATTTACAGGGAGAAGATTCCATTTCTCATTTCTGGGATCAGTCAGTGCACCAGGCTCAGCCCCATATCAAACAGTAACTGAATCATTTTGCATTAGAGCAGAATAAATGTAATCACATAGGCAAACAAATTACACACTGCCGCTTATCTGCAGGAACATCAGCAGCACTGCTGGTTTCCCATTAGCGATTCATATCAGGTATGAGATTAACGGAGCATTTACAGTTGTTATTCACTTCATTCCTGCTATTCATCTATTTCATCCATATTTACAACTGATTTTCATTCAGCAAGAGTTTCTGTTTGTTTTATTTGATTGTATGTTCCAAATGTTTTCCAAATGAAAATATATTTTTTCTTGATCTGAACATTTAAATGTCTCATTATTTTTCAGTCTTTATTTTTCCTCAAGAATGAGGTTATTCGTGCACTTATTAAAGTACTTCCCAGAGTTTTTCAGCTTCAAATCCATTCATTTACATTGCATTACACCTGGAAGCTGCACAGCCAGTGGCAGATCTAGAAAAAATATGCATATACCATCCTTCTACAGGTAAATACCAACAGAAGAGCAATATATCTTTTTTATTGTGTGTGTTACTGGTGGAATTTATATGAGAGGACACATAGAGAAGACACATTGTGAGGTCCAGACAGAACTGCGTCTCTTAGTCTCCTAAAGCACTCCTTCATCACTTATAGATCTGCCTCTGTGCACGGACTGACTACAGTTTTCTGTTGGTGGCTGTTGAGCAGGTCAAATGCATTGCTGAAGTGCTGCTTGACTGTCTCACTTATTTGCTTGTTTCAGGCCACCACAGCTGTGACTAGCATTTCTTGCTGATTTATTCTCTGACTGAGACTTTGTGATTGCATTTTATAGCGGGCTTTCGAATGGAGCGTATATAGATATTAACTTAAACTGTGGGAATGAAGAGACCATCCAGACTGGAGGTTTTTGACATCATATCTGACTTACGGAGCAGAGACTCAAAGGTCAAAACTGTCTGCAGGAACACTTCACAGTGAAGAAACCAAGCAAAAATAGCAGACGAATTCCAAACATCCAACATGTTAGTAGACATGGCGAATTAAAACTGATGTTTTACTGTTCATCTTATTTACTGTTTCACAAGAACATGTAACATTTTAGAATGCTCCCTTTTCAATAGTGGCTCTCCATCAGGTACATGGTGAACAACCAATTTAGGCCTGAAACGCTACTCTCTTTCTAAATGTAACACTCCAATTGTGCTGTACATTTCAATAACATTTAACCACAACAAAAACATACATCATATGAAAATAAGCACTAAAAATCAAAATCACCATCCAAAAAACTTGTTGTATATGTAGTTGTGTCCAAGCTAAGACTGAAGACGATGGCTCAGGTTGTTGCCTATTGGTTCGCAACTGTCAGAGCAAGTGGGGAGATGGGAAGATTTGCCAGGTTAATTAGCACTCAAAGAAGTGCTGATATATCTCAGCCCTCAACACGGTCTGAAATGACCAAACCTGAGCCAACCAGAATAACTCAAACTGGACTGTAGGGTGGAAGCTATCTGTCCTGCACTGAGATGCCTCATCTGCAGGAAAAAGCTTTCAAATATTGCACTCATGCCAAGGGAGCTCAAGAGACACCTCAAAACAAAATACTTGCCCATCATACACTAAAGTGACCAAAACAAAATCACTGCAGGATGTGTAGCTTTTTATATTTTTTAGACGATTTACTGCTGGCATTTATTCTACTATAGCTATTCACTGTGTTTGCATAAACAGACACACAAGCCGCTCTTCTTCTTTTGTATTTCTGAGTAGCAGAACTATGAAACGTATATAATCAAAATGCACTTGGACTTAACCAATAACAGCCAAAACAACCAGAGCTGAACTCTTTAAATGCCACCATACTTTCTGGGGTGAACAGCAAAGCCAAAGACATTTGCTGAGCCATAAAACACTGGAGTAGTATTGATCATGTCTACATGTCATCAAATAAACTGAATCTCTGAAATCCAATATATTGCTAAACCATTATTATGAAAGCCATTACTGATTAAACTCAATTAAACTGGATGTGTTCTGTTCAGTGTTTTAAATTGACTGTGAATCAGTTTGGTCTATTTAGAGTCTAGAACATGTTGAACAGAATATTTCTCTTCACCAGGCGGACATCATGCAGGCTCCTTCACAGATTTATGCATTTTTATCTTTAACATTAACTTTATGTGTTTCTCAGTGACACGTCTTGCTGTCAATCACTGCTGTGAATCAGTGTTTCCTCTTTCAGCTCTGTCCTTGTGCTGTAACCCTGCCCTCATACGTCACATATTCAGCACGATCTCATTTGACATTTCAACCTGGATCCATTCCCCAGTTATACTGTGCCCTCCTGTCAGAGGGTAATTTCATCAAGCATTCATGAGGACCAAAGGTAGGAGACATTTCTGAGATCATTCCTCAGCAGTGTGACAGAGGGGACATGCAGAGGACACAAAGACCCCACACCTTCCTCTGTTCATTAAGTTAACAGAATCATTCTCAGAATCAGGATAGGTCTTTCAAATAGTACATGGGACAGAAGTTTCCAACAACAGCAGCTACGATGCACTAGGACAATCCCTGCCTGCAGTGATGAAGAAAAAAGCTAATCTTTGAGTGATATCAGACAGTTTCCAGGCATTTATCAAGGTGAAGTGAAGGGCTTTAGATCGTACCCGTTACATCTTAATGAACTGTCTTCGATTTCACATGCTGTCTGTAATTACTCTGGAAAGGCAAGCAAGTCACATTATCTGCAATCCCTGCACTCAGGAGAAGATAAATGACTGTCAGCAGTCATTCTCGTTTATTGCTACACCTTAAATAATAGTGCCGCCCATTGGAATGGTCTTATAATCTGAATAAATACTGCAGTAAATGGCTGTAAATCTCCCCATTGCTGTCACTTTCACTACAGTTATCGTTAGAGTGACCTTACTAAGGAAACATTTGCATACTGAATAGTTGTTGGCAGAGCTAAAATGAAAATAAAGATGACATATCTGAAATCATCCATAGCTGCTACCTGCATCGCTGGAACTGACAGCTTTTAGATTTGCAGGTTCAATCTGTATGTCAGCATCTGTCAAATGCTTATTCTGGGTAATTTCAAGCATGGGCTGCTCAGTTTTATGGTTTATTCGCATAGTTCAGGACAGCTGTGCAATACTGTAAACTGAGCAATACAGTTGAATATTTATATGCGAACTAGACCCATAGTCTAAGTGACATTTCCCACAGGCATACTGTATGGATACGCTACAACACAATGCATGAGTTCAGAGTATCAGTAGCTCATATACAGTGCAGAGGGATGCAAGACGGTGTCCTATATCACTACATTCAGTGGGTTGCACTAATATCCTGTTGCAAATATCCTAGCTGCCCTCCATGTGAGAACAACTGTGCTCAGTAAGGTTAAACACAGGATTAGGCAAAGATTAAAGCTGCAGTAATTCATATTCTTATATTAATAATGAATCACATGATCAAGTTAAATGTGAAAAAGCTGCTCAGAGGAGCATTTAGGCATCTTTTAGCTTATTGTTTTGGTTTTCTTACCCACAAACTCTGCTTTTATCGGCTTTGTTTCCAGCAGCAGCAGGTAGCTGTTGGCAAGAAAACTCAGATAAACCCGCTATACCGTAGTTGCCCAACAGAACATGGCAGACAGTTCATGGCAAATTAGTGAATAGCTGGTGAACATAGTGGAGCATTTAACCATGGGGCAAGACTTTCTTTTCAAGAGCTGGTGGAAACCAAAGTAAAGCAAAAAGGAGAGTGAATTACAGAGGCTTTCCACAGCAATTACTGCTTGTAAAATAATAATAATAATAATAATAATAATAATAATAATAATAATAATACACTTTATTTGTATATCACCTTTCATACAAGAAATACATCTCAGAGTGCTTTACAACAAGAAATGGCATGCACCAAGTGTACACAAAGACAAAGAATGAGCTTAAAAACAGGAATAGTAAATGAATGTAAAATAAGATGGAGAATATAACTCACTTGATAATAATAGCAAAAATAGGATAAAATAAGGATGAAAGTGGAATAAAGAGAATGCATAACACAAGATGGAAAATAAAACCACCGAATAGTCGTAGTAATAAAATAATTGACACAGGCTGCTCCAGTTTTCTTCCGGCTGTTGCTGGAAACCTCCAATAAACCAGCAGCAGATGATTGCAGCGTTCTTCAAGGCAATAATAAACGAGGGAGTTAGGCCAGTTACAGTAATTAGTCAGTTTGAAATAAAGGCATGAATCTGTTGTTGATTTATAAAAGGTTGAAGAAGAAGAAGAAGAAGAAGAAGAAGAAGAAGAAGAAGAAGAAGAAGAAATCCCTTTATTAGTCACATTTACACACAACATGCAAAGTTAGGAGGGGAAACTGCACACGCCATGCATATGTGAAATTTATTCTCTGCCTTTAACCCATCTTTGGACCGTCCTTCCTCCGCAGCGGACCAGGAGCAGGGTGGGCTGCCAGCCGACCGATGTCCGGGGACCAGTTCCTGTTGTCACCATTGGTCAGGTGGTGATCTTCTTGCATGTTTTTAGTGGGGGTACATTTTATGGAGGATACCCCAGGTGAACATGGGGAGAACATGCAAACTCCACACAGAAAGGCTCTCATTTTCCTTGAGCAGCAGGCACTGAAGGCATGGTGGAGGACACGCCACCAGCGCCCACAGCGGGATTTGAACTAGGACCTTCTAGCTGTGAGGCGACAGTGTTACCACCTGTGCCACCGTTGTACTTTAGATCTGTTTCTAAGGTGGACAAAGATTTCATCACCTTGCTGATGTGGGACTTAAAGCTCAGATCTTAATCTAGGTGTATGTTGTGTATTGTGTACATAAACTGAGAGTCCAGATTTCTTCCATTTTCTTTCAACTGCTCAACAGATTCTTTTAATCTCATTAACACTACTGTTGGTTAACCATGGGGAGACTCTGCTGGTCAACCTCTTTTTAACTTTTAGTATAATCATATTAGTCATAATATTATAGAACTTTGCTTCAGCCTTGTCATCTAGGAATCACTTCTGAACCAAAAATTCCCTTTTAGTCTTTGTTAAGATTAGTTGGGCCAGTGATGGTCAGAAATAGGTAATTCTAATACTGAAACATTTTCAGTGTTTAACAGTGTTGTTATTACCAAGTCCTGAATGTTACCATGCTGATGAGTGGCTTCATTTACATGTTGTGTAGTTTCAAAGCTGTCCAGTAAATTCATGAGCTCCATTCTTTTTGTTGATATGGATATTCAGGATGAATCTGTCATATTTAGTGATAGTAAGTGTGATCAGCTCTGAGAATTCCTACAAAAAACACAGATGAATACCTTGGTGGCCAATACAGTGTAATGATGAGCACTGGATAATTCTGGTCTGTGTTCAAGAGCAAGATATTCAAATGATGTAAATTCACCCAGGGCAATGTGATTGCACATAACGTGTCTGCACAACTAAAAACTGTAATTTTCTTTTTTTTTTTTTTTTCGGCTATCAGATTATCAACCAAAAATGACTTGTTGGCCAATGATCTGACATTAAGAAGAGCTCATTTCAGCAGCAGGTATTCTGTCACAGGAGAGGAGACTGGCTGTGGATGAACAATGACAAATTTAAGATTAGTGAGACAGCTACCAGATGGTCTGTGATCACTAGGATGAGTTTGACCATGCCCTCGGCTGTCTAAGATCACGAAGCAGCATGGGGTCTGTCTCATTTCTGACTCTTACAGTTTTCTGGTGTTTCCAGCTTGTTTCACTTCTCCCAAGTGACCAAAAACTACATGTAACCGGGTGGTAAATTTTGTCAGTACTACCTACACTCAGGTTCAAATAACACTGAAAAATTGTTAAATTGTGTTAAATGTGCTCTTTGTTGTTTTCTTGTGTTGCACAGTTTGTAAATGTTGTTTAAAAATGCAGGATGAAAAGATCAATTGTAAGCAAGTTCTGACAATTTTCTGTGCGGTTCCATGTTTTGGCCACGAGGTGGAAGTAATGAGTTGCCGTATTGTCAGTTTGCCAAGTGCATTATGGTCTGTGCTTCGTGTTTATATGTGAACGACCTGGAGCTTGGCGGTAACAGCGATGCTGAGACATTGTGGTAGAATTAAGTGGGTATAAACAGATATGTCTTGTTAAAATCGTAGTAAATACAGTCTAAAAGATGTTATCTGTTGATATGTGAACCGGATGGTTTGATGTAGGCACAACTGGCGCGGATGTTGGAGGATATCGAGCGTCAGCCGTGACGACTGTGTTCCGAGCCGCGTGGTAAAGTTAGCTTGCATAAAGCTACGCTGTGCTAGTTATTTGTTACCAACCTACAGTTGTACATTAATTTTAATTCTGTCCGAAGGTACATGGCAGTGTTGGGTTCAATCTCCAGGTGTGTGGTGAACCGTTTTGAAATGTAAGTTAACAGGTTACATATGCAGAGTAATTGAGTGGGTTTATGATTGTGAAACACACATTTTGAAAGGAATGTTTTCTGTGTTTTTTTTTTTTGTCAATAGTTTGATGTATTTTCACCCTCTGTTTTATTCTTCTTTGATTTTATTTGCCATTTCCTCTTTTGGACAACACCTGTTAAGCTGGTTAAACCGCCACTTTGTAGCTTATACACAGTGTTTACAGACTCTGCTGCAGAAGTTGCAAACAATAAATTTGAAGCTACAAGAACCCCTGAAGTATTGTGTCCTATGTGGCATCTAATTCCATGGGCTACATACATTAATGCCACTGTTTGAATATCATTAACAAACAGTATTGGTGCAACTGCACTTCTATCTCTAAGCGTGATCGTCAGAGTTGCTTTTTTATCTTCTCAACTGTGAAATACCTAGTTTGGAACGTATTTATTTCTATACAGGACGTAGGGTGGTTTTAAAATTACCTGCACAGGTCAGTGACTTGTACCCTACCCAGAGGATGTATGAGGAAAGTAAGGTAAACCTCCAACCATGCAGGAAGTGGTCTGTCAGTAATGGCACCATTCAAACTGTTCGTTTATGATAGCTGGATATTAGCCAAATCCAGTCCTTCTTCCCCGCAATGGGTGTGGATAAAGAGTACAGTAGCTTGATCAGTTCAAAGCCTGTTCAAAAATGTAACATGTTTCCTAGTTTATTCAGGTGAGATGGCCAGTTCTTTCATTTTGAAATTCATTCTACCAAGGCCACACTGAGGATCACATGAAAGCATTGCGTAAACACATTCCCCCCCCCCCCCAAAAAAAAGCTATTCCACATCTCATAACTGATGGAGCAACATTTTTCTGCCTGGCTGTAACAGCAAAATAGCTGCATTAATAATATTGATCGTAGGTTCATATCAGACAAACATGAAAGAAGGAAAAGCTACACTCACAGTCAACTGACGTTTGATAAATAACTGCAAGTGACATTTGTGCTCCCGAGCACAATGGCCTGACTTCTGATTAGCAACGCTTCAAGTGAGGACCTGTCATAATCTGGATCTGAAGCAGATGAGACAGAGTTGGAGAGAAGGACAAGAACATCAGCCAATCATCTGAGAAAAGAGGATCTCCGTTGTCTGGCTGGATGGAAGTCTATCTGATCTCCAGACCGAATGTGATGTTAACACAATTGTGGCTGAATCAGAATCAGTGCAGCTAATACAGGCAGGAAAGAAGTAATGGCCACCACTGACAGATCTATGGAGTAATATTGATTTGGAAGCCAGTGTTGTTGTTTTACCCCTCCTGATACAGAGACCCTCATTTGCTAGGAGGTAATTGAATTCTTTCTTCTTGATGGAATTACTGCAAAGCATTCAAATGACAGTCTGGGTGTCAAACTATCACTGCAGACACTGTGATTCAGTCAGAGATTGTATTTAAAGCTATTAGTAGGACTGTGTATTGTAACAGAAATTGATAATAAGGATTTTAATAAACTTTATTTGTGTAGCACCTTTCATGCAGGAATTGCTTTATGAGAAAAGCAAACTTTTGGAGTGGACATTGGTCTTTACTTTCTTGTTAGGCCTTCCACTCAACATACAACCTGTTCTCATTACTATGGAGTCAGATCAGTCTCATTATTGAAGTGCTAACACAAAGCCTGCTGACACATGACATAATCCAAGCGTTAGCATTGAGCCTAATATAAGCTAAAGTGCATGAGGCCATTTATAAACCTGCAGTGAATGCTAAAGTGTTAGCAATGTGGAACCAGTGATCTATGAAAGACACTTGAGCTGGGGGCAATCATTCATCATCTTTTAACTACAAATCTCAAGCAATCCATCATGGCATCAAAGGAAGGCTGAATCTCTGCTTATGGAAAGAGAGGAAGGAAAATGAGAATCCGATACTCTGATACTCTTTCCTTTTCCTCAGTGCAGAGTCTGAGCAGAGAGGAAAGGGTAAAAAAAACGTGCTCTTGGGTTAATCTAGAAAATACATGATGGATACGATTGCTGGTTTTCTCCCAATCTATTGTAAGCTCTTGAGAGAGAAATTCCAAAATGAGTCCATCCATCTGCTCGCTCGGACAATGAGAGATGGTATTTTCTTCACCACTTGCTCTGTGGTGACAGCCTCTCTGGCCCTCATACACATGACTAGCACAGAGATGAAAAGAGGATCCTGCAGCGTGATGGACTGCAAAATGGATAGACTAATATCCACTGGCATATATTGGCTTTTATTAAAAATCTGATTATGGGCAGTTAAGTTTGTCCCACACAGGTATTATGCAATGTGTTAATAGTTAATTGCATATTTCGATTATTAAACCTCATAATGGTGTAACTAGTATAGTGGTCATGTTGTTTTTCTCTGTTCCAGTGTCAAATAATGATGGCTTCATTCAGGGCCTTTCACTTTGACAAGAACAAATTTCTGGAAGACACTGCCCCGACATTATTTTTTCTTTTAACGCAGACATGATCCAATTCCATCCACCCTCGGATACTCCTACACTTTAAGATAGTATCAGTCTGTGATGCATAATTCATACCAGGACTCTCTGTGATAAAGGGCCTCTTTCTTTAATATCTTCTTCCTCTCGACCTGCTCCATTTACTGCTCTGGACAGTTGAGTGCCTGCAGAGTTGTACATATAAAATAGTGTGCATTCACAATATAACATGATATCCACTAAATTTGTGTTTAATTACGTTGAACAAGGCACTGTGAGGCATTCGTTTTTGCTTGATTTTCAGTCAGTTCCATTAGCCACCCCAAGTGCCACCACATTATCCTACTTAAAAAGGTTGGCCAGTTCCAGTTATCACTATTTGTTTGTGTATAAAGCCTGATGACAACAGGAAATGTCACCAGCCACTGGACAGCACTGTCTTAACTGTGGGAAACAATGTATTTTATACACATGGAACATTTTATAGCTTTGTAGTATGTGATTTAACACCAAGGAGGATACAATGAGAAGGTTGCTTTAAGTGAATATATATACTATATATGTACTATAATATTGTACTATAGTTTCTCAGTGGCTGATTGTGGGAGTGTGGCCCATTTTACCTTATGATGATTAACAGATACCTTACAAATTGTTATTTTGCTGCTTAGATTTAGTGACATCAGGACAGGAATACATGGTTTAGCGCCCAATATTAATCAAAAAATTGCCATGTCCTTGACCCAAGAAAGGACACACCTGGATTACATTTTCAGTCTGTGGAGTTGTTATATATCATTGATGTTAGGGCAAAAAAGATTAGTCTAAAAGTTAGTCTTTTCTTTCTGAGATACTGAAACCAACATGTGACATTTACCACTGATGTTTTAAGACAGTTGCACTGCATAAATGGAAGTTACATTGCTGTTTAACACCATTAAGGAGTTGAGGGTGGCTGTTACTTAAAAATATTGATTGCAGGCATAAAATAATGACTGTCATTGAGATATTTACAAAATTCAGCTGAATTCTAGCTGGCTGTGTATTAAATTTTATGTGATACTTGGATGTAAATACGCAGAAGAGAAGAAACAGCATGAAAAATTAAAGCTTTGTAAATATTCGTCTGAGTGATTCTAAAGAGAATCCATGGCTCAATCCTTGATCTATGTGCTGCATTTTGCTGTTGATTGGAAGAAGCTTGCTGACAGATGATTATGCATTAATGTATTCTCTGGCTGGGAACATTTAAAGACAATTTGAATAGAATTTCTGGAGCTGTAATGGAAAAGAGGAAGAAGTGGCAAGTCATTATAAGCAGGAGACAGCTGCTTTGTATTGTATGGATAATCTTCAACACCCTCCCTGGGAGGTGTTAGTCAGAAAGCGATGACCCTGAGAGAAGCACAGACGTATCACTTATCTGCAGAGTGACAAACACAATTCCGGGAAAGGATTCGAAGACTGTGTTTTAGATATAGCGCCATTATCTTCAGCAGCTTCTGAACTTCAGTCCTTGATGAATCTCTAGGTGTAATGAAAGTGCAGCAGTTCCAACGATATAGGATGATCCAGTTTTTCTGGATTGAAGCTGTTCATTTCATCATATTCTGTGCCAGTACAAATTATATGTTAATTTGACTGGAAATTAAATGTTACCTCACTGCCACTGAACAGCTTCTGCAACTTTTAAGAGCAGGGACACTGTAATAAGAGTGGCATCCATACGTCTGTGGTGTCAGATCAAACTGTTAAATTAGCAGCCTTTCAGAATGTACTCTGAAAGTGTAACAAAGCTACCCTGACAATAGTTAAGCTACAGCAAAGCTAGAAGGGGATAATCATTACAATGTAATTTAAAACCAGTCTTAACAGCAGTGCACTGTCCTCTCAGGTTAAAGGTTCCAGTGTACAGTATGCTTCACTTTGGATATTATCCAGCATCACTGATGGGGTGCAGTTGAGGGTGTATCCATCCCTAACAGTCATGTCATGTCAGACCACTGGAAAAACAAGATTTCCAGCAGGTGTTAAGTTCCTCTTTAACCAAGCCTAAAGTTACATCATAAGGGTAACTAACTAATGAAACAACAGAATGGCTCGAGACTTCTGAGTCAAGACCCACATGTCAGGTTTGGGCAGTGATTGAAGTAGGCCTGGTGCTGTGGCCATTAACAGCTGTTGGCTGTTTGCTGGTGGACTTCTATTGGAAACAGCAGCAGCTAGCAACTGCAACTTCTGTTTCAAGTGAAAATGGCGTTGGTGCAGTAGTATCATGGCTTCTGTTGCTCCGGAGTTTTGTCAAATTTGAGAAAATATAACCCCTGATGACATCATCAGCTGTACTTTCCCAGACATTTGTCAGACTGCTACTCCCCAACAAAGTGAGTTCATAGCAATTTATGTTAGAAGGTTTCCTAAGAAGAACCAGTGTAGTAATGACCAATAAATATGTATTTAACCTGGGTACATCCATCATATCTAGTGGATGACTACATTGGAGCATTTTTTTAGATATAGTAAAAGGCCAAATTAGTGTTGTTTATCTAGCAGCGGCACAACCACTGACTGAAACTATGTCAACAAACTTAGTCCCTTTTGCTCTGCGATGGTGGAGACTGACCTTCACTGCAGTGATGAAGGAGGATCTAATCCAGTTAAAGTTCCATTAGTGGATAGGCTCTTGTTTTTCTGATAGGGCACTATGTCCATGCCATCCTCCTGTTTTTGAGGGATGAGAGGAAAAGCTCCAGAGACACAGTAGTTCAATACTTTGGTTTGACTTTTAAAACAAGCGCGCTGTTGTTTCCCAGAAAGCATCCTGACAAATGTTCACAGAGGACTGCGGAGAGCTTGTTTTTGTAATGAAACATTAAAGGATTGAAAGGAAGAATTAACAGAGCAATAAATATTTCAAATACAATATGTCCCTTTCCAGAGACTGTAATCAAGCTGACCTTGCTTGTTGTTTGAAGGTTGTAATCGCTGAGCTACGTGGGGCAGACTTTCCACCTCAGAGGAAATGAGAAAGAGCCTGCAGAGACAGATCAAGGCTAGATGGGAGAAATGCCTGTTTCAAATAAGAATAAGACTATTGTGGTTGCATGGAAAAAAACACAGTCTGTGTCCCCAAAGGCTCCAGGATATGACAGATGACTCGTTAAAACCAAGATATGCTTTTTAAAAAGAGCTCAGATTGAACAGACACAAACACAGCTTCTCTACGATACACATTTCTATGTGAAATCAGATTACAGACTCACCCTTTACAGATATTTGGACCATTTTTTGTTTATTCACATCAGATGTGTAGGAGTTATCTTTTTCAGTCTGTCAAATCATATAGATTTTCTCATTTTTCTCCTATTTCATTAAACAGTGAGTTTGATGGTTTATGGTGAGAAGTTCTCTTAGCAATTTCTGTGGTTCTTTTTTGAATATGAAGATTGGATTTGGATTTGTTTTGCCTTCCACACAGTAAATTATGTATGGAGCTTAAAGGGAAGGGTATAATGTTTATTATATGCAAAGCTTGGTTTAGAAAATCCTTTATTCTATTGTATTGCAATTGACTTTGAAATGTTTTACTTTGATATAATTAATATAACCACTGTAAATTGGGGAACCCCACAAGTAGCCTTCATTAATTATGAGTTAAAGTTATTTATCTGAATACATTTATTGTTATGATCCAAGTTAACTAAGTGTGCTTCTCCTCTAATTTAACTGTATCAAAGGCTTTTTTAAGATAGCAGAAGATGATAACGACATGTCAACTCCATTCCACTGCTTCTTTATTTTAAATCTCAATGTCACAGTTTCTTTTTCGTCAGTTCCTCTTAGAAACGTGGACTGTGTATTTATAATAAATAAATACCATTTAGCCCTCCATGTGTACTGCTCAACGTAATAATCTCCTTTGCTAAACTCGGTCCAACATTCACAAAATAAGACATTGAATTCATCTGCAACCGAGTCCACATCATTAATAGTTGTATTGTTCTTTGTCAGTAAACATGCCGGGTAAGCCTCTTTTCCAGTTCCAGTTTGGATATTTTCATACAGTATTCTGCATGCATTTTTCATAGTATTTCAGTTTTCCTACAATAAGTTACTGCAGTAATCCTTTTGGCTGCCTCTCATAATGTTTCTCAATTTTGTTTATTGTCTTGTATGAATGTTCAGCTTTTTTTTGTTTGTTTGTTTTGCCTCACAAATGCTTCGTATAGTATTTTTTTTTCTTTTTCTTACCTTCAGTATTTGTCTCAATACAGTTCTAAAGACTTACAAAGACATGTAAATGCTCATTTACATTACTTATGAGTAGTCCACTTGCTATCTATAAAATTGGTAAATATGCTGTCTTTAAATTTCGATCATAACCATATCACTTTGTACTCAAACTATCCATTGTGTTGATGAACTCTCCAGCCTTTTTGTGTTCATTTGAGTTAAACAAATCCATATTGAAATTCCCACATACAAAAACTATTTCCTTATTATTGATGTTGTCATGTAGTGCAACTTGTCTGTCCTTAAACGTATCAATGTAGGAACCTGGTGTTACAGCTTATAATTACATCTTAGATTTCTCCATCTCAATTTCTGCTGTGATACATTCCACAAATTTGTCAATAGCAACTGGCATACTGCTCACAAATTGACTTTTCTAAGTTTTATCAATGTATAAAGCAATTCACGCTCCATTTTTTGTTAATCCTATTAATAAAAGACATATATCCTTCAATTTCAACCCGAGCAGCTTGCTCTGCATTCAGCCAAGCCTCAGAGACTGCTATTACACTACATTACATATAAAGTTGTCTCATGCCATGTTGGATCTTCGAGAAGTTTGTATTAAAACTCCTACTATTAAAATGTATTATTGATAATCACATTCTTATTAAACTGGTCTTCAGTGTTGTATTCACAGTGATTATGCATGCTGTGATTGAAACTATTCACAGGATCGATATCTTTCTCCACATCATGCAATTTATGTTCTGTGTGATTTCAGCTCCAGGATTTCATATCCATTATTCCCTTTTAGTTGCACATCACTGATGTCTCCATCCATCCATTATGTATAACCGCTTAGGCTTTGCAGGGTTGCAGGGGCTGGAGCCCATCCCAGCTGATATAATGGAATGTTATGGGGCAGCTGTGTTATGGGGAGGTGGAGCAGTCGTCCACCTATCATAAGGTGGTTCAATTCCTGGCCTCGGTAGTCCACATGCCGAAGTATCCTGGGGCAAGACACTGAACCCCAAAACCACCGATGCTGTGCCATCACTGTGTGAATGTATAACACTCATAATGAGCAGGTGGCTTAGCTACCGTATGAATGTGTGTGCAAACGGGTGAATGCATACTTCAGTTATAAAAGTGCATTGAGTGGTCTTCAGACTAGAAAAGTGCTACACAAATACATTCCATTTACCATTTACCATATTGTGCAAGAGGTGGAGGACACCCTGGACAGGTCAGCACTTCATCAAAGGGCATTGGTGTCACTGATGGAGATAAATGTAGTCTGTTGAATGTTCTGTCAAAAGCTGATTTTAATGTGCACCTTTTTAGTATTGTTCAGCCGGTTCTATGGAAACTGATACCATGGAGAATATCCAGTGATGGAAAAAGAAAAAAAATAGATCCTTAAATAAATCCAACTCCAAATCCAAACCAGGATGACCATTCAATTCTATTTATCCAAGTCAGTAAGTTCTCTTGCCATTGTCACTATTGTTTCCTTAAATGATGCCCTCAGTCCATATTTCTGGTATTTTGCCTCTAGCCTCAAGCCACAAAAGGCTTTATGTCACTTTTTTCACATATACCGTAGTACTTCCCAAAACCTATAAACACACTTTGATGTGTAAAATCAGTGGAATCAGATCAGTCCACAGAGACTTATCCAAGTGTGCAGTTCCCTTCAGTTCTATGGAGCTTTACAGCGTCTTTCAGCTCATGATTTTGGTTTCACAGCCCAAAACTTACTCTCTTGGTCCACTTTCAACAGTCTTATTGCCATTTCCATATGCAACTGTATTCTGTGAAAAAGTTCCAATGAACCCATAGTACATTACCAGCACAAGAATGTAGGCTGATGAAACTAGCTGGTAAACTTTGTTGAGCATATAGGTGCTAAAGAGCTGGATGTTTCCTTCACCAAAACAGGCCTAAAATTTGACTTTCTTTCATCAGGATGTGCCAAACACGACTGCAAATGAAAACCAGTGTTGCTTCTTGTCTGTTTGATGTGTAAGTAGCCAATTGTTTGCAAACACAGTCACCATACCAACTTTTTAAGGTGAAGTCAGTGTTGGGCTTACAGCTTGTTACCCTGCCCCAAGTGGATTAAAAAAAAAAGAAAAAGAGGTTTAATCATAACCATGATCTTACCCATTATGTGTTGTCTGGTACAATAAAGTATAATGCTATTAGTTTCACAGATAGCTCCCGTTTGTATACACTAGCATGTTGTATTATTGATTGATTGCAGCTTGTACTTCACCCAAGATTTAAATAAGAATTTAAATGCATCCTTGAGTAGGGCATCTCTTTCATCCCATAACGTGAATTTACAGGATCAGGACTGAGGAGTGTAAGGGCAGCATGTTGAAAGCTTAAGAGGTTTGTTTCAACACACTCATCTGCTATTTGCTGGGGCTCTCATCTGTGACTTTGCAGCAGGAGTCAAGCCTCTATCCATGGGGAGGCTCGCAAAAAGAACATTGAATTTAATTATTAAAACTGAGGCAGAGATTGTGGAGTGGGGCCACAGCGGAGCTTGGTAACATGAGGGCCGTCATGTGTGGATTACTCAACCTTTGCAAAGTCAGCAGAATCTTTGCAGAAGAGAGGAATAAGATAGGAAGCCAATAGAGAGTGAAAGTGTTGATATTTCGCACGGTATTGTACTTACGTTTACTCTCTTTACTTTGATGGTGGAGTAAAGCTTGAATCAGACAATTTGCAGAAAGATGCCATAAAAGTTTTAGCTATGGCTCGACTGGCTCGCTTCAGGGTGATAAGAATCTGTGTGGACTCACCTCAGCTTCACACACACACACACACACACACACACACACACACACACACACACACATGCACACACACACACACACACACACACACACACACACACAGTGTATGTCTGTGTCATTATGTCATTATTTAGCTGTGTAAATATTCCTCTGTCATGACACTAATGCTGTGTCCATATTGCACTGGAAATACGCTACTGAAACAGCTGAGTGGACAAAAGAGAATTAGAAAAATGACACACAAGATGTTTTACTGCAGTTTCAGTATTCAGTATATGTATATAGGTTCAGTATATGTTATTTATTTTATTTTATGGACGTTTTACTTTCTTTATAGCCAAAAAAAATTCAGTTGTCTACTTATTAAGACAGCCAGTGGTAATCAGGAGGTTGAGAAAAAATCCTGGACTAATATAGGTGACAGCTCGCAGTCTCTTCTCACACAAATGCACACACACTCCATGAGTGCCAAAGTAGGAGGAGACACTGGTTCAGGAAGTAAAATTCTCAGAAATTTTCACCATGAATTTGTCGCGCTTGAGCCTATGGGCAAACAAGGATTATAAAGGCTAGGAGCCAAATACAGAGTACAAAAAGCGGAGCTGGTGCAAGTCAAAGTCAAGTTCCGGGAGAAGTGGCCTGGGAGCTGAGGAAAGGAGGGCTGGGCAGGAGCAGAACAGGGGACAGAAAACTGCTGCAGCTCAGGAACTGGTGACCACTGCAGCTCAGCAGGAACAGGAAGTTAATGCCAGTCAGCAGAACCAGGAGATTGCTTCAGCACTGGCACTGAAGACTGGTAACAGCTGCAGTAAGCATGAACCCAAACACTTCTTTGCCTCAGGTGGGAAGCTTGTCACCTCAGGAACGGTACATGGCTGGAGGCAAGGAGGCTAGTGTCTGTGAAGATTCTCATTCATCCAGGTCATGGTAATTCTAAGTGCTTCCAAAAGCAACTGGACTTGTTTGTGGTTCCAGAAGACGTTTCGCCTCTTATCCAAAAGGCTTCCTCAGTGCCTTTTGTAGGTTGAATCACAAACAAGTCCAGTTGCCTTTGGAGGCACTTAGAAGGAGGCCAGTGACTACCTGACTCAGAGGCTGGAGCTTGCAGGCTGACAGCTAGCAGACCGAGGTGCAGACCGTAACCTGCTAGACTGTGACTTAGATGGCTGGGAAACAGGCTGGATAGACATGTAACCAATAGGTCTAGGCAAGCAGATGGCAAGGGAGGCAGGTGAACCTGAAACAGGATGGCTAGGCTGCTGTAACAGCTTGAGAAATTGGGTCTGACAGGGGCCTAACAGGCTCCACACTAAGCTCAGCATGGGAGCCACTTGGGAATCCAGACTAGCTGGCATGGTCTTCCCCTCTGACCTCATTACAACCTCATATAATTAGTCTATAATAAAGTGTTCAAACAAAACAAGTGTAACTTAGCACTAGTGCTGTCAAAAATATCGCGTTATTAACGCATTAACACAAATCAATTTTAACGGTGTCATTTTTTTATAGCGAGATTAACGCTCTTTGTGACCTAGTGAACTTGTAGTTTTTTATAAACTGTGGCCACTACTAGTAACATTAGAAAAACTACAGGATCCGATTGTAAACCGGAAACAAAACAATAGGCACGCCCCACGCACGTGTTTGGTCTCGCCTGCTTGCTAGCTGTAAAAGAGTAGGCTACCGGTTTGTGTGGATGTCAAGTACGAAACGTCGAAATGGATGCAAACAAAATTCTGAATGGAAAGTTTAGTTTAAAAAAGCTGCCAGATGGGTCGACTGACAAGACCAAAGTTATCTGTGTGTATTGTCAGTGTGAACTGAGTTATCACCGTAACACATCCAGTCTGAAATACCACTTGATGGCCAAACACACGGCTACTGTGAATTCTCCGCCGCCTCCTTGTCCAAACCAGGTGACAATGGATGGCTTTCGACAGAGGCGTATGGATGCTATTATGTTCAAAGGAAACTTAAGAAAGGAAAGTTTAAGCCATGGTTTAACTGCAGGCTGAGTCCTAGTTTACAATGATGTGCACTTTGTAACTTTATTTTGGATCATCCTGTTTTCATCCCTTAGAAAGGGTTGTTGAAGGGGCTTTTTTGTAACCAAATATTTATTTTTTGTCATCTGTTTATTGACAGTGTTAAATTGTGTGAGATTTTGCTTCAAATGTGAATGACTGCTCAAAGTGAGAATGTTAGTGTGAAATAAAACACTACACGTTGTTGTTTTCAATTAAAAAACATTTGCACAAAGCAAGCCTATCCACTTTTCCATGTTGATAAGAGTATTAAAATGATAATTCAAGGGACATTTAGAATAGATAAAGATGTGAGATTAATTTGCGATTAATCGCGAGTTAACTATGACATTCATGAGATTAATCGCGATTAAATATTTTAATCGATTGACAGCAATACTTAGCACATTAAGGACAAAAACGTCCCCATCAAAATCTAATAAAAATTGTGATTATTCATCCAACTGTCATTACAGCATAAAATCATGTATTCTCATATGCCAGGCTTTCAATCTAGAGCCCTGGCTTCAAAATTGTAATTTTTACTATTTTCTATCAGGTTACACCACAATACCATGTTTGGCATATAGAGTTAACATGGGGCATTTTGCAGAGCTACAAATATGCAGCCAAGGAGAAAATCACAACAACTATTGGCTTTATTTTTAAAATAAATCAATATTTGGTAGTTATGATCAGGACTAATGTTGGTTAAAATATTTAACTCACTGAAAGTGTAAAACTATTCATGCATAATATTTTTAGGGCAGTTTTCTGGCTGACTTTTCTAGCAACTTTTGTACTTTGAGGACCTTCTCTTATGGGGCCAGAGGGTTAAAATTATCAATCCAATTTAACGATTCAGCCACGGGTGGAGCTTCTAAAAACCCGGGCTGCAAGATAGCTGGTTCAAAGGAGGTTATAGACCCCAACTAATCCTTAAAGTCCATAGAACAACTCAAACAAAAGGGAAAGTAATCCATAGCGGATCTCACCTCCTTAACCTCTTCCAAGCAACAAATAGCGTTGGGCCCAAATACAGAGTACGAAGGCTGACCTGGTGCTCCTCACTTTGACTTCTGACAAAACATGTCAATAAACAAAAGGCTTACAGGATGGTAAGACAGACAAAGGTCAAATCTGAAGAAAACTGTTCAAACAAGCAAACAAATCAAAAACGGTGCAAAAATCCAATAAAAGGCAAAGTCCAGAAAAACAAAGCAAAGATCCAAAAACACAGGAAAGGACTATAGTATAGTTACACACAAGGTATGAAGATGAACCGGCACAGAATGAGGGAAAGAATAGACTTAAATTCTCAAGGGAAGGATAACTAATTAAACTGATCAATAATCACAAAGGTGGGAAAACATACAGACAGGAAGTAGAGAATAATGGTGACACATGAGAAGACACTCTACAACACAAAAAAGGAAATAACTAAACTCAAACCCCAAATCATGACAGAATCAGTACAAAAGATTAAAAACTGGTTTAGAAAATTAGTTTCTTTGATAAATAAATTAATCATGACTCCCAATGTGCGTTTCAGGAAGAAACATCCAGTCACCTTCCAACTTTCTGACATACGTCATTGGCAGCTGGTAGAACCTCAAGATTATGGTGTTGAGAAAAACTAAACAAAAATTTCATCTTAAATTCTGGGTCAGCTTTGGATTCATCTGTGACAGGTTGGCCCATGTCACCATCATAGTCACTGTAACTGTTGATTTCCTGAGATGAAAGTAACTCCTGCTCCATTCATGAAGCCATTATCAACCATTAATGGTTGATAACTCAAGTTAGCTTGAGGGTGGACATGAGATATCAATGTAAGATTTGTTTTAAGTTATACATTATCATAATACCACCAATACCACCGCAGCCTGTTGACCCGACAGCACCTGCCAAGCAATCATTTTTTCACTTTTATTACTTTCTGTAGTGCTACAATACTTTGTTACTACAACTACACTCATTCAATCCTGTATTGTGTAATGGCAGTAAAGCTGAACATTGAAGCTATATATTGCTTTTTATTATTTTTATGCTGTCAGCTGATTTGACATAATACCAGCATTTCAATTACACCATCTGCAAAAAATTGTCAGCTGACAAACACGACGGACTAGAAGATGTACAAAATGTACAGTGATGTTGAAATCAAATATACATCTCCACAGTAATCCTTCTATGTAATAAAAGCAGTCGTCAAACAACTTAATGATACATAACCTTTTCTGACTTTTTTGTGAAACTATTGTAAATTCAATATTTAATTCATAGTCTTCAGACTCCAAAATGGCAAAGTCATCTGAAACTTACAAATTCTTCACTTTCGGGTTCCTCTTCCAGCGCTCTGATCATTGATTCGTTGCTTTGAAAAGTGAATAATGAATGGACTCTGCAATCAATACTGAGAGGCATTTCCCGTTGATTTATGAGTTGAATTCAAACACAGGCTCCTGTGGAAAGATAGCTCTTTGATGAGTCTGATGACAGGCTGTTTAGACATTGCCATTGGCAGCACTGAGAACAAGGGTAAGAAGTGAGGACCCTCACTATATGCTAAATCTTCCTGATTGATGGAGATGCTTAATTTTAAGGAAGCTGAATTTATGAAACTCTTTTGGGTGCTTCATCATCTCCACTTATGCATACTCATTTCCTTGGAAGGAAGGTGGCAGCCCTGATGTGTGAAGCAGACTCAGCTGAATAGCAGTCAGTCCCGGCCTTGAATTAATGTAAAACTGAGACATAAAACTGATCAGAGTTGGAATTGAGCTGCAAACAGATCAGGGTACGGTAGTTTGCTTGGCTTCCCTGCCACAAATGGGTGTCTGAGAGAGCAATAGTGAGCCTTATGATTTTATGCTCCAAATTACTGATACTTCTCACCAATAGTACCTTCCAGAAAAACTGAATTTATAAAGAAAAAGGTGAAAGAAATTGTTGGCTGACCAGAAAACACACGCAGGTAGACCTCTATCTAGAAACAATCAGTGGCGGGGATCCTCCTACATAGAGCAGAGCAACTTATCAGTGAGGAAGAGGATTGAGGGAAAGGACCAACATGTCTGGGGAGCAGTCCAGGCCAGTAGGTGCAAAGAGTGGATGATAACAATCCCATTTTGACCTCTGACCACAATGGATTCTTCTAAATCAGGAACCAGCACAGGCATCCCAATGGGACCATCCTACGTGGCCAGAGTCTTAAATTTGCAAAGCAAGATTCAGTCTTTCCTTAAGAGGAAGACTGGAGCCAATGCTGTGAGGACCACTGAAACACCAAGGACCCTAAGACCCCGAGTGAACACCAGAGAGAGACCATTCACCCCGAGTGAACACCAGAGAGAGACCATTCACCCCGAGTGAACACCAGAGAGAGACCATTCACTTGGGGGCAGTGGAAGCAAGTTATGAATACCACATTGACATATAATCAAACTTCTTAGCAAACAGCTGCTTATTTACACACTGAGCAGTTAGGGAGCAACATTATCATTAATTTGGAGTAATGTTTGTGTCAATCCAATGAATGCAAGTCCCATAGCTCTCTTTTAGCTCTGTGGTCTCTATCAACTAGTATTTCTGTAAATTTTACCAGGATTGTTTCTCCAACATTCTGTTTCTCCACACGGCTGTCTAGTGTTTCAGTGAAGAGATACTAAGTGAGGCTGTCTACCCACAGTCTCAGAGGCTGATGACTGAAACACAGCCTGTGCTACTGCTTCCATTGTTATTTCTAATTCAACAGTGGATGACTTCCGTATTTCCCACACAATGACGTGGAAAATATCCGGATTAGGACAAATCCCTTGTGATCTCCTCAAAAAACATTTGGTGTCAGTCTGGGGAAAATGTGCATTGTCTCACAAACCTGAGTGGTAACTGTGTTATCTGCAACACTATCCCCCCTTTGTAATCAGATCCTGCAGAAATATTTCATGTAGCATTAACTTCCCTTGGTGGCGCAGGTCTTTTGAGAGCTTTCCACTGAATCTTTTGTTTGAAGTCTTGCAAGCTAATTGACAAGCCTGTCAAGAAGCTGTCATATCAATATTGAAAGGCATCAGTATTTCCATAAAGACTGGTGGTTAATACTGCATGGGAAAATGCGGAGGCAGAGGGCAGATGAGTGCCAGGGGATATTCACTGAATATTTAGGGCTTTTCACAGTGATCCCTGACATTAGAAAATGTCAGTTCTTCTGCTCTCACATTTCAAATGCATGATGGGACTTTGGCATTGACTGGAGCCAAGCAGCAGACTTTCATGAAAAATACATTTTTCAAAAATACTAAAGGTTCTCCTAATTTTTCTGAGGAGAAGGTGTGAAATGTCTGACAGTCATTTCACAACAAAATCTGGCACAGTGAAATTAATCCACGTGTCTTTGCTAAATAACTGCAATCAAGATTAATTCTTGACCGTGATCAATACACTCAAACTGAGAACTACTCTGACTACATACTAAGAGTTCATTTGCAAAACAGATAAACACCATTCTTAAAATGAATAAACAAGCTCCAGTTTGCTTGATATCATCTTGAATGTCCAATAAAAATCATGATTAATGAAATTTTTAATTTTTGACATATCCTATCAAAACAGACCAACATTAGTTGGATTGGTATTCCCTGGATTGGAGACACATAAATAAATAAATAAATAAATAAATAAATAAATAAATATAAAAGAAAGTCATGATTTAGGAAAATGAATAAATGATGGTGTGATATATGATATGTGTTGTGCTTTTGTGCATGTTCTTTGTTTCTGACCCTCTCTGGTGTCTGCTCTATGTTATCTTCTCAAACACAGGTTCACCTCCAGAACCAGTCCATGCATCAGAACCACCCTCACTTTCACCCATACCTCTGAATGTTTCATGTGTTCATTCCTCTGGCACACCTTTCAGCCTTACCCACTCCTGTCGCGGGAAAGATGACAATCATCAAAGGCAGAGTGCACTCAGTTATTCAAAATGTTTATATGTACCCTTAAACTCTGTCTCAAAACTATCTGCAAATCATTTCTCATGCATACTTAAACAGAACTAATAAGCTACTGCACTGAACATAGCTTCCTCCATTTCGGCTCGCTATTGGGCGGCTGAACAAAATGACGTGAACTCGACATAATAAAATTTGATTTAAAACATGATTTAATTATTGATCTTAATTCATTTTGTCGTTTTTAATGCTAATTTAATGTCAGCTGCAGTGTGTAGCTCAGCTTTACTGTCCCATCAGCAACAATTTATCATTATATATATACACGATAGTAATGTTATCTAAAACAAACAAGAGGCAAACAAGAGGCTTAATTTTATGTTCAGGGGAAACTACAGTTCTACAGCATTCTGTCTATGATGAGGGTTTTGTGAAATATAAATGGAGCTCATGTTGGTAACATAATGCGGTATTGACATTAAAGATGAACACCTTGCTGTTTTCATATAAAAGGCTTTGTTCTGATATAAAGGATCTCTCCTGTGATGCCTGCTTCAGAGTGTCATTATATCACCACATGACTGCACCAGTAATTTTCATTATTCAGGTCCCTTAACAGAAATTCTGTACTGTCACATTGATCAATTGAAAATAACTTTCCCTTCTCACTTGGCTACAGAAAAGAAACATTTTCTTGATGTCTGTGTTTTCTATTGCTCTCAAAAGGTTTCACATGGCTTGGTCATTCCTTTTTAACAAAACCTAAAGTGCTAGAAAGGAAAGAGCATTAAGTTAACACCACAAGTATATTTCCCAGAACTGAGAATGTGCTGATGGATATGAGAATGAGATGTTTCATCTGCTACAGTTTCAATTATTTTGACTGTAAAAACACTTCATTAAAGATGCAATGTCTGTGTTATTGAAGTATTTAAGTGTGTCAAAATGTCAAAAGGCAAAGTGCTCCTTCTGAGCATACACTGACATTATTTTTATTTGGCAGATGATTACATCCATAGTGATGTAATCAAATGAAAAATAAATGAATAAATAAATGAATATATAAATAAAAATAAAATAAATAAATGAAATAAGTACATTTGAACTCAATGCCAACAAGAACTAGACAAAACTGAAAGTGCATTCTTCTCAAACAAGATATCTGGTTGTTATTCTCTGATTTGTTCTTTGAAAGGAATGACATGTAAGAACGACCCCAATTGGGGCACACATTAGCCTCACTTGCCACAAGGAGTTTTAAGTTATTGTTTGTCGTGGCTTTAGACATTGCAGTGTCAGATCATCGTTGCATCTTGTTTGAGATGATTATTACCCCTGGCATCTGAAACTGTCAAAAAAAAAAAAAAAATAGGTATATCAATGAGACGTCTACAGTATTGTTTATGGACACCATCTCTCTGTTGTGAACTCACTCATTAACCTCTGTTGATGATCTTTTATGTAACTTTAACTCTAAATTGTGCGCACGTTGGATTTTGATGCACTATACAGGGTTAAAACTATTTCTGGCAAACAAAAAGCCCCATAGAGGAATGTTGCAGCTGTCAAAATCTAGAAAAAAGGCAATTGAAAAGCTGAGTGTGAATAGTGAAAAACTAAACCCCTGATGCACCATGACATCTACAGTGAGAGACTTCACTTCTATAGTTTGAGATTCAAACTCAGTTGAGAGTCTTTGTTCTCAGACATCATCAGAAAAATCACTAACAACGCACACACCTTATTTCCCACTGTTGGTAGGCTGACAAACGTACCAATATCTCCCAAACTTCTTTCAATCAATAAAGGCAAAGATAAAATTAAAAATTCATACCATTAGTTCCAGTTGTGTTCTCTTCCAGTCCCTCTCCAAAAGTACTGATGTAATCATCCAGATTTTAATTCCTAAATATTAAACATGTTTGAATTTATCTTGGCTGTCCCAATGAGTCTGCAAGCAGTTCGGGAGGTTTATTGACTGGATCTCTAAACCCCTCACATTACCAGATAATCTGGGCCAAACATCAATACTGACCAAGGTCCAAGACCAGATTTCTGCTCCAACAGTCAGGATGAGTCAATCACGTATAAATCATCCAAAAACTCCTTTAGTCTGAATATGGCTTTAATGCCATTGACCTCTTCAGTCTTGAAGGAACAGTGCAGCATCTTACCTCATCAATGTGCTGCCCACACACTTTCACTGCATGGGAGCAGATGTACTGAAAATAATTAACTCACCAACATCACTGACTGGCTACACTCCAATAGATTTCCTGCATCAGTGCATTAACTAGACAATTGGTTGGATGAACCGCAACTTTCTCCTATTAAATAAAGACACAGCTGAGATTGTTGTCTTTGGTTCCAAAGAAGAAAGGCTCAGAAGTAGAGGCACACTGAGACTACATTTTTGAAATTCATGTCTTCATCTCAAGTTGGTTAGACTACTATAATGGTCTTTTCTTAGGTGTCCCAAGAAAGCTCTCAGGCAGCTTCAGCTCATTCAGAATGATGTTGGCCCTCAACACCAAGAAGAGCAAAGCACTCATTGTGGACTCCAGAAAAATGAAAGGCAGTACACACACCCTAATCTGTATCAACGGTACAGAGGTTGAATTTTTCTATAAGTTTTCTCTGAGACCTTCAACACTTAGACCCTTGTCAAGGAGGCACACCAGCATCTCTTCTTCATGAGGAAATTTAAGAAAGTCCATCTATCTCCTCTGGTGAGTTCCGACTGCTGCACCACCGAGACTTTACCAACTACATCACAGAATGGTATGGCACCTGGTCCTTGTCAGATGAGAAAGCACTGCAAAGGGTGTTGAAAACTGCCCTGTGCGTTGCCGGTGCTCCATCATTGAGCATTGTACAGCACAAGTGGTGTCTGCAAAGGGAGCACAGCATTACCAGGGACATGTCTTCCCCTGGCCACAGACTGCCCTCCTCCTCTCTGGGAGGTGCTACAAGAATCTTGGTTGCAGGACTAGCAGGCTCAGGAACAGCTTCTTCCCTTCAGCTGTCACCTGAACTCTGCACCACAGTGAAAGCCCAACTGCATGTTCTATTCCTTACCAATATACTGTACATTTCTACTTACTCTGCACTTTACTACTTTTTGCATTTCTGGTTAGATGGTGGATTGCATTTCATTGTCTCCATGCTTATATTTTGCAATGCCAAAGAAGTTGAATCTAAGTTAATCTAATTATGTTTCTTAGAAAATATATTTGCCAGTGGAAATTAGTAATGTGTAAATGTAATTTCAAGGACACAAGCTTCAAGCAATGCTTTGTATTTTATGAATATTGTAGTGTATAGTTTGCAAGGAAAGCCTTTGTTTGGCAAATTACAGATATTTGGAACGCAGTCAAATAGTAACTGTGGTGGGTTACTTCCCACCTCAGATCATACATAAATGTAATAGAAATTTGACCAGTCTCCCACATACGCCTACATACTTGCAGAGCAAAAGTTTAATCGGTGGTATCTTATTTAGTATACTTCGCATGCCTAATTGGGCAAAGCAACCATTTAAATAATTTGACGTCATATGGCCCCTGTATGGATGTCATATGTCCACTCGCTTGACTTGTAATATATCAGGTTTGCTGCTGATTAGTCTTTTTGATGGCCTTAGGAGACATATTATCTCTGGCACCCTCACAGTGACTACAGAAGAGGTGTAAATTAGAAGTTTCATATTTCCACTCCGCACAAGGAGAACTGTCACAATGCTAAGAAAAGCTGACCAGGAGAAGTTACGATTATGCTATCATACTTTCCAGTTCATGTTTTCCTTTTGTTCGGCTGTATTTGCTTCCACACATTCTTTGATTCTCATCCATCATTTTTTTATCTAGCTTTTAAAAATGACTCAGCATGCTTGCCTATATAATTAATCAACTGGGGTATAATTTCATTCATTCTGGTTGGAATCATATTCCTCTTGCTGCTGTCTCCAAAGATCTGCATGACCCAAAATATAAAAGGACATGTTACTGCAAATAAGATATGGATATCAAATAAAACACCTAGTTATTAATTTACAACAACTAATCTTCCATCCAGCCATTCATCATAAATACGTTCATCAGATTACAACTAAGCTATCTTTTTACCAGTGTCAAATGACACAAAATCCATCCTAAGGGTGCCAAAGTAACCTTTTAGATTCAGATAACAAATTCAGAGCATGATATATGAAGGTCAGTGCTGATATTATCCTGCAAAGAGCTTATGGATAAAGTCCCATTTGGAGGGATTAATATTACAGCCAAGGTCAGAAAACTTCACAGATGCCCTGTCAAATGTGGCTCTAGCCATGGAAGTGTCGATCAATGGATCCATCACTTTGTTTCAGACTGGAGCATTATCTACTATTGGATGGATTGCCATGAAGTTTTGTTCATAGTATCCAGAGGACGAATCCTAATGACAATGGTGCTTCCCTGACTCTTCGTCTAGCACTGTGAGCAGGTGAAAATTTGTACTTCATCTAGTCAAATATCTCAACTTCTGGTCGATGGATTGGGACACAGTTTGGTAGAGATATCAGCCATCATCAGGTCAAAATTACAGTTTGTGCAGTGCTTTGGTTTATGACCAAATGCTTATTACTAATCTGACATCCCCATTAGCATCAGTTGTACTTTGTGATTAGCACAAATGTTAGCATACTAAGCTAAGATGGTGATCCTGGTAAACATTGCCTACTAAACGTCAGCATTGTCACTGTGAGCATGGTAACATGCTGGTGTTAGCACAGTTGTGTCTACACAGCCTCAGAGAGCTTCAGCATGGCTGCTGACACATAGTCTGGATTACCAACAATGAATATTGTGAAAATATCAACTATGAGGACACATTTGACCAATAATGAGTTACTTCAAGTAGAGTTCAAGAAGAGTCTAAATAATTTTGTCTGTGGCCAGACAGGTGTGAGGTCTAATAATTACTCTGAGAGTATAGTTTTGTTAAATGTATAACTGAATGAGATGTAAACCATCTGAAGCGCTATAGTTGTTAATAAATTGAAAACATGAATTTATGCAAAACAAAAGATTAAAACTTGAAATAAGATGTAATTTTCTTGAGCCTTCAGAGCTCAAAATGAGGTGTTAAATCAGAGTGGAGGAGATGTAACAGATGTAATGTCCCTTGTAACCCCAAATAAAATAAAATTTCAGTTTTTAACACTGTTAGAATAAGAAGTGTAAACATTAGGGCTACCAGCGTTGTTAATGAGCCATATATGAGACGTCTTGGCAGTTCACAGTGTATCATCTCACAGTATCATTTGATACAAGCACAGGAGGGTTGGTCTGGCACAGACAGGACACATGCGTCCGTGCAGTATGTGCTGCTCCGTTAATTTTCCATAGACAGTATCAAGTATATATGGCATCCTCCGACTCCTCCCACCTATTTAATTAAGTCACACGCCACTAAATATGTGTCTTCTCCCTGTAAAGCAGGCCATTAAATATTCATGTTCTGCACTGTTGCTGCATCAGACTTGGCTGCACGAGTTCTCACTGCCCCCTGGTTGTTGTTGTTCCGTGAGGCCCGATGGGAATTAACCGTGCTCCGCCATGCACTTCCTCTCCCATCTGAATCTCTCTCTATGGCTCGAGCCCATCGAAAGACTGTGAACGACAACAAGGGCAAAGCTTGCAGCCTCCAGGCACCTCACAGGCAAGAGATTTTCTCACCCAATCTCAGATCTTGATCTGCTTTCATACTTTAAGCTGCATGCTGCAAAAAAAAAGGATGCCTGTGTAATTACCATACTCATTGTGAACCAATTTGACCACGCGTGTGTGTAACCCCTGATGTGCACAGGGCAAACACTACCTACAGTTTCACCACATGCATGCCATATATAACATGAATGTCAGTGTCATACACATTAACTTTGTGTGAGAGCATTTAACATGCACTGACATTAGCAATGAGTTGGGCAACTTCATAACTCTCCATGTAGTCAGGGAGGTCTGGTGTGGGATATATGGGAAATTAACCTTTAACCTTCAAACGCATAAAACCAATTGAAATTAAATTTCAAGGTGAGCATGTACTGAAGACCCATTACAGGATTGCCTGGTTCTGAAGGCGCCAGTGTATATTTATACTTCCTGTGACTGAAGGCGACCTCCTGCTCAGCTTAATGGGGTTAGACAGAAGCACTGGGTAGGAGGTCAGAGAGGGCAGTCTTCTTTAAATCCATCCAGAGGGCAAATGAAATTGTTTGGACATGAGCTCAGGTTATAACAACTCATCTGATCAAACCTGGGCTTAACTTCTTTTACAGTTTTTTGTTGTTTGTTATGTGCTCTAGCAGGATGGAACTGAGGTCCCAATGACTGCTCATGGCTCAGACCATCTTAAGTCTGACACACACTTCACAGGGGAACAGACAAATTGCATGTGGTCAAAATGACGGTATCGTTTTGACATCAGTCTCTCCTGAAACACATGAATAAAGATGAAGTGAAACCACGGACCAATTCCTTTTTTGTTGTAATAGGTGTGGGAAGTCATGTGCACCATTGATTGTGCATATCCCATTTCCATATGAAACATGAATCAGTTTGCCTGGGAGTTTAAAGCTGATTGTCATTAAGTGCATCGAAGATCATGCCTATCTCGCCACAAACTAAGCATTTACCAGCGTTACCTCCCCTGCTCCTGTCAGAATGTTAATGTTGATTAACTTCTCGCCTCAACTGCTGGTATATGAAATCAGGCATCTGACACCCATTAATCGCTCATGAATTTTAAATGTGTCTACACAAAAACAAAATTCATGTTGTAATGGTGCCGATATTGAAAGCCTCAAGTTAAATGTCACCCAAAAGAACTTAGACAAAAATGCAAATAATTTAATAATGGGGCATCAATCAGGTCTAATGAAACCTTATTCAAAAGCTGAGAATGAAAGAAATTCTTATTGACTCTACAGCACTTTTTGAATTTTTGGGGTTAATGTGATTTTAACTCAAACTTTTGTGACAATTTTATTGGTTTAATATTGAGGTTACATCTACTAGTGCAACATGATGCACTATTGTTGCTGATGTAGCAGTTTTCAAGCACCTGTTTCATAGGATTTTTAATGCTGTCAGCTGTTTGTATTTCATATAGGTTGACTCCACCAATTTTACACGTGAAGATTCACAGTTCACTTGCCATTAGGCACGACTAAGTCTGTGAAAACTGTATAATGTTTTCTGTGGCTGTGTAGGAAGCCTTCCAGAGTCATCAGGGTTATCTTGGCTTGAGAGTGCACTGAAACTTTTAACAAAACGCTTGGACATGTATCTTGAATGACTTGGAGCTGTATTGTGGGAAATGTAGGGAATGGAAATGTAGCCCAGTTGGAGCCTCCACTTTCATCCAGACTAAATTATCTCAACGACTGAGTGGATTGCCATTTTGTTCAGACATTTAGGATTTTTAAAAGAGATCTGACATTCAAAAGTGCCATATTCAGGGTCACTAGTTCTCTTAAGGGGTGGATTAGCAGATGGTGGTGTATGCGTGTATGGAAATCTGAGATTATTAAAATTCATGCCAGATGTTTGTTTGGTGTTATGTCTGGTGGCGGTCTCAACAGGAATTATTGAGGTGTCACTGTGCTTACAGCAGGGGGAGCTAGTAGTGATATAGAAAGTATCTGACACAACAAGAAGAACTGAGAGAGGCCTGAACATCAGCAACCTGCCATTGTTCTCAGCTCCAGAAGTTTTAAAGATGGAGGAAACAGACATCTAACATCTCCTCCTTTAAGATTCAGTACTTTCAGCACTTTGCATTTGACTGCAAACGAATACTTTTCGCCTCTATCCTCTGTCTCGCCCCCCTCAAGTCTCTGCATGGCCACTCTGACTGTGTAATTATGGCCACGTTCTGTGTGCTCAGTGACTGTGTTTATGTGTTACAGCTGACACTTCAGCTCATCTCCATGCCGATAGCTCCAGTTGGCGCTGCACACACACACACACACACACACACACACACACACACTGGCTCTCTCACCCGCAATGATTAAACTGCGCCACATGACAAAAGGCGCTGCTGGCATCTAAACAGCAATTAAAGTGAAAATGGTCATGTCAAATCCAACAACACATATTTCCGTTTGTCAAGATAATTATAACCATCATGGTGGTCTGGCAATGCTCAGGCGGAGAAGACACAGTGGGTGGAGGAAGGATGACAGAGGAGGAGAATACAGGGGGAAGGAGAGGAACGAGCATTACAGCATTAGATTACCAACAGCAGCAATAGAAATATCTGTCAAATCAGCCTGTTTTGCTGGTCCCAAGGCCATGAGCATTCACCAGTAATAGATTCTGTAACCTTTTTACCCTTGATTCCTTAAATGCGTCTGAATGGGTTTGAAACCTGTTACTACAGAGGGGCTCTGAAGCCCGGCGCTGTGCCATCACAGAGGTGCTGTGCTTTTAATACGCTGACTGGCAGCAGTAATCATTGACAAAAACTAGTCCTGTGTGGGTCCTTGAAAGTGCTGTCCACACTGCAGGATTTAACAGAGCAACAATGACCTTGTCACTTTCCCACCAGCTGCTTTTCCTTTAAACTTTAAGTTAAAGTGAAGTAACAGTTTGAAACATAAACGACTGAGAGGCCTTTGCTTCAGTGTCACAAAGTGTCATAGCCCTCTAACATGATGCTACTAATGATTCTTTTTAGCTCTTTGCTTGAGCTTTGCACTCTGCAGATTCAGGGGACATGTCCCCCTGACCACTTTTCCAGTTTAAAGTTCATGTCCTTACTAAATATTTGTCAACAAGGAACGCGCTGCCGATCAGCATGTTGATATGTTAATGTGGGTTGTGTTATTAGCATGTTTGGCTGTGATTAAGCTTTACAAGCAGCAGTGACAGATTTGTGGACTTTTCTGCCCCAGGGTCCGTGTCTCAGAGTGCACAGATGCTGCTGTGCTACCCACTGATTAGTAAAGGTTGTAATTGCAGCCTGAGAAGAAGACCTGCAGGTGCTGGTCAGGGCAGTAAAAGCACTAAAACTCCTGTGTATGCAGTTCATATTTATTCACCATCCTGCTGCTGCTGTATAAATATGGACTGGTTAATACCACACTGGTCTGTCCAAAGCCAAATGGATTTGCTTCATTTCTGCCTCCACACAAGTACACATGAAGATCTTTTGCCCATTACCAGAACTTCATTCACTATTGTACTGTACTGTAATACTGCCTTTTTATCGTGTATCTATGTCATTCCTCTGAGGTGAGTTTGGACTCAAATCAATGATTTAAACGAAATGTGTCATATCATATTTAGGGTTCATATATCAGACATGTTTTAAAGTAAGTACTATTTCTTTAATTTCCCGGGAATTTCCACTGATGTTGATTTAAAGGGGTGATACATAGTATTAAGAAATTAAACAACGTCGTTGCTCTTCAACGAACCCTTAATTGCACAATATATACTCAAAGTAAAGGTTGGAATCATTTGAGATTGACTCTCTTGAGCACAGACAGTCTCAACAGATTTGTTTGCGCACTGTTGTCAATGAGTTGTTGGTTATCACACGTTTTTAAAGTCTTGCTGTGCATCTTGTTGTGATGCTGGGTATAATAGAAAATGATTCAGAGTGTAGTTTCTCCTTTCAGCATATCAAAGCATTGTTTTCCCTTTTCTCCAGCAAGCATCAAACACAGTGACTCATAAGCTTGGTGTTTGTTCTGGACTTTCCCCCCTGTGTCTATCTGTTTAGCTTTGCTCATGACAAATTGCAGATTTAACCGAAAAACAATGACCACTGGAATCTGAACAAAGCACAATGTAAAGAATTTGCATGCCAAATGGAGAGAAAATAGCTCTGGCTGCTGGATGCAAACACAGGAAGTGCCATTCTTTGCTCACAGGGAGCTCCTTTGTTTATTGTTCCACCCAGAGAGCAACGCATGCTTGTATCACACTCTTGTTTTGTTTGCAGCAATTTATCATTGTCGTGCTGCAGGACAAGAAAAGTATGTCTTTAGTCAATATTAACTTAATTCCAGTCAGGGCTTTGGTGGCATATGCGCACTCCAAAGGAACAAAGATGAGGTATATGTATTGACCACTAGGTGGGGCCACAATCCAAAGAAACAGATGCCCACCTTTGCAGCATTGATACTTACTTACTTCATACACTGTGAATGATTACTGTGAATTTACAGCAGGATTTCAACAGTATTAAGGTGTTTTTTTTAAAAAAAAATACAGTGCTTTACTGTTAATACTAAAGAAAATCTTTTAAATTACATCCCATTTACTGTTTTTTAACAGAACTGTAATGTATTCCTAAATTACAGCACTTTACCATTAAAGTATCTTAACTAACAGTATCATGCAGTATTTTTTGCATTCTGGGAAGTGCATCACCTGAGCTGCACATGTGAAGCTAGATACTCGCCTTTCCTGATCCATCCCCATCTTACTAATTATTTGGTGAGTAGCAATTTTATTTGATTTATAAATTAGTGCAAAGTATGTAGCAAGTATGAGAGAAGGCTCTGTCTCTGTTTTTTGTCAGCACTCGTTTAACATGCAATTGTTCTGCATGTGAAGTTTTCAACTTTACATTCAAATAAAAAGTAAAGTGCAATAAGAAGCTGTGAAGTTTTTTTTCTCTTACATTGTAATCACAGATTGAAAAATCAATGATTATGTTCATTCACAAAGGACATTTTATTTTTGCCTTCTGTACATGTAGCCAGGTTCAAACAGAGATTTTGTGAACCCTACAATCAGTGAGGTCTATTAACTTGTTTTTCTTAACAGAAGTGCCTTTAATTGTATGTAATCGTATGACTGTTCATGTCTTAATTTAGTTTTTTAAAATAGTTTATTAAAATGTGTAAACAATACAAACTAAATATATAAAATTAATTTAAAAAACCTGTTCATACTGTATTTTTCATTTACAGTACAAAACTGTAAATTTCAGTGACAGTAAAAAGATGTTAATTTTACAGTAACATAATGGCAACCCTGCTGCCAGTTGTTTAGTGTCAAAAAGAAGAAAGAAGGAAAGAAAGAAAGAAAGAAAGAAAGAAAGAAAGAAAGAAAGAAAGAAAGAAAGAAAGAAAGAAAGAAAGAAAGAAAGAAAGATGTGACCTTCAGCTACACAGGATACAGCTTATAAATGCAAGTTGCAGTGAAACATTTATTTTTCAATGCATCATATAGCAAATGCATGAGATTCATCTCTGGCAGGTTATGGCTTTTATTATATATGTATTTCTACATACACATTTTTACTCAAAGACACAAATAACAGCCAGATATCTATATGTGATTGAATTCCTACCTGGAAGTTTTCACCTGAAGACTTTGATATCTTTAATTCTTTAATTAATCTTTATCTATCTTTAATTTGATAACTTTTAAAAGGAACAAATGATGCATACACTGAGTGTGGAGGTAACAGTGGAGAGAAATGAGAACAATATCTTGCAAATAAGTTGAATGATTTTCAGACAAACATTAATAAACCTGTTACTGTGCTGGAACACCAGATGGCGCTCTCCACTTTGCAGCACAATGGAAGCGCTCTGGACCTTCCCCTGTCCCTGAGTCCAAATGCCAATTAGCCTCAGAGGGATGAATCTCACTCCAGCCTCCTCACAGACGTCATTGTGATGTAAATGATACTAGGGGAAAAGTCACAAAATGACACTGCTGTAAAAAGATTTTTCTTCCACTGTTGATCCAATATTTGGATGTTCATATAGACTATGTTGTAGTAATATGAACATTTAACAAATTAAAATCTAAACAAAATGTATGTATGTATAACATAAAGATGTTCCAAAAGGGCTCTGATTGTGATGATAAACACAGCAGGTTACAGCGACTTTCAGATAACTCCAATGTCACTCCAAACATAAGCTGGATCCTGAGCTTGCCTTCTATACACAGATCACTAACACACAACAAGGTAATGCAACAGCACAGAACATAGGACACGTGTTCCATTTTCATGCAAAATCGAGACAACTGGTTAGAACCAGTTTTCATGCCTCCATGTGGATGCTAACAGTAATCTCACCCCTCTCATCTCAGTGTTTGACCTGCTCCAGGTAGTAGACAAGCCCCAGCGAGTCAGCAGCCACACAAAGAAGGTCACACTTATCTCTCTCTCTGTCAGCTTCTCTTTCATTCACTTGCCAACAGTCCCTTCTCCTCCATGCTCTGGCTAACTTACAGCAAATAGATCCAAGTAATTACTACACCAGCCAAACAGACGGTGCGTGAAAGCTCCTGATGGCTTGGAATGATGGGGAGGAAGGTTACAGGCAAAGAATCCTGCAACAAACACATGCCATAAACTGAAAAGTCTGTCATATTTAATTACTGAAAGCATAATTTGGGCAAAGTAATACTAAGAACCAACTTAATATCACACTACAGCCAATGAAACTGCCCATGAGCTCTGAACTGTGTGCTGAACAAGCTGACCTCCAGCGCTGTGACATAACTCCAGTAAATGAATGACTCATAATTGTTGGCAGTAATAAGCTTAGTGTTACTAACTTCTTGCGGCACCTGTGTGTTCTCAGTTCTCTAAATCTGACCCAAAGTACATAACTCCTTCATCATCTGAAGGAATGGAGCCAGTGATGATGTATGAGTATGATTTTTCAGCCTGGTTATTGATCCATAAAGCTGAGCAGGATTTGGACAACGGTGATCTCTGACCGTCCCCTCACAAGACTTATTTAAATGTATTAAATATTACAGCATACACCTTTGCAAGCACTTCTCAGTGGCTCTGAACACTGAATGGGAGAACAATGCTCTAAACATGAAGCTTTCCAAGGAAAGAATCACAGAATTGTGCCAATAAAACACAAAACTCAGCCTGCTCAGTAGAGGTTACTGCTTTGTGTATGGTGCGGTACGTCTGTTCTGGCCGGCTGACAGCTGATCTGCTTATAGGCTTTACTGTAGGTGCCAGGCTGCCTGGATAAAGCAGTGTGCGGTGTGGTGTGCTCTGCTATGCTCTCTCCAGCTCCCTCTGATTTGACCCACACGGTTAATCTGAACAGGTTTGAAGCCAGTTCTGTGGACGCCAGCCTCGTCCAAGCACATGCAGGCAGTTACTCTGTAGGTTTTACGCACTGTTGTTGTTGAGTATGCTGATCCAGCATTAAAGCTCTCTCCCTGCAGCCTAAAAGCCTCCTGTGTCCTCGGCTCACTTTTTGACTGGCAGGGTTATGCTGGAGAAACTAAACCAAAGTGATGAACAAAAGACCGTTTTTATCTGATGATGTTGCTTGATGGAAGTTAAGAGGATCAAAGTTATTACAATTCCTCCTCTGGGGACCATACATGTCTAAATTTCACAGCAATCCATCCAAATCAAGATATTTTGATAAAAAACAAAAATATCAAACTCACTAGAGGAAAAGTCAGAGGATTACCAAAGTCAGTAGGATTCATCCTCTAGGAACCATGAATATCTTTTTTAATGACAATCCTTCCTGTAGGTGTTGAGATATTTCAGTCCGGACTAAAATGGCGCACATTCAGGCAGATCAACATTGCTATTTCTAGATCCATTGTGCTAGCACAGCTAAAAATATGTCAACTGATGTGTGAAATTGAGGCAAAGGTGCGTTTAAATCTAACCCTCCTTTGATAACAGAGCTTTTGCAGCAGTATTTTTCATTTTCTTTAAATGATGTACTTTTAATCGAGACTTTTAAGTGTCATTCTTTAAATTTTGTACTGCAAATGATTTTGAAAGAAACAATTTTTTCATTTTAGAAAGACATACTTCAGTGATTTTATTTTCATCTTTACAAGAACATAAAAGTCCTAAGTCTATTTTACGGTTGAATTATTCACAGCCACTATTGACACTGACACTGTACTGACACTGAAAAACTCTCACATGAATGTATGAGCTCTTAGTCAAAGGGAAACATGGCAACACTGACACAAAAAAATGAGTTAAGGGCATATGATAAGAACTATGATTTATTTTGTTGTCCATATGCAATGCATGAAATAGCTTGTGGACTGAAACTTCTTCCAGAGAGGTCAATGTCATTCTACTGTATCTGACTACCTACTGTACTGACCCCATTAAGGACCCTCTCACAGCAATCTACTCCTTGTACCAGTCATACTCTCATCATGTGGCCCTGCTGGTTTGCCAAAGCCTTCATCTTCACTTCTGCACTGAGCTGACATCAGTAGCCAGATTAAGAGCTCTTATTGCCCACCATCACAGGCTAACAACTACCAGCTGCCTCCCTCTCGCTCTGATTGTCACAGTGATCTTGATTATAGGTTAGGATAAATACCACCTCTCACATCTTAGCAGCAGCAGAAGAACAGAGCAGAGGAGGGAGGACGGAATATATATTTGAGCAGGGTTCTGAAAACAGACCCAATGGTTTTGCCATTTGTCAGCTCTATGGAGTATTTGAGCATCCGTTATGTCAAGTTTGGCAACTTAACTGTTTTTGGTTTACATTCACAACTCTCATTGCGTCACTTTTGTTTTTAGACAAAAATAAGCTCTAAAACTAGACTGTAGACAATCTTCCCATCACCAACAGCACCAAAGTTAGCGACTAGCTAGTGAACACAGTGGAGCACTTGGCAGTTGAACAGCAGATACTTTGTGCAGGAGGTTGTGGAGAGCTCAACAGAGTGTGAAAATTGGGATTACACTCATCAGGTTACAGAAAACATGACTTCAAATGAATGCCAGTTTGTCTCTGTACCGTAGCTTGTGAATAAAAAGGCGATGAAGGCGATGAAATAGAGTATGACGAAGTACAGCCTAGACTGATGAAAGTTGAGCCTAGTTTGGCAATACTGGTCTGAATGCTGAACACTTCCAGCATGGTCAGCACTGGATCTGAGGGTCAAAATTGGAGACAATAGGGTATAAATTCCTTTGATTTCTTTTGGCACGTCAGCTTTTTGGTTTTTGTCCAACTAGTGGTAGAAAGAAGCATGATAATAGAATTGGTGCTGATTTTAAGCCATATTAGCAGCTTGGCTGTAGGTATGGCAAAGTCTATTGGATGGTCCACCTCTTTGGTCCAGACTGAAAGATCTTGACAACTACTGGAAGGATTGGCATGTACAGATGTGTTCATTATCCAATACCTGCACAATGTGCTTTTACTGTACTTTGTTTAACTAGTAAATGTTAGCATGTTAACATGCCAAATTAGGATAGACAGGTAGAGTACACATTACGCCTACTAAACACCAACATGCTAACATTATCATTATGAGCGTGTAACCATGCCAACACAAGCATTTAGCTCACTGCTGTACTGAATTATAGCCTTGTTGCATGGCTGCAGACTCTTAATCTTGCTGATTTGTATCTTGCTGTAACATTAAATTATCAAAGGTGAGCAATATATATATATAAATATATATATATATATATATATATATATATATATATATATATATATAGAGAGAGAGAGAGAGAGAGAGAGAGAGAGAGAGAGAGAGAGAGAGAGAGAGAGATGTATGCCCTGCAATGAAGCTTTGATCATTGTAATGAGCATAACATCTGGACAAATGTCATTCTGAACCTTGAAGGGTTCAGTCTCAGGCCACTGAGAGAGCCATTGTGTCTGTAAAAGTAGCTATGAAATGTGTCTTATGACGTGTGAGATCGCAGAGCAGATATGACCTGATTTTATTGCAAGATAACGGGAAGAAGTAAATGATGCACAACATATCACAAGTGAACAAAGGGCATTGTCCCTTTGAAAATTACTAGGATGTCTATTATGTTGCATGCCATAATGAACTAAGCCAAACAGCTGTTTAAGACATTATCTCAAAGGTAGAGTATGGACGTAAACCAAAGGCAGAGCAAAGCGTGACTGCAGCAGACAGACTACATATCTGCCCTCCCAGTGGCGTAACGCCTGACGTTTGCCCGCTCCGATATGGATCAGCTACAGAGCAATTGAGCCTTATCAGTTTCCTTTTTCTTTCTCAAGTTCCCGTGTCAGCAGATGGATGTTGGGCAGGTCTATGTGTTTGGAAGCAGCTATTGTTATGCTCATGTCACTGTGGAACTGTGAATATGAACGTTTGTTCGAGAGCAATATCCAGACAGGCTGAGGATGTAAACAAACAGACTTTTTGTTCAGTCCATAAATGTCAAAGCAAGTGACATTACATTAGTACAAATGTTGCTATGTCTGTGTGTAGGTATGTAGTAACCAGAGTGGCAAATTTTGTTGCCAACTTTTTCATGTCTGTCATCAGAGATTGTTCTGCTGTCTACAGTGCACAAGGACATGTTTGTGCAATGATACAGTTTAGAGTGCTTCAGTGTCAGAAGACAGGGTTGCAGTGAAGACTGTTTACTCAATAGCTTTCATGTTGTTTTCCTGCTCTGCTGCAGAGTTTTGACAAGCTCACGTTTTATTCAGATGCATTTCACTTAGTTTCCCTTGAGAAATGAATCCTTCACAATATTCCAAGTCTATATCATATCATGTCTTCTCACAGTGAGCGCAGGCCTTCTAGTCTGAAAATACTGCAACTGGGTGCACAAGGGACGCACACGTTCATAGATTTGCCTTGGGAAAATTGCATGGTTTAACAATCTTCTGGCTGCCAAACTCATTTGCGAGAGAAAATGAGAGATATTCAAAATCAAAGCTAACAAGATGTCCTTTTATTTTGGAGACGTGTTAGGTAGGTGTCTGATGGGTCACTGAGTGGCTCGTGTGTGTGCTGTTGTTAGTTGAAGTGTGTATAAGCAATAATCTCACTTTCCACTATCAGTGATTTACAGGCCAGAGTCCAGTAAACCTGAGAAAGCCTTCAAAATTCACCTGAACTTAATGCCCTGTTATACATTATCTGTCTGCCACATTTTACCAGCCAAGCACTTTGATCTGTATTATATCAGTGTTGGCCAGCAGTATCTGTTAAGTGCTCTCGGCACACTCATAAGGATGTTATCGCTGACAGATTGCACTTGACCAGCTGAGAGTGTCGAGCCTTTGCTCTGCACCAACATCCAGTCGTTCCATCATACATTTATTGCTGTGCCTTAGTTCTGCTGGAAGCCTAGCCAGTGTTTGGCAGCTATTTGTTAAATTCCTCCCTGTCTATGATAAAATGAAGCAACTGGAATATAAAATAATATCTTTGGGAGATATGGGTGATTTCCACATCACCAAAAAATCAGTCAATACAACCATAAGTACTGTATAAAATAGACTTTAAGTTAATTTAAAAGGGGGATTCCCATAGCCTAACTGACCATCAATAGGCTGAACATGTTTGTATGCTGACACGGGGTTTTACAATTCAGTGTGGTTACAAAACTGCACAAACTGATGTCAACGCCCAGAAATAAGCAGTCAAATGCATAGATAAAACAAAGTCTTGAAATATAAATAGGAGCTGAGGTCTGCTATTGTTTCTAGGCTTGCACTTCCTCCTTCTCCGGGCCATGGATCAGCTGCACCTGCAGGGCAAGAGACAGGAGGAGAGGGTGGAGGTGTGGGGGTTGGCGGGTTGGCAGACTGAACAGGACAAAAGAAGTGAGGGGCAGAACAATGGCAAGGCCTTGCGGTGGAACTGGAGCGAGACAGCATGTCTGCAGGGCCGTCGGCCGCCCAGCCCCAGAAGGAACCTCCAGCGCCACACAGGAAAGGGCTTTCTCCAGAGCTGCCTAAAACACACACACACACACACACCCACACACACACACACACCCACACACACCCACACACACACACACACACACACACACACACACACACACACACACACACTTACAGAAAATACAAACACATACTGATACAGACAAATGTGAACAATAGAGGCCCCTATCCTGACCAAGCCCTGGACATGACTCTGTTGTAACTCCAGGGACTCATCTCACACAAATTCAAAGAACAGACAGTTCTGGCAGGGAGACTTACAGTTACAAAGGCAGAGGTTATTGAAGGTCAGAACATTTCGTAGAAGATCCAGCTCTGGGGCTTACTCGCTGTCTGCTTACACAGCACTAACTCTCCAAGGTGCTCAGGATTATGACCAGATAAGGCCAGTTTCTGTCATTTATCTCAAAATTCAAGTAAACGACTATTTGAAATATGAAGCTGCACAGCCAGTATGACCTCGATCATACTGGTCATCTCAAAGCATCACTATCAGCTATCAACAAACTGTTCTGTTATAAATCATGTGCCACTTGATGCTTCATATTGTATCAAATGGGTGATAAGATTCAAAGGTAATGAGCAAGTGTTCTCTGTTCCTCTATACTTGAGGCCATTCATGGTTTGTGCTGGAAATGCAAAACAAAAAGGAATTTGGTGGTTTGCAAATAAAAGACTTGTAGTTTGATACAGTTTGAGCTGGCTGGCAGGGTCAGCAGTGTCAGTTTATTGGTTTAGCACCACCAGGCCCTCCTCTTTGATCCAGACTGAAATATCTAACAACTAACTATTAGATGGATTGCAATGAAATTTGGAACGAAGAATCATGACGTCATGATGAATTGGGACTTTGGCAATCAATCAACATTTCATTTAGTGCCATCAGCAGGTTAAAAATTGAATTTGCACAATACTCAATAATTGAGGCCACAATGTCCCCAGTTCACTTCCAGCCTGTGCTGCACGTCTTTTCTTATCTCTCTCTATGGCTCGTTTTCTGTTGTCTATCTATTGAGGCTATCTAAAAAGTCTATAATCTATATTTCTGTAATAGAAGTGCGCGTGAAAGGTTGCTCACAGTGACGAACCTACAGAGAATTATCACTTGAATATGCAACTCCTCTCACTATTTTTAACAGGAAACGTGGAAACATGCATGCATCCCTGCAGGTATATATCTTGAGGGACTGCCTGGGGCCCCTAAATCACCCATTTTGTATTTCTTTTTCATTATCAAGGGCATATGACATCTGATTGTGTCTTTCAATCATGTATTTCATGGTTTCCCATCTAAGACTTTTTTTAAAGTGCAAAAATGACAAAATTGATTGGGACAAAAAAAAAAAACTATGAAGTTCAGCAAAAATATTTCATAGATTTCATTTTTTGCTGGTAAATTTCAGATATGTACATAAAAACTTAAATGTTAACAAAAACCTTCATGTCTGATTTACATGGTTTGACCCTATAGTGAATTACATGTCATTGTTTAGCACTCCGACCCACAATGACAGGCAACTCTTTTCAGTGAAAAAGCTTTAAAAATCCATTGGACACAAGCTACTCAGCCCCAAACGGAAGACAGACACAATTAGAGACCAGCTGGTGAACATGGTGGAGAATTTAGTAGATAAAAAGCCAGGTATTTCTCTCAGAAGATGGTAGATACCAAAAACAGTTAAACATTGGACTAACATTCATCAGGTGGCCAGAAACATGGCTCCAAATGAATGACAATGCTGCTCTGTAACTGCTTATTGCGTAAATAAGCACGTCTGCCAAGTATCATCTATCATCTATGATAATATGTCAATGTTGCCTTCACTTGTTTCTGCTATACCCAAGGCATAAAAAAGAAACCAGTTGTTGCAGCTTTAATAAAGGCACGAAATGCCAAAAACACATTAAGCTAAGAGGCAGAATATATCAAAAATTGTATGATAGCATGTTAATTGTCATTGTGTGCCTGTTAGCACCTGTTAGCATGGCTGTAGACTCTTTTTTATGTTTCATGTGGGCTTGTTTTAAGTCTTGTTTTGTTTCAGATTGTTTGAGCTTTATACTTTTGGTTTACATCCATCCTGTGAAACTGGTTTTAGCTTGTTTACCTCTTGTTTTGAAGAGGTTGCTCTCACCATTTGGTCACTGAACAGACTCACAGCAGAGTGTTTGACAGTACTTTGAGGAATATGCCAGAAGCAGTTTAGTTCATGTACAGGTACACTGTCAGACTTGAGCTTTTATTCATCACTCCACTTCAAAGTGGGTCTGCAGTCTCACTTGATGAAAGTTTAAGATGGGTCTGTTAACAAAGAGTGCTTGTCAAATGCAGCTTTCAAGTTGGTTTAACCTCAAAAACACCAAGTACAATCAAAGAATGCGAGAACAAGAATGTGATTTGCAAACACACCACATGGAAACTCTTCCTTTTCCTTGGAACAACACCACCTCTACCATATAAGGTCACATTTTCCCACCATCTGCATCTATCCCATGTTTGTCAGATGGAGAAGCAGCTGCAGTGACAGGAAACACCGCTGTCGCAATTCATGGTGTGATCCTCAACTGCCACCATGTTTCAAATGTTTTGATTGGGATGTTGATGAAGCGTCATTGTGTCTGCATGAACCCTCTGTGGGTGATGTCCAGGTCGCAGGGGTCACCTCCGACGCAGACCCGTGACGCAACATGTATAGTGGTGTTAATGTGAGGCCTGAGTAAACTGCGTACCAGAGTGAGGGCAAACATGCACAATACACTGACTCATCCAAAAACAACAAAGGGGGCCCTCAGACCGCGCAGCTCTGTTCCCCAGCGAATGACATCTGCACAAAGACAATCACACACTGCAAATGTGCCAAATTCCAGGAGTCCGTCTTTGATGGCGAGGAATGTGTTTCATTTTCAGTCTGTCTCTTTTGTATTCCCATCATGAGCTAATCCGGATGATGCTACTATACACATGGGGCCCCAGTGGGAAAAGCTGTGAGTCAGACATGCCGGCGCTTCAAGGAAAACTTTCTGACACTCTGTGCCCATTCTTTTCCTGCATTCTTCTTCTTCTCACTTATTTGACTGGGTATCCTGTATGGCTGTTACATCACCATAACCGCTTGACCTTTGCTCTGTCCTGAACGGCCAGTCAGCCAGCTGCCTTTGACACGTGGTGGAGAAAATAGGGCAGTGCCTTGGGCTGAACTATCAAACACACTCTGCGTGAAAGGAGGCAACTTTGTCAATCAGAGCTAAGGGGAAGGGTGCTTGAGGATTAGAAAGGATCTGAATGTGACACACCAAACAGTCATTCACGACAGGCTCTGTTTTCACTTTGCTGTCATGACTCAATTGAGCAGTAGGGGCTTGATGATAAAGCAGAATTAACTCAATGAGACAAGTGTTGCTCAGCAAGTTCACCAGGTTCCAGTGAGGCTCTGTACTCAGAAGATCCACCTGATACCTTCACTGCTGTACATATGTCGTACAGTGCTTTTCAAAGACAGACCAACCCCAATAATTATATCTTGTTATAACTGCCACATGTGCTCTATCTCTACTCATTAACATCTGTAAAAAAAAAAAAAAAAAAAACCCAAAAAAAAACCCATCACTTTAGGCCTAAACCTCAACTCATTTTAATCCCAAACACCATACTTAGCCACACAAGCGGTGTGACTCAACTTTTGCCGGAACACAATGAAATGTCATCTGGCCATGCGCTTCACCAGCCACTGAAATGTGAGCAAGCCCATTCCTGGTACATTAGTCTGTAAAATGAACACCACATTTCTTCTGTTTCCCTCACAATCTTCACCACAAATATAGAATCTGTGCAGAGCATTAAAATCTTTCCTCATAATATTATAAACCATTGCCATGTTTTGGCATTGATACTGGTGGCTTGTAATCTGTCAAAGCAGAAATTTGAGCAGCTGTTTGGTTACTGCTGGTATCCTCCCCCACTTGTTTTAAAAAAGCTTCTTAAAATAAGCAGTATGAACAAATGTCAGTGTCTGATAAATGGGAATATAATCATTTTAGTCACCGGCTCTTTTTTTGGATCGCTCTCTGCTGCCTTTTTGAGGAACGATCCAGCAGCTTGGCTTGTTTTACGGTAGAACAGGCTAAATATAGAATGAAGACAAACTTTTTGTTAATGTGAGACCAGCCAAGTGTGACAGCTCACACTATTTCAACAAGACGTTGACTTATATGTAGCGCAGTTGATTTTATGGCAGGCTCTTCCAGCCAAATGCTGACTAATCCTAAGCCTGTGTACAGCTCATGCTTAGTTCCTCATCACAGACCTTGGTTTGAACCGGTCTGCGCTGGAATCGAGTTGACTGCCACTCCCTGCACTGTAATCATGAACCTAGCGCCTCTCAATTTCACCTCTTTCTTTCTCTTTCTCTGTCCAACCCTCACTGGGTGCATTCACAACACAAAGATTAATGTTTAACCTTTCAAGGAGGAGGCCAGATCTTGCAGACAGAAACTGTAGCCGTTCCCCTTTGTTTAGGACGACGTGGATCCTTTTGTGGGCATGTGGTCCTATGTTCTGTTATCAATATTCATGTTTCTCAGAAGAAGGAAGGACTCTCAAGAATTATGAATTTTCTGGTCTTTCATCTTAGTATTAAGCATCCTTAATTATAGTTCCTCTACCCTTTTCTAGATATAAAGACAAAGGGACAAAGATATTTGCATTTCATTTGTATTTGTTATATATGTCAGTATTTTTCATTTTCATGTCGAATAAAAGAATGCATTTTTGGTCTTTAAACACTAATGTTATGTTTTACACATTATTTCTTTAATGCTCATTTATGTAATTTTTTGTGTACCTCTGCCTGTGCTCCACACACACACCTCCACCCGGCACCTTCCTCTTTCTGTGGTTACTGTCCTCCAGGCTCGAAGGCTGTCTGCCACAGTGTCTGTTGACATCAAAGCATTCACCGTCTCTAAGGTTGATGAAAGGCAGGAAGAGGGTGGGAGAGGACAGGCCTGCGTCCAATGCTGCACACCGCTGCCAACACAGCAAAGACAGCCAAGACAATTGCCTTGGATATTTAGCCTGTTTTCATTAACAATTGGACTGTCCTAAAAGGGAAAAGGGGGCCAATAAAAAACACTGCCTGGTGTGACATACACGAGCCAAACAAAAGGGACAGCTGAGAGATAACAGAGCAAAAATAGACTGCACGATTAACAAACTGTGATAAAGTGATAAATTTAAAGGTAGATGACCTGTAACCTCTGTAACCTCGGCTGAAGTCATAAATTTAATTCAGGGAAAATCATGCATATTCTCAGAAAGTGTCATGGTGTTAAATGCTTGTCTTCCTTTTAAAAACACCAGAATTCCTCTGAAGAAAAAGAGCCAAATATCAGCTAGCCGAGGGGAGTTCAGACGATAATTCTCTGTAGGTTCATCATTACGAGCAACACCTTTCACATTGCCATTAGGTCATTATAAAAATAGCTATTTCAGCTGTTTCAGTGCAGGTTAATTGCCCACTAAATTTAAAACAATACATTTTTATAAGTGTATTTTCTCTGAGGCTCAAAATCTATTAAGCACCCTCACTGTATGCCTCATTTGTCATTAAACTATCAAATATATTGATTTAAACGACCTGGCTTTAAATTGATCTTCATTTTATATATATTGTCAATTTCATTATTCCATATTTTTTCCCTTTTTCTTACATTTTTTTCTGTCCAGAGAAGCCTTTTCTACCTCGTCTTATAAAGCTGTCTGTATAGAGAGTTCAAAGATTAAAATTAGAGTCAGAGCGTCTGGCTGTCTGCGGCACAGAGCAATTTGTTTCTGGCTTCAGCCCACAAACATTCCCTCTTCCAGTCACAGGTGATTATTCACCTGAGAGTTCCGCACCTCAGGGTGACTGATACTCGAGCTTATATCTCTCAGCAGCACATGTGAGGAGTGCCTCCAGTCAGATGTCATCATGCACAACAACCCAGGGAACTGGATTGAGCCGGTAGAGGAACTATCACAGCAAGCAGATTAGCAGGCATCCACTCAAGTGATCTGTGTGTCTGCAGCTAAGCCTACGTACACACCCAGCCACTGATGAAACACTGCATAATAAACCAAAAAGGTTTCGAAATGGGGTGTAAATGTAGATGAGGGTTGTAGTAATGGAGGGGTCGTTTATGCCTTTCTTGAGCATGAAAAATCAGAGGGTGAGGAAGGCAAGCCTCCACCCATCTAAACCCTGTAATGCTACTTAGACAGGCTCTTATCTAGAGAGCAGGGATGATTAAACAGACTCCAGCAGAAACAGGCTGCGCAGAGAAAGCCGTCCACCCCCCGCCTTCCCCGCCCAAACTGAGCCAAACTGGTTCACGCTGGTCTTGGGAGGCGTACAGCCCTGTGAGGGGAAACCCAATGAAGGTTAACCACATCCTCTCATGAGTAACTCTATTCCCTTCGAATGCCCTCTGCTGCGTCAGAATGAAGAACAATAGAGGCAGAAATGTGCTCACCATGTGTCTATTTTTTTTCAATGTGAATTAAATGTAAACCTACATGACTCAACACTCTACACACGAGCTGCCTGATGCCACAGAGATGAGGTCAACATATCACTTTCCTATAGATGTTTTGAATCGTTTCACCTGAGGGGTTTCCCTGTTTTTGACCAACACAGAGGTCACAGCTGTTGGACAGCAGATGGATAAGGTGTTTTTGAGTAAAATGTTGAAAAAAATGTTGACAGGTAGTTTCATCTTGGATGCACACCTAATGTTTGTGTAAAAAAAAAAAAATAAGTCCTGTGCTGTGCCAGAAGTGGAATATTATTTCACATGGATATGCTAACACTACTGTTTCCTTAAATTACCTGAAGATGGACTTCTTTTCATTCTTTTTTTACAGTCCATCCTCATAATTTGACTAATTCTTCATTGGTTAAGGTCAACACCACTGTAATGCCACTCAAGCTGCCCCATGTATTTTAAAACAACATAATAGAATCTGAATTGAGCCTCAACTAATAGAAATGAATCTGCCATAGCTAAACCTCATGAGCTGATGTGATGACCAATAATGGCATTCATGCCACACAAATGAACATCATGCATATGATGTGTATAATAAGGACAAAGAAGGGTTCAACTTTTGTATACAATGTAATAATTTATTTAAAATTACAAACAAAGGAACATATCACAAATGCAAATCATTGTGCTCCAACATTTTTTGACAATAACACATTAGTGGCCACTAATGAGTAGTGTTCATATAACAAAGTGAAACTGAGAGACAAGGCATGTTTTCAGGATAGGCATTCAGGCAGGTTCTTCGGCACTATATTGAAGCTGTGCACCATCACCAACATAATCATGTAGGCTACACCTGCAGACCTACAAGGTGCTGCTTCTCAGTCAGGCATCCACAGGAATGCATTCATGATTTTAAGTCTCAAGGAAGACGTGTTTGCCCTTCATATTCCCAGACAGTGCATGTTGCTCCATCCGCTCCGGGCGGGACTCTCCACTGTCACCTCCATCCAGGAGGCGACAGCTGCTGCATGTTCTCCTCCAGGAGGTCGGCTGCACATTCTCCTCTTTTCCAGGCGACAGGTGATCCGCACCTGCGGCATCAACCCAGTCATATTGGGAGTGTTTTCACATTCGGCTCACACATGAGCCGACAGAGAGACACAGACGGTAGAAGACTGGGGAAACACAGTCAGCGCATCTTGAGCAGCTGCCGGACCATGCCCGCGATCTGGAGGAACTTGTCCTTCTTTCGCTGCTTCAGAGCCATCAGGGCCCGGGCCGTCTCCTCCGGGTCCTGGGTGTAGGAGAAGATGCTCCTCACTCTCTCCTCCGCCTTCATGTCGCCCGTTTTCTGGAAGAGTCTCATCAGCGCGTCCTGGTTGACGTTATCGAAAATGTTGGCCACGGCCTTCTTGCGGTGCGCTGTGTCAAACTTGTTGCCGTGGACCGAAGGGCTGACGCGGCGGCATTCGGAGGACACGTAGGTCGACATCTTGTCTGTTTGTTTCTCCGCTGGATGGCTTGTGTTTCTGCTCCAAGAGTGGCCCTTCAACTCGGCGAGGATGAGTTGTTCGGTGCGCACTGTTTCGCAGGAGCAGCTCCGGGCTTGGTCGGCTGATCGGGTGAGTGCTGGACTGCTGAGGATGAGAGTATTTATAGAGCTCGCTCTTCCTGCGGTGACATCAGCAGTCGTGAAGCAGGCAGAGGCGCCGCCTCTCCCGGAGCGCTCTGCCGCTGCAGCTCTCCAAGTGCGCACGACAGTCTGGGTGATGAAACCGCTGGGTGAAATATCACTCCATCTCTCTGATGGGCACTTCAAGCAAACGAATAGCCAACTTAGATCATAGTGTTGAGACAGATGAAATTCATGGCCACCACATAAGATGCATTCCAGCGGTCTCCCTGATGAATTCGGCATAAATTTCACTACTGAATTCGAGTGACTGCTTTGACTCTTTGTTATCAATCAAGAGTTCAGTTTATGGCTGTTGTTGAACTCTTTGTCTAGAGTCTTGACAAACAGTTCAACACTTACCAATAAATCAACGTTGACTGAAACCATATCTGTTGTTGCTCTTATATGATGCGTTTAAGATTGAGTTCCAGAAACAGAATTATCACAGTGTAAAAATACTACAAGTTCAAGTCTTGTATTAAAAACTGTACTGAAAGACCATAAACATTCAGAAGTATAATCAACAAAAACAAAAAGGTATTCCTTATGAGGAAGAATGGCTACTATACACGTTTAGTACATAGACAACATATTACTGGATTATTATGTGTTAGCAGCTTTTTACTGTTGCTTTTTACCAAAGTGGTGCTAAATTCAGGTAGGTCCGCTGTATGTACTGTTGGGTTAAGCCTAAGCTGTGTGTATAATAAACTCATCATGCATTTTTTTTATGTGAAATTTATCTGCAACGCAACAGGTAATTATAGCTGAATAAGTGAGGTGAGTGAGGTACAAAGGACTAAACGTGCAGTGAAATAGAAAATACTTGTTCAAGTACCTGAAAAGCATACTTAAGGAAAGTACATTCCACCACTGGTCTACTTTGTAATAAACAGAAAGGACACATTCAACATTAATGTATATACATATATAATATATGATGACATGTGGTATATCTGTATAGTGACATGTTGTTATTACCCAGGACGTGACATGTAGGACACAGATGCAATGTCTCAGCTAATCTGACTCATTTGTGAGTGTTGATTTGTTATTCTAGTCAGTTAACAAGGTACAGAACCAGTTTATAAACCAAGAGTAAGCTAGATAAAATTGTTAGTCTGTTCTCTGTGTGTTTACTGAATGAGTCGTCTTTTCCTGCTGGGACACCCATCCACACTGGCTGGAGCGCTGATGTAAACATGGTCTTAATTCCAAGATACTGATGATTTTTTTTATATACAAAGTACCTACAGTGCTGTGTTAAGGCTTCAAACGAACACTTTTTGAAGAGAAATTAATTTGTTTTTTAGCATTGTTTAGTCATGTAGGTCACCAAAAGTGTGCTTTCTGTTCCCAAAATTGCTACAGGAGATTATATCTGCCTTCTCCAGTTGACAGTTCTAAAAATATTTGGCTTATATTTTGGCCTTCAGATGAGGGGGTTAGTGAGGTGTGTTTACAACTGGAGCTGACTTGTGGCCCACACAGCCTCGCTGATCTGTGTAGATAAGGCTGTGAGGCGTTCCCCCTTGTGACTCGGCTCTTCTCATAAACAACATCAAGTGTCAATCTCATGGCGGAGTAACTTTCATGCCTTCCTAAAAAACTGTCCCCTTGACGAGTGTGACCACCAGTTACTCCCTTACATGGAAAAAAGGCAGCCAGGAGCAATGGCCATATGTGAGTGGCTCAGGAAGTGGATTCCACCAGAGGCTTGCAGAATGGAGTTCATGCACAGTATGCCAGGCATGTGGCACTGAGTTTGTGTGCTGAGACGAACAATAAACCAAAGATCCTTGCTGAGTCTGAAGTGAAACAATACCCAGATCCTTGCTGACAGCTTTGTTTTCCAGGTCTGAGTGAACAATGTGTTGCAACAGGATACCTGTCTGCCTTGAGCTAGCATGGCAGTTATGACTGGAGAATATCACTGCATTTCCACAAATAAAAGTGTCTGCTGGTGGAAATGGCATAAATGTGACTCCAAAGTTGTCCCAGAGGGATGAGCAATGCACAATGAGATTTCAACGGGTAGACGGAAACCTGAGCCTTGAACTGCTGATCCTGCTCTCCTGTCCACACCAAGCTTTCATACTTTATCATAACAAAAGGGACACTAAATTTAACGAGGGGTCAAAGTTCTGTCATCGTCTTCCACACGGGGAGGAATGCTCAGGAGACAGCAGACTCACTCCCTTGTGTATGCCTTGAAGATAAGATTCTGTCCACAGATGTCAAACGTTTAGCTTAAATTACATAACAACACTCCCAAATGGCCCTAAAATAGAGTTCAGGTCACAGATAAGAGTGCTTTTGGAAAGGCAGACAGCATATTGGGACTTGCACCAACTCTGAGGAGCCCTCCTTATTAAGTAACACGGTCAATGTTCGGTGTTATCTATCTAGAGCAGTTTTGCTGTGTTTTCCTCCTCTTTGCCTTTATTTATGGGTGTACTGCGCTTTCAGTAATAAAATGTCATAACACCTGTACCTGAGAGCACCTCCAGAATGATTATTCGAAGCCTGGCATGATATGTGTGGAGCAACAAGAAGGTATCAGTCATCCTCTCTTAAGACATCTTTTATTGTCACAGTTCACACACCATGCAGAGTTACAAGGAGGGGAAACTGCACATGACATGCTTGTGTGAAATTATTTCTCCGCATTTATCCCATCCCGGAATGTCCTTCCTCCACGGCAGGCCAGGCTGCCGGCTGACAGCGGCGCCCGGGGACCCAGTTCCTTTCCGTCACCATTGGTCAGGTTGTGATCTTCTTGCATGTTTTTAGTGGGGTTTTTTTATGGAGGATACTGCGGGTGAGCACGGGGTGAACATGCAAACTCCACACAGAAAGGCCCCTTTCCTCAAGCAGGCACCGAAGGCGTGGTGGAGGACACGCCCCCAGCGCCCACAGTGAGAATCGAGCCCGGGACCTTCTAGCTGTGAGGCTTGCAAAGTCTTTCAGCTCCAAATCAAGAATGGTTTTTGAAAGGCTCCAAAGTGACTTCTTGTTGTGTCACCCCACCCTTTGGGATACCACAGAAAGGTTATGTAATGCACCAGGTAGCCAGACATAAATGGTTTTACAGCCTGTACTGTTTAATATGGAGCCCAACATTCATAATTGAGTCAATAGTCTCTATCTAAGATGGAGAGAGACTGTTAACTGATAACTAGGCAGGTTAATGCATGAGTTGGGAGACAGAAGGCTCATATAACTACTATCAGTTTGTCTGCACATTATAAATATTGGATTTAAACCAGAAAGGTAAAAGTCCAAAATGTGAAAAGCAACCTCTGTGCATAAAGAAATAGCTCGAGTTTTTATGAAACATGTTTATTCGCTTCCTCGCCGGGAGTTAGAGGAGAAGATGGAGAATGCACTCATATCTCTCTGGTAAATATGAAGCTACAGAATTGTTTGTTTTGGAGGTGCAGAATGGAAATGGGAACTTTCTTGCATTGTATGTGAGAATGTACATTAGTGAAACTATTCTGGGTCAAAGTGATGGAAGTCCTGGACCATTGGCTTGGTCCACTGATCAGTCCAGTCCTGTTTGTTTTATGTTTGAATGATAGAGCTCCAAAAATCCTTTAAGTACAAGTGTCACGATCATGAAATTCTAGATGATGATTAAGTGTTAAATAATTGCCGTTAACGATTTAATTGCATTTTCTGTTTGTTTTATTGTAGACTGAATCTCTCACTTCTGTATTTGCTACTTATTTTTGTTGACTGTATTTAACGTATTTTTTTAATTTCTTGCACCATGTCCTGTAATAGTGTGTACTCCTGTAACCCTGAAATGATATTGTCTTCTAGCTGCCGTTCGTCAGCTCTCCCTTAAAAAATCAATAAACACTTAAAAACTTGTCAGAAAGGAAATATGAAGTAATTGCCAGGAGATGATTGGCTGTTAAATAGTCCAGGACAAAACCCCTTGTAAAACCACAACTTACTGTTTTTACACTGTAGCAGGTTTTGTATGGATGGAGAACAAGATATTGTCAATGTGCTTTAGTGATGCTGCAAGACACTTCGAAAGCCTTTGGTCAAAGCCATGTTTGTTGTTTCCCTGTGTTTCTAACTGCTAGGTGTAGCTTCACACACTGATAAGAGCGTGGCGTCAGTCTTCTCAAGTGAATATCCATATCACATATTCACTTGAGAAGACTGACACCACTCTAATATCTGTGAATATGTTTATTTCCCAAAACTATGCCATAAAGGCTGCAGAATCATCTACATTTTCCCATTGCTCTTTTCTATAAAGTCAAAACAAGTACAGATAGATATTAGCATTATAGATACTAACATTACAACATGCATTTAGTACAATCATAATTTAATCTAAATCATGTGTCAACCCTTTGAACCCTTTGAACAAACAGTGGTGTTTGTTGAAGCAGTGGGTGAGGACAGAATGACAGCATTTGTAATCACTAAATCCACTGTAATTCATTTACAGCATGTTTACTTTTCTCGAAAATGGACATGTAGTGTTTTTGGAAATGCCTCAATTGCTGTTTGCTGTTCTTGTGTAATCTGCACATGCCCCTGACGTCTCAGTATTCAACACATTGGGGAAGCAGAGGCAGTTTTACCATTAGATGGTTCGCAGTTCTGGTAAAACTTTGAGCTCTGACTTCACAGACATATGAGTGTTCAAAAGAAAAAGAAAAGAAAATGCATAACACTATATTGATTTGCCCTTATTAGGAACACAATATGAGGAAGATGTAAATACTGATTCAGTTTATGAGAATCTGCTGGTCCAAGAAACATAAATATGCAGTTCAGTAAGTGCAGTAAGGAAAAAAAAACTCTATGCTGGGTGTAAAAGATGTAAACAAACTAACATCTGTTACAGCATTCAATAGTTGTAAACTGAATTAAATGACCAGTGGCGCCTTATAGTATGTAGCATGATAACATCCACTGCTAATAATGATGAATAATGAATCCCCACAGGCTTTGTGGTTACAAGAGTATGCATGTCTTCATTCAGGCCTGTGTTTATATCTGACTGCACGACCTTACTGGAATCACAGGCAGCAAACACCCAGCCTGTCTGTTTAACAAGTAGCTGCTTATGTAACATCAGCAGAGGAAGGACATTTGGGAGAGTGAGTCTCTAGGGGACTAGTGTTTGTGTGTGAATACGGATCCTCGTGGTGTGTCTCCAAGGGTTTTGAAAAGCACATTAATATTACTTTAGTGTTTAACTGGCACTCAAATTTAACTGGCACTGTGGGTGTGTGATTGCCTGATGGTAACAGGTACACTTTGACTCACTGAAAAACAGCAATATTATTAGAGAATTTGTTGTAGTTGCAAGGGTAAAGTGGAAGCAGGGGGTTCAGTTGAGGCAATAAAAAGCGTGCCAATTATGGTAAATAAGAGTTGGAAATAATAGCTGCAAAATGCTAATCAGTGTCAGATTTCCCAGAAAAGGGTAAAATTAGGTAACATTTTACTTGAAGTGCACCATGACACATTGCAAGTGGACTATAAACCCAGCATGGCTTGAATTTCGTACAATGTAATCATCAGACCAAAATACAATTAATTTAAAGCATGAGCTATACAGCTGCCTCATAAAATATTCAAACCATGTCTTTTGTTTTTATGTCTTGCTCATTTCTTACACAGAAAGTTAATTGTTTTGAAACCTGCACAAAGGCTTCACATGAATCACCAGGTTCTTTTAATGAGGCGGGGTGGAGTGGTACATATTTCACAACCTGCTGGTGTGAGCAGCATCAGAGCCACAATAGACCGAGTGGTAACGCTTGCACGCAAAGCGGAGTTCATGTTTCCTCTTTCCTCTGCTTCTCCCTCTCTTACTTGATCCACCACCCCCTCAGGGACCAGGCTGTGCATGCAGATTAAGTGACTGAGTGCTGAGCCCACCAAGGCACCATTACACTGAACCGGCTCAATCCGGCTACTGCCGCTCGGTTCACGGCTGGCTGCACCACAGGGGCCCGAGGCCAAATCTACTGTACATCTGTCCACACGATGCTCCTCTGTCAGGATCCTGAACTGTGTCTGCATGTCCAGGCCCCACTGAATCAGGTGGATCATATTAAGGTCACTGGTCTACAGAGTAGTGTTTGGGTGGGGGGGTGGGGGGGTCAATGGGAGTATAGGCCATTGAGGCTTCCTTCCACCTGCAGGTTGGTGGATTATTGAAGCTTTGATGTTACCCTTAATACACCCATAGCTTTTTGCTTGCTACTTTTTTTTTTTTTTTTTTGTCTTTCACATATATTCTTTTATATGAGCACAATGTCTTCACAATATCTTAAATACTTAAAAACTTAAATAATGATGTGGGAACATTTTTTATGGATGGCAATGTAAGTCAGCCAGTCCAGCCTTTGAATTAAATACAAAGTTTTGTATAGACATTCATGGTCAGATTCCAGTGACTTTGGTGGTCCTCTGACTTTTCCACAAGCACCACCAACAGGTCAAATCTTTCTTTTATTAAGTGAAATAGCTTGACATCTACACTTGTTGTGCAGACATTCATGTTGCCCACAGGAAGAATCCAACTATTTGATGGATTACCATAAGATTTGCTACAGGTCCCTAGAGGATAAACAGCCTTACAGAACCACTAGCATGGCCCCACGTCTTGTTTGTTAGTCGTCCTGGTCTGAGGTAATTCTCTGCAACATGTTAAACAGTACTAAGAGCAGCGTGTGCTTTAATTTAGTGCTATAAATACACACAAAACACATGATGACAGTCTTGATCATGGAGGATTGATAGTTAAAGATCAGGTGCGATCTACACAACAATACTTCCTTCATCTCAACACAGTTCAAAGCTCAGATCTGCATGGATATCAAAGCAGCCATAAAACACAAACGTCCACATACAGCACATACATGATTACACTTTCTGTTTATCATTAGCCTAACCTGCAGAGCAGCATAGCACAGTAAAGCGCTCTTCCCTATGGGTTGAGGCAGCCCTGGGTGCGCTGCTGCTGACAGCTTAGCAGGAGCTCAGATACTTTACTGTCTCCATGGCAATACAGTGGAGAGCAACAAGAGAGTTTGTGGGTGGAGGTGGAGAGAGAGGGAGGATAATGCCAGGATCACCATAACACTGCACCAGCAAACAAGCAGTGACTCAGTGTGTTGTAGGAACTGTAATGTCCTGTTATAGTGGAGGGAGAAACAATCTCCATGGAGCCTGGGTGAGTCTCACGCTGTGCACCAGAAAAGGTGACAGTACAATTACTTCGCATTTAATATTCCCGAATTAGGTGTGTAGGTGCTCATTTGTATGCTGTCACTGTTTTTACACACAATTTGCTTTATAGAATATATATAAGTGACATGAACAACCTCAACTGTCAGTTCATATAAGAACATTTTAACACCTTCATCCCTACTTTTTGCTTCATTTCTTCCACCAATCTGTGTTTCACTCCACTGATTCACAGACTTGGAGCTTTCTAGAGCAATCGCAGTCTTGTGCTGGTCTACTACAACATAAATGGACAGATGTGAGATGGTCAAATGTGCTGACCCCACATTAAGTTAACAGTACAATTGGAAGCACATGAATTGATGGGGTTTGGTCCTGCGCCAGGTAAAGGAAAGTGCTGGAGCCGGCCGACAGCAGGCCCATTGTTCATCGTGGTGGGAGGTCAAGGTCATATTGGAGAGACCGGAGACAGGAACACGCAAGTCTGAATTGATGCACAAGTCATCTGTGGCAGGAGTCTTGATAGATCTAAGAGAATACACCCTTTGAGAGGAACTGTCACACTGAGTGTTCCCGCATGTCTAATCTGGGGTATATATTGCTTTCCAGTTAAACACTTAGCCTAATGAATGCGATGCTAACATAAATTTAAGGGGTTGGAAGTGCACAAAATAAAAATTTCAAGCAGAGGTAGTCTGAGGCTACATTTAGATGCATAGGTGTTGAAATACATTTAAAGGGACATTTTTGGAAAACACACTTATTCACGTTCTTGCTGAGAGTTGGATAAGAAGATTAGTGCAACTCTGATGTCTGTATGCTAAGCTACAGCTAACGGCCACTTAAGTTCGTTACCAGCCGAAACAGCTGGCCTGGCCTCCGAAGGTTTTCATATATAAAACTTCTTTTTATGTAAAACTCTAATCTTAATATAGCACATTAATTAGTGAGCTTTAGAGGTGCTGCTAGGCAGAATTTGTAACTTTGGGTCAGAGCCAGGCTAGCAGTTAGCTTTGGCTTTCCATTTGGTAAGCTCAGCTAATCAGCTGCTAGCTGTAACTTCACATTGAATGGGCAGATACAAGAATGGTATCAACATTCTCATGTAATGCTAAGCAAATTGCCCATAATGTTGAGCCATTTCTTATACTGTTGATTTGAAGCACTTAAAAGCATCTTCATGAACCTTGCCCCAACTCGCTGTCATTTGACAAGAGCTTTCAAAAGTGTCACTTCAAATAACTGACCAAAGCACATGAAAGCAGTGGTATTTCTTTGAACTTGCCACCACAGCTCGCCTTCTAAACCAGACACATGGGAAGAATGAAAGTGACTCATCCACTATTGAAAGGCGTGACAGACAGACTGAGACGTTCTCAGTCACACAGTCAGACTGCTGCTGAGACAGAGAGGAAAACATCACTTGTGCAAAACACAGCTTATTTACAGCCATTAGAAATGTATCAGACTGCAGTGGTATTGTCTGAAAGGTCGGGGATGACTTTAAGAGACTCTTCCCATGAGACAATTCCGGTTTCTGGGCTGCAAAACAATATAAAGAGCTCAAAGGCAAGTTACACAAGGTGGATCTTTTTAATAAGACATGAGTAAAATCACACAACAGAGCATTCAAAAAAGCAAGACCCCTATGTAACATCTATTAGTGTTGAATAGTGAAACTAGAGTGAGTAAGAGGAAGTCTATCAGCTGGTCATTTAGGAAATTCTGTGAGCTCAGGGAGGTTTAATAGTGCTTACTGTGGTTGCTTGGATATGGAACTGAGAGCTCGGCTCATTTCAGCTTCAGGCTGGTTCAAACCGGTCTGTCAGTAAGAGAAATCAGCCCTGTGGATGAGTTAACTCACCACTAGGGTCTATTCATGTCCAAGGCAGATAATAGAGAAGCTGGTGGCGAGAGAGCAAATATCAGTGGGGAAAGCAAAAAGCAAATCCCTTATCCGAGCTGGGGTCACTTGACCTCACGTGAAACACAACATAAAATATGTGACAACAACAACAACAAAGAGGGGGGCAGCAGAGGGGAGTCGGAGTGCGCGTGAGAGATAAAGATTGAAAGGCACAAATTAGGTCAACAGTCACGCAATTTCTGCAGCATTAGGGAAGCTGCATGCACACTGTAGTACAAATGGAGTCATAAGGTTCAGAATTAGCATGAAACTAAAGGACTGCTGATTTTAAGTCCGTGTTTGGCAGTAGAGAGGACAGCAGGGCAGGCATCATCCCCCGTGCTCCAGTTTGGGCAGCAGCACGTGGCAGAAATAAACGACAGCCATGTGTGTGATCTAATGCAGCTCAAGCCTTCATCTTCAAGCTGTCAACAACATTTCTGCAGCTGAGATTAAGCAGAAATAAGAAAACATCATTTTTCCTGATGTGTTATTATACAGCTATTACACTAAAGAAAAGGCATGGATACAAAACAACCCCAGAATGGCTGGGGGACAGGTCATAAATATACAGACTTTCAACCATTTGAGAGGTGAAGCCCAAAGGGGGGGATGTGTTGGAATGATTTGCACACCAGCATGTCATAACAAAGAATAACAAAGATATATGCAGCATGTGTGGTGTTACATATTTACAACACGATTACAATAAACCCAGGCAAGAGAAAATGCTGATTTAAGAAAGCTTCCACTCATTTTCCTTTTGTTTTTATTATTGTCTCTGCTGTTTTTGAAGAGCAAATTCGATGTTGGATGACAAGAACTCACAGTTTAGAAGCCTAAGCTGTAAGGCAAAGTCCCTGCTTTTCATGTTATTTGCAGCTTAACCACCCAGCACAGCTTTCATCAGCAGAGCCCTGATTGAAGACATTGCATTATTATTTCAACATAAACAACCAAAAATTATCAGGTCATATCATCAGTAGAGAGATAGCATTCTACCTGATTCTCTGTTAATATGTTTTTACATTTACTTGATAACTTTAAGAGTAATAATATAAAGCATAACCCACAAATACATGATGATGTATTGTATTGTAGATTAAAATGCTCATCAGGATTTAAAGCATTTCAAACTTCACCTTTACCAGCGTCAACATTAAAATGATGAACACTTTAATGATAATAATTATACTATAATAATATTCTGTATACTATTCTGAAACAGGTACTGTAAATACTTCTGTACTGTAAAATATTTGTTGCTCTTACTTTGTTATAGTTAAAGTTACTATATATAACATATAGGTTTGCAGAATGATGATAATCTGAAATGATGATTAAAAAAAATTAAAAAGTTATACATTAAATCATCACCAGCAGTGGTGGAAAGTGACTACATTTAAGTCAATGTACTTAGTGAAGTAAACATACAGTACTGCATTTGGGTGTAATTTTGAGACGTGTACTTGAGTATTTTCAGTTCATTTTACTTTATATTTCTATATATTCTAACATAAAATATTGTACTTTTTCTCCACTAGATTTACTTAACACCCATAATGACTAGTTCCTTTTTTGCATACAACACGGATTCCAAAAAAGTTAGGACACTGTGTAAAACATAATCAACAGAATGTGATCATTTTCTAATCTTTTTTTGACATAAACTCAACTGTGCAAACAGTGCAAAGACAATATATTTAATATCTGTCCTTATCAACTTCATTGGCTTTCATAAATATCTGTTTATTCTGAATTCTGAAACAGCAACATGTTTCAAACATGTTGGGACAGGAGCAGCTAAAGACTGGGAAATATGTGGGATGCTCCAAAAACACCTGTTTGGAACATTCCACAGGTAAACAGGTTCATTGGTAACAGGTGATAGTGTCATGATTGGCTATGAAAGGAGCATCCTGGAAAGGCTCAGCTGTTCACAAGCAAGGATGGAGAGAGGTTCGCCACTTTGTGAACACATGATTGGATAAAGGATATTACTACATGGACTCAGGAACACTTTGTAAAACCATTATTGCTGAACAAAGTTACTTTGCAAATGACTGCATTCTGTTCTTCATTACATTTTCCACAGCATCCCACCTTTGTTGGGCTGTACAATGTAAAATATGATGCATTATTACAACTTGAAAGTTCAGCACACAGGTGTTTGCAGGTATTGTGGCTAGTTACATCCAGTCAGGTTGGAGTGCAAAGCTATGCAGTGATTTATGTGAGGTCACCTTGACTCCAGGTGTTGATTTAAGATTTAAGTTGGCCCACAACAAAGGAGTGAGAGAGCTGGCAACTAGGCAAAAGAACTGAAACACCTGTGGTAGTTACATGACTGTTACAGGTTCATTGAACTATTAAACAGTTAATGCAGCAGTGCAAATGAGCTCCAGCTCTCTGAATGAGACCATTCAGCATAACAAACACTGTTACTTTTATACTTTAAGAACAATTTGCTGCTCCCACTTATCCACTTTTACTCAAGTAGAATTTCAAATGCAGAACCTTTAACAGAGTATTTATACATTGTTGTATTGCTACTTTTACTGAAGAAAAGGATCTGAATACTTCTTCAGTCACTGCCCTTCAATTTATAAATCAGCTTCTCCTGAACCAACTACAACATTGAAATACATGTCAATGTTTTGATAATAACAATCCAGTTACATTGTAAGGAGGCTAAAAGGAGGCTATTCTGCATAATTTGTACTTTTGCTATTGACAGCTTTACTATATTTGATGATAATACATCTGTATTCTATACTTTTACTTAGGTAACATTTTGAAGGGATGATTTTTACTATTTTTTTTAGTATTTCTACATTGTGCTTTTGCTACGTTTACTTAAATGAGCATTTGACCATGAAAACCAGATAAACGTATCATTGCGCTAAATCTCATGGAGGCTAAAGTACATACAGAAACACAGCAATATTGTTTCTGTCAACACATTGTCAGGTCCCACCCTGTAGACAACCATGTACATATGTAACTGTGGACCGTATCTATTGTCTTTTTCTACCTTATACAGCTGTACACAGAGGAAAAGACACGCTCCTCCTCGACCTTGGTGCTACATAGAACAAAACAAGAAGCTACACAAAGCCAACTAAGACTACACACACCTACACAAGACTACATGAATAGCACATATGCAACCAAAAAAATGTAAACATAAGCCAATGAGCAAACAGTGCAATGCAAACTACATGCAGAGGCATCACTAAATAACTTGTATCTCCTTAAGGCTTAAAGAGTGGGTTCATTAACAACAATTAGGGGCCTCTCTCAGGTTGAGATGCCAGTAGCTGGGATTTGGCCTGTACTGGCTTTACATGGTGGTGTGAGTCTGGAGATTCTGGAGGTCTCTGAAGATTTTTGTTCTTTGGAAATTAAGGTTGATTTTAATTAGCTGTTTCACAGCAGCGGTGTGATATGGATCTTTGCCTACAGCGAAACCGGAAAATCATGCAACCTGATTCATCACTGATCGTCAAGGTCAGCCCAGCGGTGTGGAACAGACTGCAGTGTCCCTGGCAGGGCTCCATCAGCCTCACCATTTATGTTGTTGGACTTTCTGTGTGTGCAGTCAATAAAGTCACATTTTTCCACAAAGACCCGGTTACATGAGCCAGCTGTCCTCCCACAGCCTGGAAGTTCAGCAGCAACATCAACCCTGAGGGTGGCAGCTGGCATACAGAGCAGACACTGTACACAGGCAGTAACAATATGACCTGTTTAGAGATCAAATCACAGACTTGCTGATAACGGTGGTGTGATTTTACACTTATTTCAAATATATTCACACTGCTTCAGTGTAAATATATTGAAATAAATATTGAAATAACAACTGTTTTGAGAAATGATTTGTTAAAATAGTTTAAGGACTCCATATGAGAGCAAATGACTTTTGGTGAACTTGATGTTGTGTGAGAGTCCTACAGGCAGCTCGGTTCACTGCAGCTGGGTGGTTATGAAATGAAGAGGTCGCTCTCTGGTGGTGATGTTCTGAAGTGCAAACCAGAGGTCAAGAAAAGATTTGATAGGGATGATTGATAAGTGCACGCTGACTCCAGGTCAGGGGCCAGATCATCACTGGTCACCAGATATTCATATAAATATTTGTCAATTTTAACTAAACCATAATCAAACTGTCACTGATGAATAAGCCCTCCATTATGAGATCTTCTAAAATTAGAGTGAGAAGGATACTAATAAATGAAATGCATAGCTGACGTGCCTTTCCTTTACAATGCATGCACATTATCATAAAGTACTGTGTTGTAAAAGTCATCATTAGGAGGGTATGGTTTTGCAATGGCCTCACCAGCAGTCTGAAATATTTGGTCTCACTCACCCTCACTTTAATTTCACCTTTTCACTCATTTAGTTTTACATTCAAGTATAGGCAACTTTCCCAAAATTAAACAACCAGCACAGTTGGCATACATACGTAGTACACACGTGTAGTTTATCTGCTTCATTTTGTATTGTCAACACTTCTTTAAGTGGCATTAATAGCATTTTCTTTCTTTTGAAGTGCCATGCATGTCAAAGATGTGACTCAGCTCCATCACAGTCCATTTCCAGGTGCTGGGGAGCGCTCCTGCCCAGGGGGAAAGTTGTATTAAGCCTTTTATGTCTCCAGGGGGAGCTGTGTGAAATCTGATGAATTGCCTCAAATGATGTCACTTGGATCAGTTGGACAGAGAGCTGTTTTGTTTGTGTAATTTGCAGTTCAATTCCAGTTTGATTCTAGTTTCTAGTTTGAAGTTATTTTTCCATTTTTTTGGCTATGGAATATTTAGATACTGGCTAACAATTTTGAGTTGGTCCAGCTTGCATATTAAGAGCTCACTGATATCAGTAGCTGTTTCATATTTTTAATGAGTTTCTTGTGGATTGTGTGTTATCTTTGATGTATTTTAAGACTGGTGGATTTTCATATATAATTGTGAAGTGACTACATGACTGATTAACAGTTTTCCCTTTGGTAGTTAATAAAGTTAGATTCTTGTTACTGTTATCATACTCCTTACTACTTCCCTATTACCATCATTACCGTAATTATCTTCATCATCATGGGGATAAACAAACAATAAAAACACCAGTTTCCTCTAGTAAGGCAAGATATGACAGGAGCAGAGGAAACAGGTTCACCCAAGAAGATGAATGTTGTTGTTGTTGTTCCCAGTGGTCACCAGTAAAGGTCAGAAAGAATCACTTATAATGCCTCTCCTCATGAATCAAAGCACGACCTGGCAGAATTCCCTGACTGTGCCAGTGGGCTGGTGTGAAATGATTGAGGAGACATGTGAACTTTATTTTCTCAGGTGAAAAGTAGTGTTAAGTGAAAAGAAGTGAAAAGTAGTGAAAAGAAGAATGAACATAGGCAGATGAAACTAATGCACAAATGCATACAACAATCATAACCACACAAACCACATAATAAAAGCAAGTGCAGCATCAGAGACAATCACAGATATCATTAGATACAGTCATGTCAATCAGCCGGTGGGGTGAGATATTCAAGTGTTAAAATCCTCTGTAATTCATTTCAGTTTTAAGGTGCAAAGTAATGGATGGCAGTCCAAGTTCATCATTTACTCTATTACTGAGGGGTAACTAGAGTTAAACAGGCCTGAGATGTGCAGTGGTGAGTGATCTGAAATTAGAGAGAAGTGATATACTGAGGCAGCTTTTGCAGGAGACTTTTAGAGAAAGATCACTTCTTGTTGGTCTTGACAACCCGCCGTCATATATTACACAGTGATGAGATATTTTAAGTCATTTTAAGGTAAAGCGAGCAGCCTGAGATGTGACTCGTAGAGACTTGTTTTCTGGGACTTGTATTTGAAGAATGTATTGACTCCAACAACCTCCTGACCTGCTTGTAGAGCCTAGAATATAGAATAGAATGTAGAATATAACACTTGTGGAATCAGATGTTTGCTGATGTCAACTCAACATTTTGGTTGGCTAACTGTTAGTATGTGTCAGCAGGGGATTCACACTCAGTCCCAATATGACAGCTTGGCAGGAAAATCCATAAAAGATTTCATTTGATTTGACTGACCAAAGTATAAAAAGTGATTTAAATCGTTTATCTGCAATTAAACAAATTTTTACGTTCCTCAATGTGCTTCCTCACTGTGGACGGTAAATTTTTATAGGTAGTGATGAAGTTTGTGCGTTTTAGACAGAGCAAGGATTTAAAACAAAATTATTCTTTCTTCATGTCAAAAACGTCAGACTTCAGATGCGGCCACGATGCTCTGCTGGTGTGGAATCATCATTATCTGCCACAGACATCATCACAAGTTCTAAGTTGCAGCAAACTCTTTGAATTTGACTGATAGGCGTAGGAGGAGGAGCTACCTTGATTGGTTTTTCTCCTGGGACCAACAAAATGTATCGCATTTTAGAAAAGTCAATAATTCTGATTATAATTTTAATAATTATCAGTCAATTATTAGTCAATACTGCTGATGAATCTTTTTTCAGCAGCACTGAGTCAAGACACAACACTACATCCTCACTGCCTGCAGGTGGCACAAGTTGCAAAGCTGCAGCGGCTATAGATCCTCTCTGTCACTTCATATAGATGGTGCAACTGCAGCTCAAGAAAGAAACGATTGTGCCTTGTTCGCTGACTCTGTGCTCTTGTTAAAGGAGAATTCCAGCAACTTTAAACATCAAAGTTGGGTGGTGGTTGGGTGCAGTTGTTAAGAGTACTGCTATATATTTGAAACACGTTGCACAAAGTGTTTTGTGGCTCCAGAGGGAGCTGTGTGATTTCTGCTAGAGGCTAGCAACTGAGATTACATTACATTAGCCACTACCATAATATACACAATGAGACAAGTGTCTTCTATATGTAGACTATCATTCTACAACATTTCACCACATGGGAGAGCTCAGGCTCATGTCTGTGAGTCTTTGTAAGACTCACACATAGCAGGATTGCATCATGTGCAGTACATGTCACATACTGTCAAACATCACACAAATGCTGAAAAATAACTTGAATTGGCTGTGTAGCATCTGCTTTCAAATGCTGATGTCTGAATGGTTCTTAAAAAGCCGACGTGGCTCTATTGATGGCAGCATCAGTTTTTTTGGTTGGTCAGCCCTGTAGGTTTACAACACAAGTACAAATATCTGGACAACTACTGGATGATTCAAATCAAATTTGGCACAGACAGTCATGACGGACGGGTCAGACTAAGAGCGGTTCAAAAGCCCCTATGACAGAGAAGAAATCAAGGAAGCATAAGGAAACCCGGGTTGACGTCGCCAGGGCCCCACCCTGTAACCAGGCCTGGGGTTAGGGCTCGCAGGCGAGCGCCTGGTGGCCGGGTCTTTGCCCACAGGGCCCGGCCGGGCACAGCCCGAAGGACCGACATGGGCTCGCCTTCCCGTAGGCCCACCACCCACAGGAACAATCAGAAGGGGCTGGTGCTTTGCGTTATGGTTGGCAGTTGTGGGCGGGGACCCCGATGACCCAAACCCTGGACGACGACTCTGGCTATGGGGACATGGAATGTCACCTTGTTGGGGGGGAAAGAGCCTGAGCTACTGCGGGAGGTCGAGCGGTACCAGCTAGAGATAGTCGGGCTCACCTCCACACTCAGTCTGGGCTCTGGAACCCAACTCCTTGAGAGAGGCTGGACTCTCTTCTACTCTGTTGCCCGTGGTAAGAGGCGGCGAGCTGGTGTGGGCTTGCTTATAGCCCCCCAGCTCAGCCACCATGTGTTGGAGTTCTCCCCGCTGAGCGAGAGGGTCGCTTCCCTGCACCTTCGGGTCGGTGATAGTTCTCTCACTGTTGTTTTGGCCTACAGGCCGAACAGCAGTGTAGAGTACCCGGCCTTCTTGGAGTCCCTGGGAGGGGTACTGGAAAGTGCTCCAACCGGGGACTCCATTGTTCGGCTGGGGCACTTCAATGCTCACGTGGGTAGCGACAGTGATACCTGGAGGGGTGTGATTGGGAGGAACGGCCTCCCCGATCCGAACCCGAGCGGTGTTCTGTTATTGGATTTCTGTGCTAGTCACAGTTTGTCCATAAGGAACACCATGTTCAAGCATAAGGGTGTCCATCAGTGCACGTGGCACCAGGACACCCTAGGCCAGAGGTCAATGATCGACTTTGTAGTCGTATCATCTGACCTTCAGCGGTATATCTTGGACACTGGGGTAAAGAGAGGGGCTGAGCTGTCAACTGATCACCACCTGGTGGTGAGTTGGATCCGCTGGCAGGGGAGGAAGAGGGACAGACTTGGCAGACCCAAACAGTCTGTTGGGAACGTCTGGCGGAACCAGCTGTCAGGGGGGTCTTCAACTCCCACCTCCGGGAGAGCTTCGACCAGATTCCAAGGGAGGTTGGAGACATTGAGTCCGAACGGACCATGTTCTCCACTTCCATTGTTGATGCAGCCATCCGTAGCTGTGGCCGTAAAGTCGCCGGTGCCTGTCGTGGCGGCAACCCCCGATCCCGGTGGTGGGGTGGTGGCTGCCCCAGCGTGATGCACGCATAGGTCTGAGCTCTGTCTTAAAAGTCCGATATTACACGAAATATCCTACAATTCAGAGACTATTAAAACTACGCCTAAGTACTACCACAAAATGTCGAGTGGGAGAGGAGCGAAGAACAAATCGTCAACGGACGAGATAGCAGGCAAAAAGAAAGTTTCGAGTTTGGAGGACACTTCGAATGCAGCCATCTTGCTAGCGTTGCGTGAGCAAGAAGAAAGGCTAACCGAAAAAGTTAAGTCGGCTGTGAGAGAGGCTGTTGAGGAAATGCTTGCCGATGAAATCCAAGCCCTGAAAGCTACAATTGAAGCCTACAACTCAGTAGTGAATAAACTCAGCAAGGACATCGCACAGCAAGCCGAGGTCAGGAGAAAGCTGCAGGGGAGGCTAGATGCTACATTGGCTAACATCAGAGCGGTGAAACATGACATCAGTGACCTCCAGAAAGAGCTACTGAATCTCCACCAGAAAGTCACTGAGATGGAGGACAGAGGTGTAACCTCCGACTCGTCGGCCTGCCAGAGTCAGCGGAGGGTGAAAACACCATTAAATTTCTACAAGACATCCTGCCCAGATGGATTCCCTCCCTGGCCAGTGAGAAGATTGAAATTCAACGGGCTCGCCGCATATTCACCACCCAGGGCAAGACCAGCCGCCCACGGACACTCATTTTCCAGCTACTTCGCTACCAGGACAGGGAGAAAATTCTCAACGGAGCCAGAGCTGCTGTTTTTCCCTGACTACAGCAATGATACGGTACAGAGGAGGAAAGCCTTTGAAGCGGTGAGAAAACAGCTCGTCAACAGAGGACTGCGGCCATTCCTGAGATATCCAGCAACCTTGAAAGTTAAATACAACGGCTCGCTGCACTTTCTTGGAAGTGTGGCGGATGCGGAGGCATTCATGGCCAAGTTCGACCGGAGCCTTCACTCAACCCCCGGAGAAACACCCCCTGCGTCTCTTCCCCTACCATACCGGAGGACGAGGGACCCTTGGTGGATCCTATATGACCCAAGTGGAATACTTAAGGTTCCATGCTACATACTCTCCTCTTGACTGCACCAAGAATCTGACTTAGATCTATGAAGTCATGTGTTTAGGACTTTGTTATACAGGATTGTAGACGGGTGACAGACACTTGTATTTCATAAATGCCGTCACAGGTCACCGTGGACATGGTGATAAATCACAGCTTTGATTAGTGGTGATTTGGCACAAATAACCATGTCTGCTTCCTTTTTTTCACTACTCTTTTTTTATTGATTTATTTATTTTTATTTTTTCTTTCATACAAGCATGTTACCTCTTAATTCGGACTAAGTCACTCTAAATACTCAACCCAGGTTAATGTAGATTGAGTCTGAGGAGATAACTTGAGTAGAGCCTAGCTATTAGATAGCTATTAGGCTAATGTTTCTGATACCCATACAGACTTGGACAGGAGACGTGTATCGCTGTTGAAAGCCACGGTTAGTCAATAAGAAAGCCCTCTTTATCTTTGATTTGCTTTAAGATTATTTTTTCTTCTGTCCTAAGAGACCCTCTATCATCTCTTGCGGATGGAATGTTTTGTTGTAACTGTTCTATGTTCGTTGCCAAAGCCCTGACATTTATGTAGAGATTGTTATACGTTTTTTTTTTTATTTGTATGCTTTATATTTGGGGAACGCCATTTTGAGCAGTCCTACATGTGATATCCTCCAGTTGATAAGATGGCACAAACTTGAATATGAATAGCTCCTTTAATGTAATGTCGTGGAATGTATGAGGCCTGAATTCTCCAGTAAAACGCACCAAATGCCTAGAATTCCTTAAACGTAATGTGATCTCTTTTGCTCTAATCCAAGAAACACACCTGAAAACTGACGTTCATAGGTTTCAGAATAGATTTTATAAGTGTGTTGTTCACTCTTCAGCGGCAAATAAGACAAAGGGAGTGGCTATTTTATTCAGTAGGAAATTAGGGGTGAAGGAAAAACAGGGCAGTGATGACACTGGCAGACTGACTTACGTCTGCGTCACAATTAATAATACAAAACTTTGCTTTGCATCTATATATGGCCCAAACATCCACGATCCACATTTCTTAAGTACAATCTCTAACAGGTTTTTAGACTTTTCAGGCTATCAGCTTATAGTCGGGGGTGACTTTAACCAGGTGTGTGACACAAATTTAGATAAATCAGCAAATATAAGTTCAACCCAAAACTCCCCTAGTGGGATCAACACATTTATGTCAGAGCTTAATGTTATCGATCCATGGCGTTTAAAAAACCCCTTCGCCAAGAATTATACTTTTTTCTCAGCCAGACACAAGACATATTCGAGAATTGATTACATGTTTATCTCTGCCCCTCTGAATGATAGTATTAATTCCACTGATATCCTTCCTATTGTGATATCAGATCATGCCCCTGTGTTACGCTCTTACCAATCACATCAAACACTTTGGGAAATAACCAAATGCTTTATAAGGGGGGAGACCCTGTCATTTGCCTCCTATTTGAAGGTGACCAGGAGACACAGGGTCACGCAATTGGAAGATGAGATACGCATTCTGGAATGTGATCTAAAACAGCAGTTTTCCAAACAAAACCATTCAGCTCTGTCGGCCCTGAAATTTGAACTGAATAACCTGCTCAAGGCTAAAGCTGAGCTTATAATTCATCGTACGAGACTCACATATTATGATCAGAGTGAAAGATCAAGCAAGCTTTTAGCTGCCAGATTAAAACAAAATTAGTTTCCACTATCAGTTCAATCCAAACATCGTCTGGATCAGTCACATATGACCCAGGTGAAATAAATGATACTTTTGCAGAATTTTAGTATTTATTATTAGTATTTTAGTCTCATCTCTATACAGCGGACCCTGCTCCTGACTTGGCTGCCCTTAAAATGTATCTGTCAGAACTTAAATTACTAACATTGACTAACGATGACATAGACTACCTTGAAACACCATTTACCCTTTTAGAACTTAAAGAGGCATTGGGCTCGATGCAAAAAGGGAAATCGCCTGGCCTTGACGGGCTACCTCCAGAGTTGTTTCTGGAATTACGGGATATTGTTGGGCCATTGCTTTTAAACTCTCTCAACTATGCTCTAGACACTGGTTCCTTTCACCATGACCAAAATACCTCACTCATATCAGTTCTGCTCAAGAAAGATAAACCACCTCTGAAATACGGCAGTTACAGGCCGATATCACTTATTACAACAGAACTGAAACTTTTTGCCAAGGTACTTGTCAAAAGACTGGAGTCATGTGTAGGCAAATTAATTCATTGCGACCAAAGGAGCATGAGATTGACAGGCGGATCAGTGCAGCGGCAACAGTAATGCGGTCGCTGTATCGGTCTGTCGTGGTGAAGAAGGAGCTGAGCTGAAAGGCGAAGCTCTCGATTTACCGGTCAATCTACATTCCTACCCTCACCTGTGGTCATAAACTTTGGGTCATGACCAAAAGAACAAGGTCCCGGATACAAGCGGCTGAAATGAGTTTCCTCCGCAGGGTGGCAGGGCGCTCCCTTAGAGATAGGGTGAGGAGCTCTGTCACCCGGGAGGAGCTCAGAGTAGAGTCACTGCTCCTCCACATCAAGAGGAGTCAGCTGACGTGGCTTGGGCATCTTTATCGGATGCCCCCTGGACGCCTCCCAAGGGAGATGTTCCAGGCATGCCCCACCGGGAGGAGGCCCCGGGAAAGACCCAGGACACGCTGGAGTGACTATGTCGTTCGGCTGGCCTGGGAACGCCTCGGAATCCCCCCAGAAGAGCTAGAGGAAGTGTCCAGGGAGAGGGAAGTTTGGGCGTCCCTGCTCAGACTGCTGCCCCCGCGACCCAGCCCTGGATGAAGCGGAAGAAGATGGATGGATGAATGGATGGATGGACAGTCATGGTCCACTGATAACGTATTCAAATGACTTTGGCATTTGAATGCACTGACTTTTCCTCTAGCCACCTTTTGGATGGACTGCCGTGAAATTTGGGAAGACATTCATGTCCTCCACAGGATGAATAGACTTTTTATTTGGAGCCATCATAAGGTACAATTTATAATGAGTCCAAAGCTTTGGTTTATAACTTCTCATCAGCCTCAGCTGGACTTTCAGTCAGCTGTTTTCATTCCCCATTAGTAAATGTGAGCATGCTAACCCACTAAAGTAAGAACCAGTATTAGTAGTATGATTTCCATAGGCTCTGAATTCCTGTTAGACATGTTTTCAATGAGAGTGCACAGCCGGAAAACCAGAGATTGGGTTTGAGTCCAGTGTTGTCACCACACTCACAGTGAGGCAATTGTTCAGTTAGGTCATGTCCTCGATGAGTGGAGCATCATGAAATGATTGGATTTACATGAATGAAGCAGGATTCTGTCTAACATAGAACTCATCCAACCATCCAACGTTTACCCCACATATGACACAGCATGGCTCTCACCAGGCAGAGCTTATTTCTCGTTCCAGTGAGTGTTCAGTGATTATGTCTTCTTCCTCTTCTGTTGAGATTCTGTGTGTGTGTTGCTTTTTTCTTTATCTATTGACCCATGAGGGCTTTCAGTGTTAACAATATGATTCATGTGAAACTGCAAACATAGAGCTTGCAGTTCAAAACCACCAAGACACACACTGTTAAGAGAAAGAAAGCTGGGTGAACTGACTGTAAGTATAATCACTGTTGTGTTATAAGCTACAGAAAGCAAACCTGACACTTTATTTGTATGAAACTATTGCTCATTGTTACTTTAACTCCACCATGCTCCACCTACTGAGCCACACACTGATCTGTGTCCTGAATTGTCCCGGTCTGCTGCTGGGGGAGCGTCCACATTGGCTTTATTGTCTTTTGACACTCTCTGCTGTGACTCCAAGCACGTGTTCTGTGGGTGAGGGACAGAGGGGCAGGGAGAGGAGCATCCACACGGCTGCAGATGGAGCTCAGCTTTAATGTCTTTATTTGGCAAACTGTGTGAAACTGTATGATGTGGTGACAACAATGTGACAAGTGATGTATGTGGAAATTACCATATGGCTTAAGTACTCTGAGTCAACCAGCCACAGGATGAGTCAGACTGCTGATTTATGGTTTTTATGAAAAAAAAAAAAAAGAAAAAAAGAAAAGAAAAGAAAAGAAATGGCTAAAATTTCATCCAACAGAAAGGTAGGAAATCTACTTTCAGAAAATGTGTATTGTCTATTTGTCTAAATGACTGCTGATGAATCCTGAGGACTGGAAGACATGGAAGTATGTCATGAAGCTTAATGTGGGAGACTGCAAGTCAAGCGTTGACCACAACTCTGTCGGCGGTATTTTTCCTGCATTCTTTGAGAAGCAGGGGCGTGCTCAGGCTGGTGGAGAACGTGCTGTAACTTTGTTATCAATGAGGAAGTAGCTGTGACAGGTCCAACAGAGCCAGCGAAGGTGTGGCCAAGTTCAGCAACACAGCATGCAGGTAGACCCCATAAAGCTTGATCAGAGCACCGATCTGGTCTGTTACAGTGACTGTCTGCACTTGGACAATGACGACAACACTCCTATTGTGGGTCCTCATCCTATATGCCTCGTTCAAGCCCTCAGGTAAGACACCGGATACTGCTACCTCCATTCAACTCAGTGGCTAATTAATAACTAAAGCCTGGCTTTATCCAAAGCACTTCACCTTGTGGGTTTCTGCTCCAGGGCATAAAGTAAAAAGTGCTCTAAAACAGCTGACCAAATCTGATATGATGTACTGTAGCATAGTTAAAATGAATGTGGATGTTCTTTAGACACTTCACACATGTGATTTCCATCATTGTCAGCACTTACAATGAATGATATCTGTCTGTACCTATAAACAGGTTTGATCTACTGACTGAGATAACCATGTTTACGGTGATAATAGAACATTTTGTGACAACATGTACACTGGACCTAATGTATTTGCTTACGCAGCATATGACTAGAAAGCGAATGTTCAAACAGAGAGACTGTGGACCTTTATCCTGCTCTGAAATAACATAATTGCTGTTGTTATATTGTAAGCACACTCTTTACCATCTAATAATGCCTCGTAAGCCAAGCAAAGTGAGTGGGACTTACTTGAAACACATTGCTGTTGTTGTGACACACTGTCAGAGCTGACAACACAGTCAACACCCTCTCTGGTGCTACTGCGTACCTGGCCGACAGGTGACTGTGACTCAGAATGACTTAGTCATTTCCTTTACAAGCCTGTTTCGGTGACTGGGAAGTACCGTCTTTGGCTAAAAGGTTTCTTTACGTTGGTGAGACAACGTCCGGTGAAGCTGAGGTGGAAGATGTCCACAAATTTAGATTTCCAAATGTCAAAATGAGGAACTGATGAAATCTACAGACAGCACAAAAATGAAGTAGGACTTGCTTCCTTACAATGTTATTGATTTGGCAAGTAGGAGACAGTTGAAAATGTAGTTGCTACTAAGAGATTACATTCACAAGTTTCACAATTACAATGAAATAAAACTCTCATTATAGGAAACGCAATTTAAATGACTATAAAGATGCAGGCTTGGTTTCAGAATGAGACATAAAGAAAGAATAAATTTAGACATACTCTATCAAGATTCCTTCTTCAGCATTTTTTCTGACTAAGAAAAATAATCAAATCTGTATTTTTGCTATATTCATAGTTACCATTACATCAATCTAGCACATAAGAAATGATGATGATTCATTGTATTTCCATTTTAATGAGAGTATAACAAAAAATGTAAAAAGTAAAAATTCTCTGTTGACTTCTGCTGTATTGTTAATCCTTCTTAAAATGATGTAGTTTCATTGACAGAGACAATAATGTTGTATCTCATCTTTATCACGAGGAACTCTGTGCTTTGCTCTCTTTGATTCATGTTGTATGCAAACGTCTGTTTGACTTTGAGTGAAAATACGGATTCATTTTTCCTTTCATCCGAGAAACATGCTGAGCAAGTGGTAAAGGTTTTGAATCTCTCAATAATGGGTGCACATATTCATTTCAGGCTGTTTACAGCCCCAACAACCTTCACCAACAATTCAGAGCAGCCTGTATGTTATCTAACAGGCAAAACCCAGAAAATCTGCAAATTACTCACACTGTTCTGAGTGCAGGACAATGACTGACTGGTGACTCAGTGAACATCAATATTGTTATCAAAGAGATCCTGGTTAGAAAATCAATGAGAAAGTATAAAAGTAACAGGGGAAGAAAGAGGATTTTGAGAAGTGAGGGTGCATGTCCCTGCATCCCCAGTTATTATATGACCACAGTACAGTGTTAAACTTGACCAGTGTGGTACAAAGACATAGACCTTTTCCTGCTTACAAAGCCCCCTGTGTTCCTGCTTATAGCGCTATCAGAGGGTCCCTTCACTAATAATTTGTTGCCTTGACGTAGCTTCAGGTACTGTGTTGATACTCTATTCACTCCATATTAGTGTGTCATGGGTTGGTAAACAAATTCAATAGAAAAACCCATAATTACTGTACAGGTTGGTTGCCCAAGTGTTTGAGCTGCAGCCAGAAACGCCAGCAGGCATGCATGATTTTATTTCTAATCTGCTGTGAAAGGTGATAAATAAAGAGTTTTTTGGCAGCTAGCTTTCATCTAAATGATCTAGACTATCAATCAGTTTGCTAAGTGCTTGGATTTTCATTTTCATTTTTTAAAAGTAAGTTTATGTCTTTGGGAATTCAGACTGTTTCATAGTTTTTCTGTCTTTCATGCATAAGACATATACTGGCGTACAACCACCTTTGGATGAGGGCCCATAAGAGGTGATTCTGTATGTAGATGGGGTCTACAGTGTCTCTGGATAAATGGACTAAACCCAAAAGCATGACACAGAGAGCTATCAATGTCAAAAGAAAGTTAACTATGTTTTTACTTCGTGAAAAATGTAACAAAGGAATCAAAACCAGGACATTAAGAGTCCACAAACTATATGTCAGTGTTGATTTTGTTCAACCTCAATCTTTCTCTAACCTTTACTATGTGGTTCTTCTTTTTCCTGTGATTGGAAGGCATATTCTTTCTCATGCTAAGTAACACTATGCGTGTTGTATCTCCACAGAAAGCCATAGTCATGAGTTTGAAGAGGCGAGGGACTATGAGGTGGTTCGACCTGTCAGACTTCACACAGTCCAAAAAAGACACGCAGAGGTACATTTTTCTGTTGTTCTAATTTCAGTGTCAGTTTCAAGCAGACACTTTACAGTTTTTTCAGCAGCTTTTGCATTCACAGGCAGGCTATGAACATAAGGATGAATTACTAAAAAAGAACCTTTCGTCACTACAGAATTTCAGGCCAGAGACTCTTAAGTATGCAATGACGGTGGGAGGAAGAGACATTGAAATGCAACTTGAAAAAAATAAGTAAGTATTTTTTTATTTCTCTGGAAGTATTTCTGTCCTAAGTATTAGGCACAAAAAGACAAATTCACGATGGTAAAATAATCAACTTTCATGGTAATCAGTGTTAAAGAATTTCTAAAACCCCGATCACTTGTTGAAGGGGAACAGTCAGCACTGTCACCCAGAAGAGACATGAATAGATCCATTGTCACTGGTTTATTCTACCTTGATGCCTGATAAGCAGGTGTTATTGTGGTAAGACATCAAGTTAATGTTTAAAGACATGTTTGAGTGAAATTTCCTGGTCTCACCTCTTTTTTCAACACAGCATGTGGTTTTCATGTCACTGGTATCTTTTCATCAGTCTAAATTTTTACAGCCTGTTCCCCATATTATGACATTTCTCATATTACACATGCAAATAAAAGTAGAACTCTGTTAACTTCAGTAAGAACATTTGGCGTGTTTCCCCACATTTCAAAAACAATAAAATAAAACACAGACCATCTGACGTGTATTACAATACAAACTTTATGTGACATGGTTTGACATGAAAACCAATTATTTTCATTTCTTTTCATCATCAGTGAATTACTCACCAAAGACTACACTGAGACATACTACCAAGAAGACGACACTCAAGTCACCACAACTCCAGATGACATTGTAAGTGTTTGCTTTTGTCAGCAAGTTTCAGTTCCCCATACAGGACAAGACATGACCTGCCTCAGACTATACGCAGCTTCTAAAACACATTTGAATGGTTTCAAAAACGATTCTAAGACCCTATTTCAGTCTTTGATTGTTCAACATTTATATGCTAGATAGAAATAAACAGAGGGTGGTTTTTCTCATTTGATAACCTAGTCATCATTATTATGTCTTCATCAGGATCACTGCTACTATCATGGGAGGATAGTGAATGACAGTGAATCATCTGTGAGCATCAGCACTTGTGATGGACTCAGGTGAGCCCTCAAACCATCCTCAGTTTAACTTTACTGTCATTAAAGGTTCCTGAAATCACTCCCATATGGGATCTCATAATAACGCCTATTCACTTTACAGTTTTTCAAGTTGTCTTGAGGATTAACATAATAGAGTTCTTGAGACCAATATTCACTCCCCTTTTAACCCTGTTTTGGTCTCCACCAGCTCCTGAGGGAAATATTTGTCACTTAAGATGCAAAATGCTCGCCTGTCATCACCAATCAGTCGCTAACTGTCATGAGGTGCTGGACAGGTAGTGGAAATGACAGTGATGACAGTCAACAAAACAATGAATCTGCAGGACGTAAAACCAAAACAATGAGCTAAAAGACACAGTAGGCCTAAAACGCTCCATAGAGTCAGTAATAACTCTCTGTAGGCTTATTACTACGAGCAACCCCCTTCACCTACAAGTAGTCTCGCATTCTAGTATAAAAAGATTGATAGTTAGCCTAGCTGATATTCCAAATTAAGATTCACCATGCTACTGTGGTTACAATAAGCGAGCTAACAAGCTTACTGACCACGTCAGATCACAAATATCCAAATGAAGAGGAGAAGATTCCTTCTTTAAGTGCCATATTTTCCATGTACTGAACTGTATGTTTGACAGGTAGCTCAGCTCAATTAGGTGCGAGTCAACAAGTGGATTTATTTCTGATTCAATGCAATGTCTGTAGAATGAAAAGACTAACTGGCATGATCTTGGTTTAGGGGTTACTTCAGAACATCTGCCCAGAGGTACCTGATTGAGCCCCTGTCTGGTGGCGATGAGGGTGATCATAATGTGACGACTTTTAATGACAAGAACTCCACACCTGCAGTGTGTGGCGTCACCAACACCAGCTGGAGTACTGACTTTGAACCCCCAACAAGCCGCAGCCGCTCCAGATCAGGGGTAAGACTGCTGCTGTCATAACACCCTGCACACGTTCGGTTATGTGGCTTTCTGGTGTTCAATGTGCCATCACATAAACAAAACAACACATCATTCACTCCACTGTGTTCAATAAGACAAATCTGGCAGCTTGACAGCTTAATGTGCTTTATGTGCCCTATTCTTTTGTCCTCCAGGGTATATCCATTGTCCAGAAACAGAAATACATCGAGCTCTTCCTTGTTGCTGATAACCGTGAGGTAAGTTGCACATGCAAATTTCAGTTAAAACCAGAAAGTTCAGAAAAAATGAAACAATTTCCAGGTAATCCTAGTCATCTGCTTTTTGGTGAGTGACAGGACCAAACTTGATCTGCCTGATGCAGCAAGTTGGGCCATGTTGCACTATTTTGCCAAGAATCACATACTGTCTAGTTATTTGGGTAAAATTTAGGGTATCATCATAAGTCATCTGGATGTGAGTAGTTTATTATGAATCAACTGCTGAGAAATAGGATGTGACTTTGCTCTGATGACTTCATGATGTTTCAGTATGTGAAGATGAAGCGAGATCAGACAGAGCTGAGAAAGAGGATTTTTGAAGTTGTCAACTTTGTCAACATGGTGAGTCAGTGAATTTCTATTTCAGGGCAAATTCCATGACAGTTTGAGTGTCGTAATAATGTTCAGTGTCTGGATTATATCTGTTTTGTTATAGCCATATTGTTCCTTCTCTTGTAATGTCTGTATTTGAAGTGATTGCCCAGAAAGTTTCTACATAATTTGTTCTGCTTTTCTGTCCAGAATGAACAGTGTAGATGTCCCCTTTAGCATGGTTTGTTTCTGCTGCTGCTTGCAGGCATACAAGCCCCTTAGGACCTTCATTGCTTTGGTGGGGTTGGAGATCTGGTCCAGTCGTGACTTGATCTCTGTGACCCCTCCAGCTGGGGCCAACCTGGATGCTTTCATGAAGTGGAGAAACTCTGAGCTGATGAAAAGGAAAAAGCATGACAACGCACATCTCATCAGGTATGAACAGTCCGTATTAATAGAACCAAATAATCTCTAGTTAAGTCATTCAAATGATACAAAGAAATAAAATATTCCTTAAAATCACATTTTTAGCCTGTTGGTCCTTACATACTGACTCCCTCTTTTTTTCTCCTACTCACTGTTGTTAGTTGGGAGATAGTTGGCCCCATCTCAGCTCATTCTTTGTCTTACATAGGAGGAAGTTCTTGATGAACTGGAAGTTTCCACATCGTGCTTGTGGGACTTGCATGTATTTTCAACACTAGATTTGATGTCGCAAATAATGTTTGAATGTGTATGTTTCAAACTCAAATTTCAGTCTGTATAGCAACAGTTCCACAAAGGAACACATCAGTCTGGATGTGTCAGACGTCTTTATTTCTCTATTGAATTTGAATGTCAGATTCGGGTAGCATTAACAGAAGCAGCTAAACACTCCAGTCATGAGGAGGAGGTGTGCCAGCTATGTGTCAATAAACTGAACATGTGTTTGGATGTTAGGTTTTACCAAAGCTCAAAACTTAAACTGTTCAAAAGCTGCTGATGCCACAGAAAACTCTCCTCCCGACAACAAACAGTCAAAAAAAAAAAACATTTTAGAACATGCTTAATTTGCTCCCAAGTTCTCCCATTAAACCCATTAAAATGAAAAAGGCCTCATGACCCTCATGAAGCGTCAGTGACCCCTAGCAGAGGACAGGACCCCCACACTGGGAACCAGTGGTTTAGAGTATAAATAAAGAACTGTATGGGTGGATGAACAGATGTGGTTTTGTCACAATTTATGTCTAAGTGTTTCTCCTATTGTCCTTGTCTTTCAGTGGAATTGACTTTGAAGGATCGACTGTGGGACTGGCTTTCATTGGGACTCTTTGCTCAGGTCATTCTGTTGGAGTGGTACAGGTAAGCTGTTCATGTGAGACACAAAGACCACCAAAAATCATGTCCCTCCACAATCCATGCTCTGATAACACATGTTCTTGTATGCTGAAATGACAGTTTAGTTATTCATCTGTAGGTGTCAAAGTTAGAAAGTGACTTAACATTTTTGAATTAGCTCAAATCCTCTTCCAATGTGAGATTTTAGACACACATTCTAAACTTTTCTTCCAGCTCCATCATGAGGTCATCATTTGAATTTGTCCAGTGCTTTGATTTATGATCAAATACCTGCAAAAACAGACATTTACACCAGCCTCAGTTGTACTTTGTGGTTACTCTAAATAGCAAATGTTAGCATGCTAACACTCTGAAGTGAGATGGTGAACATGGCAAACACTAAACATGAGCATATTAGTGTCATTGTTAGTCTTTAGCTCAAAGCAACATGGAGTACAGCCTCACAGAGCCGATAGTGTAGCTTTAGACTCGTTATCCTACATGAAATCGTGAAAGGCAGCCAAAATCGCAGTAACTGCAAAACTGAAGCAGATCTGTGTCTCAGTCAGTGAATGTGAAAGAGGAAGTAATACTTTTTAATACTAATACTTTTTTAGGTCACGTCTAGACTCTGTCATGGGGATATAGAGATCTTTCTCACTACATACAAAAAGCCTAAAAATTACAGTGGTCAGGAAATCAAGAAACAGGAAGCTGGAGGGAAATGTTTTTATCATCAGTTAGCAAGCAAAAATTGGTGCAAACTTGCTTTAAATGACTGTAAAAAGCTGATAAAAGGGCCTAAATTTAAAGAGTTCTGCTCATATAATTGGAGGTTTGTCATCTGTCAGGATCACAATGACCGGGCCATTGCAGTTGGAGCAACACTGGCTCACGAGATGGGCCATAACCTGGGCATGAACCATGATGACTCCAGCGCCTGTGCTTGTTCTGGGGATAGCTGCATCATGGCTGCAGCACTCAGGTAAGAAAAGCTGTTAAAAAGACTCAATCAAAAGATGATACTGATTTGTTGAAACAAGGGGACACTTCCTGCTCAATAATCTTGAAAATGGCAAGTCACCGCTCACCCCAAAACATTTTCTGAGAGGATCTGTCAAAAAGCGACATGAAGAGGAAGCAGACAAGGCATTGCTGCATTCCAAAAACTTTCTTTTTTTAAGTGTAGTTCACAGATATGACGTTGGAGTTCACGCGGTTTTCATTTATTCCCTCAGCTGGGATGTCCCTCGAACTTTCAGTAGCTGCAGCACCAACCAATACGAGAACTACCTGACAAGCCGCAGCCCCAGCTGCTTGCTGGATGTACCAGACTACAACAGTGTGGTGGCTCCTTCAGTCTGTGGGAATGGATTTCTGGAGAAAGGAGAGCAGTGTGACTGCGGCTCTGTGGAGGTAAACGAGCACTCATCAAAGACTGATTACACCTTGCAATATTCCACTGATTCCTCTGGAGGAGACCTACTCTCCAACTTAACACTCCTCTGTAAGGTCAAAGTGCAGAAGAAGAAGAAGAAGAATCCTTGTGTTCTCACGCCTGACACAGTATCTGCCTCATGGCCATTGCTCTCTGAGCGTCAGACTCAACACCTTGGTTTCTTAGTCTGATCTTGACTCTCCTTGTTTTGGTGCCCAGGGGTGATAGGATAATTAGGCTGTCTGGCATGCAGCAGAGCAATTATTTGTATCTTCTACAAAGTGCAAGTAGATACATAAATGTGCAGTAACACAGTGAACTCACATGAAATCTTTAAACTCTTTGGTAAGGAAAGTATTGCCATCTAAGAGCCTCGATATCCTTGAAACAGAATGTTTTTTATTATTAGGCTGCTATTCAGTTGACCTCAGCTGGCCACTGACTGTGCACAGCATACACTGTATGGCACTGAAATCATCTTCATTGTGTTTTATTGCAAATAAGTATAATGACAATGAAGTGAGACTGAATTGAACGCACCAAAAAACAACTTTTAACTTATAAGGTTCATTGAGAAGCTCAGTGTTCAGAAGTTCAAAGTTCCAGTGAGAGTCACTCAGAGCTGTGAATATGTTCAGACCTGTTTCTTTCCTCTGCTGGTATTCAGCAGATGCACAAACTCAACCAGGCTTCATCGCTCATCTCACTCTCAGCCCCTCCAAAAAAAGTGGGCCCTGGGGAGAGGTTGCTCTGACATGCATGACTGCCTTTAATGCTAAAGATTCCCTCCCTTAAATATTGGGATTTTAGTTAAAATTGTGTTTTTAACAGAAGATACAGGACAGGTGAGTTTTGTAGTATGTTGTGAAATGACCTGCGATGTTTCAAGGGACGGTAATGCACCACTGTCCTTTCCATATATCACATGTTTTTTCATGTGTGTTTTCATGTTTTCAAAAAGGAAATGAATAAAATGAAAGCATACAACTGAAAATAAATCTAAAAGAACATTTCTGAGGGGAACACAAAATGAGGAAGTTTAACTCAACATAATAAAGAGAAGAATGAACAATAAACATTAGGATTAGCTGCCTCATCACTTCTATGATGTCCTCACAGGAGTGCACCAACCCATGCTGCAATGCCACCACCTGCAACCTGAGAGAGGGAGCACAGTGTGCCGAAGGCGAATGCTGTGACGACTGCAAGGTGAGTAAATCTGAAAAAGAAATGCTGTCGTACTGCTGCAATGACTTTAGTTAGCTTTGTGCAAATGCTGCTGTCTGTCCATGAAATCTTCCTTCATGGTTCACTATGGAAGTCCAGAGGGGACTTCATTAAAATGACAATGTAGCTTGATGTGGTTATTGTGATCCAATTATTTGATCTGCTAGAGTCATCTAGTGGACAATTAAGGTATTACAAATGACAACTGAATTTGCTTCTTGTGTCGAGCAGTTCATCATTAGAAGTGAAAAAGTAAGGCATAGCGCTTTGCATAGCAGTACACTTGTAAACGTTAAGTAATCTCTGCCATGATATGTAATCTGATGGAACATGCTCTCCCCACAGATCTCGCCTCGGTCCAAGGAGTGCCGCAGGGTGCAGGATGAGTGCGATCTGGCTGAGTACTGTGATGGGACGAGCACCACTTGTCCTGAGGATATCTTTGCTGTGAATGGCCTCCCATGTGATGGAGGCCTGGGGTACTGCTACAATGGCCAGTGTCCACAGAGGCCAAACCAGTGCATCAAGATGTATGGAGCAAGTGAGTATACATGGGGTTTTTTTTGTTTTATATTACACAGCTTGCTAAGGAAAAGAAATCCATCATGCTGTCTGAAAAGACCTTAAATACAGATGAAAGGCTCTATTCTGACATAATCCTCTCCTGACATCAGGTGCTATCGAGGCCCGTCGATCCTGCTATGATCACAACACCCGAGGCACATACTATGCATTCTGCAAGCGTCCCTCAAACAACCAGTTCATCCCCTGCCAGCGAGAGTGAGTCTCAGCAACATATACTGCAGAAGCATACTCTGCAATGGACCTTATTAGTATTCTTGGTAGAATAAATGTTCTTCAAGTGTTCTATTTGCAGAATACGTTGTAATATTGGCTCTGAAGTGAATGTGAGCATATCTCTGGACCTTTTCTTTACAGAGACAAGTTTTGTGGAAAGCTGTTCTGCCACAATGGTAAAGATAACCCAAACTATGGCCGCATGGTCAGGATCAGTGACTGCAAGGCATCTTTCTTTGATGACTACACCAAAGACTATGGCCAGGTGGACACTGGGACTAAATGTGGGGATGGAAAGGTAACAGGCTGTGGTTTCTATTTAGTTTTTTGTTTTTAATTGCATCACAATCAACCGAGAAGTCACGTTAACATCCACCTGTTGAGCTGAATGTCGAATGTTGCAGCACTAAATCTACAATGTGTTTGTCACTGACGTGTTTTTTTTCAAGGTGTGCAGCCAGAATGAGTGTGTGACTCTCGAGACAGCTTACAGAAACACAAACTGCTCAGCAAAATGCCAAGGCCATGCTGTAAGTACATGCCAACACTGCTCAGAGTTTACTTTAGCTTTTGGTTATTTAGGTAACAAACACATTACAGCGAAGGATTACAAGTAGTTAAAGCCCAAATGGTCTTTTGAATAGAACTCACAAAAAACAAAAAAACACACACAATGAACAGTAAAATTTTATCAATAAAGAAAAAACACATTAAATTGAGGAAAATAAAAAACAGAAAAAAAACAATAATAATATATGCTGACAGTAAAACAAAAAGGAAGTCCATATGTCATTCAAGAGCTAAAAAAGTTACAATTAAGATACCTGTCTGGTGTTGTATGTGAGGATTACTGAATTTGTCGACCCCGTCAGATAAAAAAATGCGTGTTAAATATGTATGTATTTATATTGGAAATAGAAAGAGGAGCAGATCTGAATGTTTGATCTTTTGTGTTCCTCAGTTGTGCAATCACAAGAGTGAGTGTCAGTGTGAGCCTGGTTGGATGCCTCCTGACTGCAGCTCGAAGGATGGAGCCTTTGACTTAATTTCTACTGGTAAGGCCTCCCTGTAGTTGTTCATTAATATATACAGCATATTAAAAAATGTTTACTTTCTGCACAGCTAATATTGAACTTATATCACTGACGTTGTACAGCTGCATCCAAACAAATCTGACACGTGTTCCATTTCTGCAGGAGCAACTATTGCCATCGCGCTGACAGTGATACTAGTGGTTTTAGGTATTGTTGCTGGTGTGGTTGGGTTCATCTGGAAAAAACGACAAAGTCCCATGTTGCCAACGTAAGTCATCATCACTATGTTACTGTAAAGTCATCTTTGAAGTGTTGAGAGCCAGCAGATTAAATCTCTCTTTATATAACAGCACACACACCGAAAGGAAGCAGCCAGCAGTGGACCAGTCTGCTCACCACCTAAACATGAGGCCAGCTCCTAGTCAACCCATGGTAGTGCGACAGGTAATGGGTTGGAATATAAAGTATTACAGGTATTGAATTGAGATATATCATGTATCTTGTCAACGCATTTCCTGACAATACTTCCAATTTTTAGATTGGAAGGCCAAAGCCCAAAGGAGCTCCACCTCCACCCCCACCCGCAGGGAACAGACCTAAACCGGTGGGCCAGAACTACATAGCTGCACGTCAGGTAAATGTGAGGAGTTTGATGTCCATCAACAGCTGGCTCTCCACGTGTTTGTCCTTTCTATTAAAGCCACAGACGAAATGCAAGATCCTAAGTTTTGCATTTCTTCTGTGGGCAAATTCTCTAATCTGTGTGGATGGCCAGACTGCCCACAAATATTTTTTCTGTACACCCGGAAAGGTTAAAGCAAGAAAGCGAGTTTGTGTATTTTAGAGAATGTCGAACAATTCCTTCAATGAATTATGCTTTTGGTTTTTCCTGTAGGCTCTGAGGCCAGTACCTCCACCGAAGGTCTGATGTCTGACCCAGTGTCAGGAAGCCTGCAGAGCTTCCCCTTTATCCACCGTCACCAACCGGAGACTGCTGGCAATCCTGTCATGACTGTTCTCTCTGCAGATCTTTTCCACTGCGGTGCTGTCAGAGGCACGATGCCGTGTTTGTAGCAGTGATGTGCAGAGTGCAGGAGGGAAAAACTGGACTTTAAACTGTTACTTGCATGCTATGCACGGAGGACGTGTGATTACAGGGATGAACTTTTTTTAAGGCACTTTTTTTATACTTTAGGGTTAGGGCTAGTGCAACCAGACGCAGCTCTGGCCCTGAATGTGAGCCATATCATTTTGTACACGTTGCATTGTTCAATCCAAAACAATGGATTCAATGTCAAATAGTATTCAGTGACTGCAATGCTTTAATATTTTGCTTGTTTTGTTTGCCTCAAAAAAAAAAAAATCCTGAACTGCTTTGTTTAACTTTGATGTGATTTTCTGAAATTTCGTGGGTTAGAAATACTACCTTAAAGATTTCAGACTACTACAAACACTGATTATTATAGTCTAGAAAGGCCAGTCAGTTACATTTATATACAGTACATTACACACAGACCATGACAGAATCCAGAGTTAAGACAGATATATGTGCTGTCTGCTGCAGCTTCAAGATCACAGTCATTTCATTTCATTTACAATCAGCAAACTGTTTGATATCAAACCAAAACATCTGACAGTTCATACTGCATTATTATCACTAATTTGGCTAAACAGAATTTTGCCACACACACTTCTCATTTTGTTGCTTGTTTGAATTGAGTTCACTAAGTGAACAGGTACATAATGTAAAGAACATTTTGTGAGCTCAGTATCCAGGTTTCACATTCAGTACTGAGCAAAAAGATGGAGGTCTTTTCACGTTGCATGCCATAAAATGCTGCAGCATTACGAACCAAAACCTGGTAATTAGTGAACAGTGAGGATACCTGATGTAATCTTAAGGTTAGAAGGCCTTTGACTGAATTATTGTTCCTCTGACAGCTTGCCCTTGTGCAAGGCATTAAGTCCAGACTCTTCTAATGGGATTCAGTTTTATTTATATGACATATAACAAAAGTCCTCTCGAACAGAAATGTGACTCATACAATAATAGCAGCAGCCATGTTAGTAAGATGTGTTAATGGGACATGAATGCAAACAGATGGAGAGAGGAGAGAGGGGGCTTGGTGTATCATGGGAAGTCCTCCAGCAGTCTACACCTGTAGCACCATTACTAGGAGCTGGTCCAAGGCAAGCCTGAGCCAGCCCTAACAGTAAGATTTATCAAAAAGTTTTAAGCCTACCCTTAAACGTAGAGAGGGTGTTGTCCCCGGACCAAGACTGGAACATGGTTCCACAGGAGAGGAGCTTGATAACTAGAGGCTCTGGGTCCCATTCTGCTTTTGGAGACTTTAGGAACCATAAGTAGGCCTGCATTCTGAGAACACAGTGTTCTAGTGGGGTAATGAGGTACTATGAACTCTATGATAGTGCCTGACAGTTTCGAGCTTTGTAGGTAAGGTTTGTAAATTCTATTCTGGATTTTACAGAGAAACAGTGCAGAGAGGCTAATACAGGAGAGACATGGTTTCGTTTAGGTTTTGTCTGAATGCTGATCCAGTGTTCTGGATTCTTTAGCAACTTATTGGGGCAGACTGATAAGGGATTGCAATAATCCAGTTGGGAGTACCAGGATGACTATGTGTCACTGAAAAAGTATTTAAAACAGAAATGCTTAATGTAAATTAATAATGGGAAATAAACTCTTTATACAAAAGCATTATGTATATATATATATATATTTAAATTGCATATTTGTATGAATATGAAAGCTGCAGCAATATTGATGATTTTGTTTGTTTGTCTTGTCTTCTTGGGGGCAGCGGAACAACCTATATATACAACCCTGACATCCAATATTATCACTTTCTAAAGAAGGCATTAAAATTCAGAGACTTTTATTTGGAGTCCAAAGTGATCTGAAATAACAAGAAGCAACATCCAAGATGAGTTAAATAAAACACTGTATTTGAATTTTATTCTTTTCTTTCAAGTGATACATCTACGTAAAAGATTTCATGGCCTCGCATGACAAGTACGGTACTGTTTTGACCCCTTTTTACAGCTATGATAAGAGCCTCGATGAACAATATCTTTTACATTCTGCGAGATATGTATAGGACCTAACAGGAGGTCAGTATACTGTATGGCTCACCCAATAAAGCCTTTATCTTTAAAAAAAAAAAAAAAAAAAAAAAAAAAAAAATATTGAACATCACAGTTATGAATGTAAACCGAAATACTTAATTTTTAGGAAGTTTCCCCAGAAGTCTACAGAACATAACAGCAAACAACAATATTTTGGAAATTTTAGAGATATGAAGGTTAATATCAGACATTTAATGTTTAATCGTGTGTGTGATTGAAAATCTCCTGGCTTGACTCAGTTCACCATCCACACACACACACACATACAGATCTTGACATGTGTGGCCAAGGTGGCATGGCACATGAGCACAAATGCCTCATTAGAAAAAAAAAAGAAAAAAAAAAGGTATATTCACAAGAACATAGCAAATCTTAAAGCTTATTTCCTCCTCCTTTCTTGAGTGACAAAAAGACAAAAGAATTACAGTCAGGTGTGTCAAAGCACCAGTTGAGTTGGTTGTGTGTCCAAGTAAAAGCAGGTCTTAAAGGGTTGGGAGTGCCTGTGGAGAAGAGAGGAGGTGCTGAGGCCAGAAGAGAGCTGAGCATACACACACCAGCAACCTCAGCAAGTGCTAATAGTCTTCATCTTGGTATGACCATGACTTGTGAAAATAATATACTGTATAATATATGAGTCAGCCATGGTTGAGATGATTACAGTACTGTCAGGCCTTAATAGACAGCTGTTAGTGTGGCAGCGGCACCTTTTATAGTATCATCCCTGCCGAGGGGAATGACTCAGTCCATTGTGTCTGGATACAGCATCGTCAAAGTGCTGTCATTTCACTGAATGTCAAATGCTTCCCTTATTTGATACACACGGTTACCACGATTCAAAAAACATCTGCATTCTGTATAATCAACAGTAGATGGAGACACTAATACAGCTTTAGAAACAAAGGAGAGCCCAAGAAGCACACCCCATATTTTTGACAGTAAAACATCAAATCAAACCCACAGAATGCTGTTAAATACACTGACATTTCCTAAGCAGTAACGAACATCAGTCTGTTCTGAGGACATATGGCCGGCAGTTCCTCTGCTTTCTGAGCAGATATGTCCTCTCTGTCCAGAATGACAAATGAAGAGAAAAACTTGTCCTTTTTGTCTCAGTTTCTTGTGCCACAACCTGCTCAACCCCAGTGGGGTCGGCATCACTCCAGTGCTTGAGAAGAAGAGGTGCCCCCAAGCAGGACGTGGGAGTACTGACAGGTCTGGCTGTGGTGACAGAATAAGACATGATGCACTGTGTGTCCCTTTTTTGGTTTAGCAGAGCGAGAACATCCTAGTTGCCATCAAGTGAACACAAGATATAACCAGCACAGAACAGCCAGCAACAGTAACTATCATTGCACAGGAAGCATTAATCCTTCACTTGAACCATTTCATTCACAAATAATAATACAGGAAGAACAAAATACTGAACAAAAGTCCATTCATCAAAGCTTTGTGGAAAATGTATAAATAAGATTATGTCTTCATTAAATTTCTGCTTTAAGTATAAAATATTAATTTGTAATAATTGTTCTGATACAGTTGACCTCCCTTATTCTTTTTTCTCAAGTCAATACATAAGATAACTCATCATTCAACTGACACACGTAAGCAAACACTGCACTGTACGTATAACCTCAAGTGCCACATTTCTGGACACGAACCTTGCAAGATCCACATGAGGCTGTGGAGGCTATCGTATCTGTACTTCAAATTGTCCCTTACCAAACACGTGGAGAACGACAATAAAAAAACCTTTAAGTGACTAAAACTCCTGGATAACAAGGGCTTCATCTAACTGTCAACTCAGATTTAGAAAATTCTCTTCTTTGTAACTTTGACATGTATAAGTTAGGACTTCATTTGAACAACTGTGAAATGTCTCGACTCAATGATTTGTTGCTATGACATAATATATCTAATATATTTCATCTTTAATAAATAAGATTAGGTTTTCCCCCAGATAATACACCAGATGTTTTTTTCTCAGCAGCTGGAAGTTATTTTCTCAGCAATGTGGCCTTCTTTCATGCCTGACTGCAGGTGAGCAGAAGATGGACGGACAGTTTCAGTAGAGGAGACAGACGGAGAGAGAGAGGGGGGAGAGAGACAGAGAGATAGAGAGAGAGGGAGAGAGAGAGAAAGGGAGAGAGAGAGGGAGAGAGGCAGGGGGCTCTGATGTGTTTGGGTTGTGTGTAGATGGGAGTGTGTCGTTTCTGTTGCCTATCCATCAGTGCCGTTCTTGTTGGGGGTGTTGGTATTGATTGTCGTTCCGTCTGGCTGCTGGCCATCTTTGCGAGGCGGCATCCTCTCGTTTATCCTGTCCAGGCCGCGTGCCTCCTCAAAGTTACGAATCTTCCGCGTGGGAGAGAAGCCTTGAATGGCTGAAGGGCAGAGGACACAGCAGAGAGAAAATGATCAGAAAGTGGAGTTGAGTAATTTCCCTGCTCCCGTCCCTGAAAATGTTTGCTGTTAACCATATTCTTCAATCAAAGTGGATTCTATGTGAAGTTTCATTTGATAAGCACAAAGCACAGTATCAGCCTAGTGCTGTATGGATGATCAGTGAATACAGCACATGCACAGGTAAACAATGACTCCTAGTCTTCAAACACCACTGGGACAAGCTACAACAATAAAACACCTCACACTCTGTAGACTTACGGTAACATCCCGATACAGCCAAGGAAACCAGACAGAAAACGTGTGCAAATGAAAAGCAGACTTGTAAGGGACTGTTCAGACACACTCTTCAACGTTTAAGTTGTCAAGTTTATAGAGAATGAACAATCTGATATGAACGTTTTATAGGTGGATTTACAGCCATAGAAACTAGGTCCCCAAGGGTACTCTTGCACAACCAGATATCTGTGACCATGCAGCACTGATGCTCATTTCAATTAACCACAAGTCAGTGGTTCCCAACCAGGAACACTTGTTCCCCAAGGGGGGGTTTCTGCAGTTGCCAGGGGGTACATGGGAAGACTGTGGAGAAGCTCCATTAATTTGAAAAAAATAAAGATTATGATTTGATCAAAAAAGTTTAATCACTTATTTGTGTTTTGGAGAAAAATAAACACCCTGATAGAATTAAAAAATGCTTTGATGCTGATCTTAAGTAATTCATTGTCACAATAACCACAAGCTACCTAGCCTAGCTATACAGACTGTACAGTCTGCACCTCATAGTGCCACTTGTAATACCTTGAAGCCAAGTGTTGTGACTGAGTGTGAAAACTAGTCAGCAAGTGAACACACAAGTTGCTAGTTAGCCAAAAGTAACAGGCATATGATTTAACTACTTAGCTAAAAGTAAAGGATAACAGTAAAATAATTAGCTAAAATGAATGGCTAATGGTTAAACATTAGCTAAAACTAATGGATAAATAAGTGACATAATAACATTAAACCTAATGGATTAACATTAACCAGGTAAATGTAATCAGTTGAAATAGCTAAACGTAATGTGCAAACAGTTTAAATATTTAGTTAAAAGTAATGGCTAAACAATTGAAATAATTAGATAAATGTAATGGATAAACAATAATAAGCTAACAGTAGGGCTAATCAGTTGAAATAATTAGCTAAAAGCAATGGGTAACAATTGAAATAGTTAGCTAACAGTAATGGTAATGCAGTTAGCTAAAAGTAATGTACAAACTGTTGAGATTGATAGATATGAAGGAATCGGCGGTTGAAGGGACCAAGTTCTGCCACTTCAAGTGGTTGAAGTGCGAATGCAAACATTATAAAACCTATCTAATCACTGACGACTCAACTGTATGAAAAAAATACTAACAAACACATTTTTAAATCAACTGAAATGAACACGCTTGTAGTATGATGGATGGGGTCTGCAAGAGTGTATTTGAGCATATCTGATGGGGATGTGAGCATATCTGATGGGGATGCAGAGACAGATCAGTCTAAAAAGGTTGGAAACCACTGCTTAAAGTTATGCAGTCTGAAAGCACTTCCACTTTGCTTTGTCTGTTAAGTTCTACTTCCCCGTCTGTTGATGTGCTCTGCAGCACAGCCACCCCGACATAACCTTTCACATTTTATGTATCTGATAAAATAAATGACTTTGATGGCTCAAGCTACTTCCACTATCAACCAGAAGGGGCAGACAGCATAACAACAGCCAAATAGTGTAACAGGATTAGCTTCTGAAAATATCCCAGGCAGGGATGTCCCTGGTCTTATCTCAGCCAGGTCTTAGCAGGCTTTTCTGTGTGGGGAGCCACACTTGGCAAGAAAAGCCAATGTGACCACAGCCGGGAAAGTCTTGTCAACTAGGGTCAAGCCAGGTCAAACATGTTACACATAACTTCCTCTTTTGTAGCTTGGCTTTACTTTTCTGATGTACAGGGACAAGCCTGATTCAATCAAGGCTGGAGAGAGTAATCTTGTTTACAAGCACCTCTTTGAAGGCATTTTAATAGGGCATTTCATTTAATTGTTGCACCAAAAAACAATGTTTGTTGTACCAGTTTTAGTCTGAAGCAAGCTTCTTCTCATTCAATTTCATGTTTGTCTTTCCATAGCTTATCTGTGATTTTTTTATTGCTTGACTGACAGCCCGTAAATTAAAAGTCCAACAGATTTTGATAATGCAAGAGCAACCAGCAATTAAGTAATATACAGTAATGCAATAATCAGTGATGTAAAAACAGTGGGGACACGAAAGAACATTAAAACCAAGACAAAAAGTAGAAATTTTAAAGTTGGGGCACACACAAAACAGAGACATGAGATTTAAGCCACAGCCATGCGTACCTTTTGCTTTAGCTGCCTCAACCGTAGCTATGTTAATGGGAATTGAGGAAGGGGGGAAAAAATGGAGTCGTCAAAGGCAGCCAGAGACAGCAGATACAACAGTAACATCAAACCGTAAACCCAGGTGTAATAAACAGGGGAAACAGATGGCAGAATATAGGCCAACACCCATGGCACATTATGGATGCAAAATTCAAGCAACTGTGAAATCTTCATTAAAACACAATAGTTAGTGGGTAAGATTGTTAGAGGGAAGAAACCTGCAGAAGAGTTAAGATGGTGTTGGTGTTAAAGGGTCATGAGGACTTAGGCGTGGAGAGCTGAGGGGGGATTTGGCTGAGCACTAAGAGTCTAAGACCGGGGCGAGCTGCGTAACAATGACGAGGCAGGACGACGCATTTGTGCAGTGCGGCCTTACATGAAGGCAAAGCTGCAGTGAACATGCAATCAGATGTTCTTTCAAACACACACACACTCACTTAATCACACACACGTTCAATCCAAATTGTACGTGAGTGTGATCATAACTGAGCAGAATTTAGAAACGCTCATTGCTGAACTTTACATGATTAATTTTTCTCATTTAAAATGGATGTTTGGCATTTTGGAACTCTTCATATTTGATTACCCAAACAGCCATGTTCTCTTCTTATTGGATGTGCAGGTGTAAAGAATCATCTAATTCAATCTCTCAGTGTAGACACTCATCTGAGCGCATGACATTTAATTTCTCCGAGAAATGGTTATGCACTCAAGATGTATGAGAGCTCACAGCAGCCAGATTGGCAAAACAATTCTGGTTGTTGGAAAACGACTGTGCTAAATCTCTAATGTCCTCAGAGAGGGGTTCATTCATGGACTGGATGTCTGCTCTTATTTTAGCAAGGTGTTGCATACTCTCAGGTGGAATCAGTTTTCAAAGATCAGCGAGCAGCACCCCCTCCAAACAGTGTCAGCAGTCGTGCAGTGGCTTCAAAAACTACAGGTGGAACTGAGAAAAACAAAGTGAGGAATCAAGAAGGATGGACAAAAATACACAATCACCTGCCCTCCCTTTGTTCAAAGAGGCCCAGCTGATCTGAAAGCTGTGGCTAGAGGAGCGGACATGGACAATGACATTCTCCAAAAAGGTCACCAACATGTGGTTTCTCCTTCGATTGCGCCGCAATTTCTGTAAGCCTCCGGCCTGGCAAAGCATGACTCCCAGCATGTCCTCTGGCAGACGAGGCCAGGCACTGACCTTTAGATCAGAGGGTCAGTGGACACTTCCAGGTGACAGGCTGACCCCCCCGACCAGCCAGAGCCTGAAAACTTTCTGCTGCATAGAGGGTGGCAGCGCTTCCTGGGGTGGGCACGCCGTCATTGATCTAGAACCCTTCAAAGGGACAAGGGAAGGCTAGTCTCTGAACTGAACAACAGCTTTAGCTTCACCAATGGAGAGAATATCCAGTGATCATTTATGGTAAGGGCGGTGCTGGGATGGACGGACTCTGTGATGTGTGTAGTGTTAAAATTACTTTATGGTGTACACACTCTATTAAAGCTGCCTCATCAACTTCAGTTAAATATTACCCACAGTTTCACCCACACTGCCCTTTTGTGACCCGGCGAGAAGGGAGCTCTTGGTGCTGTATTTTTGTAGGTATAATGATTAAAATTACAAGCAAAGTACACAAGTCAAGGAAAACAGACTGCAAAGAAGAACGATCTTGTGTTCTGTACCAAGCTGGTTCAACAATGCATTTTACATCAGTGATGACAAATCCACAAAAACAGAAGCTGTGGCTGTATTGCATCAGGAACTGAGAATACTGTCAGCACAGAAATTGTAATCTCTGCCTCTTTTGGAACTGGATGTGTCCCTGTGTTACTCTTGTGAAGAGTCACGAGTCATGAAGGGAGCGCTTGATCACTGATGAGAAGATTTTCTGCAATCGAAGTCCACAGTAGCTGCACTGGAAAAAAAAACTACTTTTGGCAAGAAACAGACAAAACTTAATTGCTAGTTATGGTTTGAGCATTTTGGAAATACTCTTATTTGTCTTATTACAGAACATTAGTTGAGAAAATTGATACCACCCATTGTTCAAAAGATGCTGTAAATCTGAGCTGTAGCTGGCAGCAGTTTAGCTTATCTGAGTAGAAAGCCTAGGGGGAAACAGCTAGCCAGACTGTACAAAGGTAACAAAATCAAGCTACCAGTCAGGAGCAGTTGCGAGGGGGCCAGTGGATTTTTCAGAAAGTTAGCGCTGCTGGCCAAGAAATAGCCACCATTAGCACAGGACACACTCACTCACTCACAGATGAATTTGTTAATTTGTGAGTTTTAGAAGTGCTGGTAGACAGATTTTGTTACCTTGGAAGAGACTAGGGGTTTTCCCTCTGTTTCCAGTCTTGCTAAGCTAAGCTAACTGGTACTGCCTCCAGCTACATATTTACTGTGTATTTTAAGTGTATTTTCAGCTTTATATCTGTACAGTGCATTATGACCAATGCATCTTTCATTATAGGTATGGCTAATACAGGAAAAAGGATAGAAATAATGCTATTGCTTTGCAATTATCTACAATCTTGTGTGTTTTTTCTGTACTGATGTGCTAGAGGAGCTATAGAACACCACCGCTTGCCATGAAGAAAAAAATAAAAGGTTCGGTCACAGCAAAAAAAAAAAAAAAACACACACAATTGGTGACGAGGGATGAGGAAATCTTCCTAGGGGTGTAGGTGGTGCTCAATGGCTGCTAGCAAGGAAGAATCACAGAAGAGGGTTATTGAGTATAAAACTCACTTACCAGTCTGTAAGGTCTGCTTTCCCCCTGACAACACGCCCAGAGGAAGAGTTCCAGTTGGGGTCAGGCCTTTGAGTGTTAATACATTCTCGCTTTCCTCCCTAGTCCACAAACAAAACACAGGCACACACATAGATTACATTTCAGGAAGCACGGAGGCAGCACAAACGCCTGGTGGTTAAGAGACTGTTCTGTAACCGAGAGGTCAGAAGTTCAGTCATTACTGGGTATTTAACCTGTGCCCACTCACTGCATTGACAGAGTGATGGACTGTCAGCTCTAAGTGCCTGCAGCCAAACTGCTAACATGTGTCCTGGTTCTGCAAGTGGGTCAGTGACAACTTGTGTCATTTTTAGCAGCTGAAGCAACATTTTTAAGGATCACTTATAATTGTTAACACATGTTGATGTTAACACATGAATTTTAATATTATCCATTTTCTTCTCTCCTACTGAGTCAAAAGAAACTGAGGTTAAGAACAGAAATGAGGCATTTTGCATAGCTTTTAAAACGTATTTGAAAATGTGATGTATGCATGTTCATTCAATATGTTCATTTTGAAAATTCTGCAAATAATAGCGAAGTCAAACCTGACAAACTTGTATGGCCAAATGACATCTAGATTCTTTTTCATCTCACTGTTTGTGAAATCCTTCAAAAACCATTGACCCACATACACTGGCCTGAAAGACAGGCTGCTGCTCGTCTTGCCCCCTTGCAGCAGTGTAACAAGGTAGCAGCAACAGCATTAATCTGGAATAATGTCTAATGTCATTATACAGTCTGGGTGCATCATGACTAATCTTTTGCCAGCTCGTTAATCCTGGCAGAACAACATTGTGTTTTCAAACACGCTTTCATTGTGCACTCAACTGACTCCATTCATATCAGCAGCACTCGATCATCTTCCTGGCCGCACAGTGACCTGCGATTCAATTTGGTAATTTGACCCCTGTGCCACTGAGCTCATTGTGATCCATATATACACGAACAGGAGCCTTTTCCATTCAGAGTGTTATCATGAAAAAGGAAGAGACACATCACAGGCAGAGTATTAATGACAGGGTCAGACCTGAGCACTGAGAAGACACGGGCCATTTTCCCCACAGCGCGAATCTTGTTCCTGATGACCTCCTTACGCATCGCTGTGGTTCCACCTGGAACAAGTCCAGAATGTAAGGTTAAGACTCATTATACCACCTTGAGTATTCAATACTGCTGGTCATATCATTTGCTACTGGCTTTCTTAGCACTTAGTAAGAACAATATATGGTATTAAAGCCTTGTGGGAAGAGAACAAAGGATGAAGTGAGGGTTTAATGGTGTATCTCAGAGCATTGCGGCTGTACTCCAGGGAGCAGAACTCCTTCATTAACATCAGGCATGTGGAACATCATGTCAATTAAGTGTGTGCCAGGACTCATTTTCAATTCATCAAAATTAAGAACTAAACTGAAAATGCTGTATAGGAAAACAGAAGCAGAGAGAATTCTAGAGAAATCTACAACCTAATCAGATCAGTGCACAGATGAGCAGATCTACTACATCTACTGTGTGTAATTTTAGACTGAAGCAACCAGTAGCTGATATTCAGTGCTGAGCTACTTGTTTAAATTTCAAAATGGTCACACAAATGTGAAAAAAATCACATTTTTTTCCCAGATTTTTTTTCTTGCCAGGATGGTGTCTAACAAACAGTATTTCTACCATCACCGTACACTGAGAATGCAGAATTCAAACTTTTGTAGGATATATCAAATCAAAATGGCACATTAAAACTCAAGTTAAGAACTTCAATGAACCAACAACAGGCACAGTGCTGATCACCAAACACAATGTGCCAGGCAGTGTGCATCATATTTGGCCTGACAGCATCTTTTGCTCTCTCAATCTTACCTTCATATAGGTCATCTCCTTCTGACATGAGCTCATCGTCAGAGCAAATGTTCAGGACATTCACCAGCATCTCCGTCACTGTGGGGGAGAGAAGCCACACTAAAACTTGAGACTGGTACCAAACACATGCCTGAGGCTGGATTTGTCTTCACTTTGGATTATTTCTATCTGGAAAAGTACATTTCCATGAAGCAATAAATTCAAATGTTTGTGATTAGGTGGACTTTCAGTTCAAAACTGTCTAAAGAGAATAATGTATGTAATTTACTGTATGTCTAAATATAAACCGCTTTCTAAGCAATAGATAAGACAATACAATTTGTAACAATAGCAACAAAGGCTTTTATACAATAAGAGCGTTTAGCTGGAAAGTCCCCAGAATGCAAAACACATGCAAAAACAGAAACACAATCCATGATTTAAAAAAAAAAAGAAAGCCCGAACCTCTGAGTGATTTAGAAGTAAAAAGCAACATTTTACTAGTAAACACTTCATTGTTTATATATTCATCTCTTAGTGTTAAAATTCTACCAGCTGTGTTCAGAGTGAGCTATAGCTGCAGATCAAACCCTTGTTGAACAGCATGATTTATAAAATTCACTCTTATTCCATGACTTCACAGAGAAGGACAATCTCTGGGTAAGCCTGGGTCTGCATATTCCACAAAGTCACTGAACCATAGGCAATGTAATGAAGGGTTTATTTTTGGCTCTCCATCCACATTTTCCCAATAACAAAAAACAAATATACCTTTTTCTCCAACGAAAGGCAAAGACCATGTGAAGACATCCATAAAGTTGGGCAACCAGTAAGGGTGGGGTGAGCAGTTGAACTGTCGGATGTTCATCACGTTGTTCTCATATTTTAATACAGCAGCTAGGATTGACAAAGGGAAAGAAATGGGAGGAGAGATTCAAGGACTGGAAAAAAAATGGAAATTCAACAATGAGAGTGAGGGAAAAAAAGACAGAAACCTTTGTTGTTGTACACATCTAGGTAATTTGGAGCTGAAAAGATTGTGATTAATGAAGGGAAGCCTGTGGTCTGGCTTTTTCTGTACATCCGATACCTGCCGCAAACAAAACAACCCATCACACATAGTCTACATGTAAATGTGCTGGAAATGGATCAAAAAATTGTAACCCAACTTACCCCGCATCCTGTGCTTCATGGGCTCTTATTACCGACAGCAAGTTGTTATTTACCAAAAAGTCACAAACTGCTGAGTAACTACAAAGAGAACAAAGAATAGAGAGAGGGACAGTTAAACGAGTGGAGGTCAAAGCTTCGTCAAACTTAGACCATTACAGAAACAGCATGAGGCCACTTAGGACTTCACTGACTGTTGTTTGCCTTTGGAAATACTTTCAGATTAACTTTCATCATGCCATGACCTCTGGCCTGTGGAGCTAGGGCTTTAAAGACGCTGAGCACCCAGAGCCAGGACTCTGCTGGCCTCTCCAGAAGCTGGAGGCTCCGGCCAGAGCAGACAGAAGGCAAGAGCAGTAGAGCTCAGATGGATACGTGTACCTGAAGGTTTTAACTGCTTTTCCTTCTTTCACTGCACAACTAATCCATTAAGAATGCTCAAGAAAAATGAGTGAGCAATCTACATGTCACAGGTCAACATCAGGCCAAGATGAACAATGTCTGATGTTTACTACTTCAATGAACTTCAGACCAAGGTGGGATTCAGCAGAACCAGCCATTCCTGAATCCATTGTTAAGACTGTCTGTAAAGTCCTTCCTAGTTTCTAACTATTAGCTAGCAATCTGCTACATCTGGTGGCATCATATACCTTGAGGTGTAAATCAGTTGTGAGGAAACATCTGCAGCACTGTCCAGTAAAAAAATGACCAACTATCAACTAGGAAGTCATCTCATCTCAGCATCTCAAGCTGTACCATAACCTCAAGAGGTCAAATGACATATTAAACATAACCGCAAATACTGTATAAATGTAGGTATGACTTTGTTTTATTTATACTGTATGAGCATACAAAGAAAAATGTGTGTTTGGAGTGGAAAATATCTGATATTAACAAGTTACCCAGAATGATTTGGTTATTCAGTTCAACAGAAGACACGGTTTTGGAAATGTAAATTCCAAACTTCCCTGTTTATATGTAAACAGCATTTGAATCATTTAAGCATTTAAATGACCTCTTTTATTCTTTGTTCTACTGTGCACAGGTTGTAAGATATTTGCAACTTAAAGTTAGCTTTGTTAGTTCATTCAGCTGTGCAAGTTACACTGTTTATGTGTGTAACAAGAATCAGAGTCCACAGCACACTAGCAGCTCTGTTAAGTTGCAGCTAGGCACAGCAGTACTAAATGCTAACACCAGCATGCTAACATGCAGGTATAATGTTTACTATTTTAACCATTTAGTTGGTTTAGCCTGTTAGCATGTTAACATTTGCTAATTAGCACTAAACACAAAGTACAGCTGAGGCTGGGGGGGATGTCATTCGTTTTACAGGTGTTTGGTTGAAATGGTGGACCTACCAACATTTCCATCTCTATAAATTTGGTGAGACATGTTTTAATTTAGTGAAGTGTAAATCTCCCTTTAGTAAACACATTATAACTAGGCTAAGTTTGAACAGCTGCTGCAACAAGCTGCAGGGAAATTGATGAAGTCCATCTCAACTCAGAGTCCAGCAGACTCACAATTCTTGTACTATCAGGTGGTAATCCAGTTCTAAAGTACTTGTACTTAAATAAACAAGTGAAGATGTTCTCATATTAATACCTGGATCATAGTAAGTTTGGCACCATATACTGTTTAATGTTTATAAAGACAGGAGCAAAAAATGCCTCCTGGCATAAACATGTTGACATGTTTGCCTGTGCAGCTGGTATTCTGTTTCATTACACATAAATGCCTGACTACTCTTTCTGAATAAGCAATTTGTATCTGCTGACATACAGAGTTCCAAATAAGCCATTGTATGTGCTATGAAGATGTGTGCCTGTTGACCACTTCTGAACCTAGTTTCATTGAATATACTCTGATCAAGCTTTTTGCATCAGTTAACCTATTTTGTAAAAGTCACGGTTAATGTGTTAACCTATTTTGAACATGCTGTTTTTATCCATTAACCTGTTTTGAGAGGGCCATTTTTGAAAGTGCCTCAAAAAGCTGTTTGACCTACAAAAAAGTGAAGCTACATCCTCTGACCTGTGTGATGCAGCCTATTTTTGATTTTCTTATCATTTTTATTATTTCTCTATTTGTCTGAGATCGGTCAAAAATCATTGCACAGCTTGAAATAATCTATTGTTTATTTTATAATAAAGTGGTGTATTTGTTTGCATTCGGAGAGTTTGATGAAGGCAACAGTTTTATCTAGTACCTGAAAAAGTAAGAGCAGCCTCTGACAGAGTTGTGGTTGAAGTGTTCAGATGTCTTTTCACTGCCATAGTCCTCACCGGGATCAGCCCAAATCAGGTCACACATTGGCCCAAATGCTGGAGGCTCTTTAAACCTGTCTAACTGTTGAGCCCAAAACACAGACACGCATTTAGTAGAAAAAATGACTGCTTATATACAGTATGTACTCACTTTTGAGATTCACCATTTCAGTGTTTTACCATAATTTCCTGAGTCAGTGGTTGATCACTTACTTTCCTTATGTCGTCTAGGCAGTTGATTTCAGGTGAGAGTCCGCCATGCACACACAGGAACTGTTGGTTGAGCAGGGCAGCAAGGGGCAGGCAGTCAAAGGCCTCCATACAGGCATCATACACCCGTTCAGAGTATTTAATTTTACCTGCAGCAAACACGTGGCACAACACAAAACACGGTTCATTTTTGTAGCTCTCCCACATCAGAATAATTCTTAGAATTCAAATAATATAAAATATAGCCACAAATGGCCAACATTCTGTTATGTCTGTTTATTCAGGAGATATTAAGGTCAGTCAGAGGTGTTGTGGAGACGTAGCAAAGCTCCTCTGCCAGCAGCGGGACTGATGATCGTTTCCAGGCAGTTTCTGCAGTGTCGCTTGCACAACACTGCGGGTCAGATTAGGGCAGGAGGAAGCAGACTCCTTATAGGGCAGGAGCAGCCAGAACACAGGCAGGACAGTTCAAGGTGGGTGGTAAAGACTGAACACGTCAATGCGCGAGCACCAAGTGAGTGCTGTATTCAGGTCATCGAGAAATGTCTGTAGATTCAAGCTTTGGACTTGAAATGAGCGTCATTTTATCTTGTGGCCCGAGGGAATTTTGAATTTACTTTTGTCACCTGTCCTTTTTAAATTCAGTTTTCTTTGATCATTAATATCAGTTTTCTTTTTTGTAATTATGGAATTATTTATGTAGTCTCTTATTTTTTGTGTTGCAGTACACTAGTGTGTAGGCTACTCTGGGACTAGATACAAGCCCGATTCTGTGTAACACATAAATATATAAATAAGACAGGAAGTGATGACTTGCTGATATATACTCAATTGAAACAGCACAAAGACAATATATTTAATGTTTGACTCATCATCATCATCACTCATCAACTTCAATCATTCATTCATTCATTCAACTTCATTTGATGCAGCAATACTGTTCAAACTAATTGGGCAGGAGCAACAAAAGACAGGGAAAGATGTGGAACACTCCAAAAACACCTGTTTAGAAGTCTTTTTTACTCTAAAGCCATGTGTCCTGTAGGTAACCCCTGTCCCAAGACAGGTCATGGTCAAAAAAATCAAATTTCTCTGCTGTGGTCACACTTGTAATCATCTTCAACTTCAACACTTAATCTCATGGACAAATCTACAATAGGATCCAATGTGATACCACAGTGCTGAAATGATTCAGTTCAGCAGTGTTTAAACATCAACAAGCTTGCTAGACTCTTCTCTCCTCCCACCACAGGTGACTTTGCTTCATCTAAGAATTGATTTGTTTTCCTACCCCACTGCTTTATTTGCTCATCCATATCACAAACATACTCTTAACTGCTTTCATTATGAACAGAAAAAGGCTGAATTCTGGAAGATTACACCCTGCCCCCAGAGACCACCACCTAAACAACTGAGAGGTGACACAGTGTGTGGTGACACTGTGTGTGTGTGTGTGTGTGTGTGTGTGTGTGTGTGTGTGTGTGTGTGTGTGTGTGTGTGTGTGTGTGTGTGTGCAGCTGAGGTGGTATGTGGGTGGGAGTGGGGGGAGATGCAGTGACTGAAATTTATTTGCAGCTGGCAAGGTTGTCTTTGCTGTCTGCCAAAATGTCTTTGTTTGAGTGTGCATAATAGTGCCTCCACACCTGCTTCACACACTCACGGACACATGTGCATGTGCACACATACAGACAGACAAATTCACACACTCAACTGTCACAGATTGAAATCAGAGTGTGTGTGTTTGACTGTCTGAGAAGCATCAGCAGCATGCCTGGTTGCTCTCCATGCTCGAGCAGTTCATCGTCTGCAGCATGAAAAGGAAAAGGCTCCATCTCCTCTGCGGAGTCTGTCGGGCTGATAAACTGCCACATCTTGTGACAGAACTTCCTGATTCTACAGACACTGGGTGACAAACATGTCCTACTTAAGGGAAGCTAGTCATTTTATCAAGGGGAGTCAGTCACCTCATATACTTCTCCTCTGGCAGGGAAATAGCAATGCAACTTTATTGCCTCATTTGTACCTCGTGTGTGTAGAAATAAAAGAAAGATCAATTAACCTTTAATAGTGACTGCAAGAACAATCCTGCGAGTATCATATCCAGGCTTTGTGTGAAATCTGAAACCTGATTGATACGTGCCACTCTGAAGTAATACAGAGAGCACTGGTGCGCATTAGACTTTCCTTCATGTAGTTGAGAGAAGCACTGCACTTACATTCCTGTTTGAAGGTGAAGTACTCTGTGAGGTGCCGGCACTCATGGTTCCCACGCAGGAGGAAGAGTGTGGTGGGGTGGTTGATCTTGAGTGACCAGAGGTAGAGAACACACTGGGAGGACAGACAGTGAGAGAGAAAATGTGGCATGAGGGGAGAAGAAGGAAAAGTCAAAGATGTGCACTGATGATTATGCACAGACCTTGAAAATTTTAACTCTGAGAGTGCTTGGATACTCAGTTTTCAGTTTCCCGTTAACCACATCTCAGAATCTCTGGGACTTCAAATAATGTGACAATCCTTGTCTCACTTCTTCGATATCACACACTGTAACTAACAATCTTTTATTAGTGATTAATCTGTTATTTTGTTGATGAATTGGTTGCTTTATTGTCAGAAATAGCCCAAAAGGATGTCCTTAAAATTCAATTTCACAAATTCAGTTCACAATGACATAAAACAGAAAAAAGCTTGAAAAAAAAAGAGACTGAAATGACTGATTATCAAAATAATTTAAGTTTTCTGTCAATCGACTTTTGTCAATCTATTATTCAGCTAAATGTTTTTGCTGCTATCACATATCAACCTCAAGTTTGTCTGATGGTCTAATGTCGAATTACATCTCAGCACAAGGAGGACAGAATGTAGCCAAGATTAAGATTTGCAGGCGGGGAAAAACACTGCAGACACGTTCCAGCGTAGACGTGGTCATCTGCAGCGGAACGACCACAGAGCTCAAGACTCATTTAAAAGTGTTAACTGGACTCTCGCAGAGTGGCCCACCAAGACACTCTGCTCCAAGCTGTTACAGGGCTGCACTGTTCACACTCCTTTTACATAACTGCACTTACAGGAACTTTTTAAATAATAAAGAAAACATACTCCCACACACTTGTCTCTGCTTTATTTGTCTGTGCTTTAGTCTCACAATGACCTTGATCAAGGCGAGCTAGCTTAACTGCCAGGTATGCTTCGTATTATCTGCAAGAGATTTAAAAAATGGAAGCAAATGAATTTCTGTGATATGCTTCAAACACACATACAATTACCTCTGGCCTGCCACAGAAAAATGTTCTTCCTTCGCAAACTCGCCTCATCTAAGAAGCAACTGGATGTTTTCCTGTGGCCATATTAGAGATTTGAATTCACAAAAGCTCTATGAAAAGCAGGCCAGCATTTAAAATCCAAATGAAGTTGTCTTCTCTTCAGCGCTCAGACAAGGCACCGCTCAATAGCTGCCACTTGCCACTCTCAGCCCACTCTTTTAACATGCACCAACCATGGCCTGCTATTAAGTCGCTGGAACAAGATGCCAAGGTAACCAGAGTCTGCAGGAGTGTATTCACATTACTGACAATGTGAAAAAAAAGGTTGTGTATTTACTTCCACTGTCAGGAGAACTAGGGGAGTGTGAAGTGTAGGTAAATGTGTAGGGGGGCTGTCAGTGTGACTCCATGTCTCGTGCGGAGGTGGAGAAAGGGACACGGCTCGGTGTGACTAGAGGCTGACATGGCTTTTAATGAGAGCCTCTGCTCTCTTTTAGCCAGCCACTCCGTGTTCGAGCCTGGAGTGAGAGAGCCAGACAAAGGAAGTGGCAAAAGCTTTGTGTGGCAGACATGAGTGCTGGCGACCTTCACCTCAAACTCAGACACTCTTCGGTCTGTGCCTGCTGTGCATATCGCCTAGGCTGGAGCAAAGAGAGCACTGGAGTGTTCAGAATGAATGCCAGGCAAGTTTTTCGAATGGTGTGATTACATACAAAGTCAATTTGCGTAATTCACATATGATGTGAATTACGCAACACAAATACAAGAATTAGTTGGAGTTGGAAATTTTCAACTTGAGGGAAAACTCTGCACATATTGCGGGGCTTTGCAGAGTGTTGTTTTTAGATTTTCAGGATTAAAATGTGGATTTATCGCCACTCTTCTCAACATGTCTGCAGCAGTGAGCCGTGAAGGTGCAGGCCTCCACTGTCAGGTTTTTGTAATTGGTCTCTCTGTCCATGTTGACTGCTGACTGGATGGTAAATATACTTTACTTCATGAAGCAGAACATCACTTCATGTTTGGTCTGAACACACCCTTTATAGTCCATCGACACATCCTCTTGGATCAGTCAGAATTTAAGTAGATAAAGAAGGGCTTGGAGAATGAAATAGATTGCTCACACACACTGAATTTAGACTTTGGCAAATTACTGGCCGGCAAAGGTAAGATGCTACGTCAAGAGGCTACAGTGACTCTTTATGTTACCAAGGCAACCCCATCCAGAAAATCACTTTCCTATATCTGTCTTGTGTGTTCCTGAAGTGAGCTCTTTGGCCTCCCCTTAAAATGTAGAGGATTTTCAGTCCTGCTAGTGAGAGCAAGCAGCAGCATCTGTGGATTTTAGGCTCTATTGTTTTGTTTGGTGGTGACAGGCCAAGCTGCTTCATCTGATATGCAGAGAGAATTCGCCATACATTCCATACATATGATACCATGCTCTAGTCATATATGCACACACGCACACATCTGTATATATATAGATACACAGTATACAGTGCATTTGAGCTCTCAGATAACCTTAACCACGGTCTCTGACCTTAATCAGCTTGATAGTGCTAAGGCTTGTTCACAATCATCGTTAGGAAAGGCCAGATATACTCTGACTCCTCAAATACTGTCCCAACAATCAGGAGCCATGGCCTCCTCTAAGCAGCACTCTGAAATCAAGCTAATTGATTCCCACAAAGCTATAAGAAGATAGCAAAACATCTTCAGGGAGCCATTTCCTGAGTTCATAAAGTGATTAAGAAATAGTAGTCAATAGGAATGGTGGATACCAAGTTGAGGTCTGGAAGACCAAGAAACCTTTCTGACAGAACTTGGATTGCTAGAAGGGAAAGTCAAACCCTGCCTTTGACTGCAAGCATTCACCAAGATTTAGCAGACTATGGAGTGGTGGTGCACAACATTCAGTGTCAGAAGTTTGCAAAAGAACATTTAAAAAAGCCTGATCTGGAAACAAGTTCTGTGGACTGATGAAGTTAAAATAGAACTTTTGGGCCACAATGAGCAAAGGTATGTTTGGGAAAAAAAGGGTGCACAATTTCATGAAAAGAACATCTCTCCATCTGTCATGGGGGTGGACTGATTATGTTTTGGGCTTGTGTTGCAGCCAGTGGCACAGGGGACCATTTCACTGGTCGAGGGAAGAATGGATTCAATTAAATACCAGCAAATTCTGCACACACACTGTCTGTAAAAATGCTGAGGATGAAAACAGGATTGCTTCTACTACAGGATAACGACAATGAGCCTAAACACACAGAAATACACAGTGAACAACCTCGAGAGGCACAAGCTGAAGGATGTGCCATGGCCCTCACAGTCCCCTAACGTAAAAATAATTAAAAATCTATGGATAGACCTCAAAGAAACAGTGCATGCACGACGGCCCAAAAATCTCACAGAACTAGAAGTTTTGTGCAAGAAAGAATAGGAGAAAATCCTCCAGACAAGAATTCAAAGACTGTTAGCTGGCTACTAAAAACTTAACAGGCTGTGATACTTGCCAAAAAGGGGGGTGCTAAATACTGACCATGCAGGATGCCCAAACACACACACACACACACACACACACACACACACACACACACACACACACACACACACACACACACACACACACACCCACCAACATGATGAAGTGTTGGCAGCAGTATGTATACTCTAGGCACTCCTCTCTGATCACACCTGTGCTTCATCTGCAGAGTGGAGGAGCTCTAAAGTGACACTGATAAGTGCCATGGCTCACACAAGCTGAACTGCTTTTCAAGCAGTGTCATTCATTTCTTTGGGGTTGGGAGTTTTTAAACTGTCTCTTTTCTATACATGGGGACATAAATCTCAGTGCCAATATTTGAGGTTTTCAGTGGATTCAAACCCGAAATCGGCTCACAGCCCATCGTTCCCTATGCTGTTTCAGTCTGCTCCTTTCATCTGTGACATTTCACCCACCTCAGTGTTCTATCCAGCACCCATCAAAATCCCCCACAGGGTGGTCACAAAGTTAGCACACTGCTTTGTTGACTCTTACATCCAGCCTGCTTATAAAACATCCTTTATCTTTTGCTTCTCCTTGCAAATATTCCTGAAGGCAGTGCAGCATTGACATTACACATTCTAAACATTATTAAAGAATAATGAACTAAACCACAACAGATGAATCTGGACTACCTAACAAAAAATATCTCATGTAACTTAATAGAGTACTCCACTGATTTGACATTCAATGGACAGTGTCAAAACAAAAACGATCAAGATCGATGCAGCAGAACCAGACATTCTTTTTTTTTATTCCAAGCATTTTTCTTGTCAAAACTTGGTGCAGACATTACCCACATTGCAACACAACTACCAACAGTTTGGTTACAGATTCTGCAGATTCTACAAGCTGCAGAGTTTCACAAACCAACACCACACCAGGAGGTCAGGTTACATTATGATGCGACTCTATGACAGAAGTACTGTTTAAACCTGCAGCGAAGGTCAAACTAAGGAGCTTAAGATAAAGACATCTTATTAACCCATTACACACCAAGACTGAAGGACTCTAACAATACATGAAACACTCAATATTCAATGAGCAAGTGTTTCCCAGGCCCATGTATATTAACAGCTGCCAAAGTATATTTAGCCCATTTTAGCATTTTTTATTTTTATTTTTGGAATGAGAATGATGCCATCCGTAATCAGTTAACTCGTGTACTGTCTCTCCTGGCTCTACCCCTCCTGCCTACTGACAGTCTGCACAGACACACAATTTCTGTTATATTATTAATATTGAGAACATGAGACAACATAGACAAAAATGAATGAAACAATGCATATTGTGCAATGTTACAGCCTCACAATGCAGCTTATCTAACAGATATATATATATATATATATAACTTCTAATCTATCACATTTAACAGTGATTTAACAGTGATTCCAGTAAAATGAGCCTAAAACATCTATACAAGACAGACCCAAAGTAACTTGAAAGCTGTTCTTCAACCATTTTGAGTACTTGCACTTTCAGTCTCTTCTGAAATGTGACAGAATCAGTGTCAGTGCTACTGGCGCTGAGTAATAGAAGAACATACTGAACTAGAAGTTTTTTATATTCAGCCTGAAAATTTGTTTGCAAATAGATGCCTGCAGATGCCTATACCAAGGCCTTATTAGCTGGCAAACACAAAGGGACCACTGCATGAAGCAGAATGAAAATGCATAATATTACCACAGAAAATGAATATTTTAAATGTTTTTCTAATGATATTTCAAAAAAGGCCAGTTACTATATTTATCCAATTAAATATGTATATTTTTATTCAGGCAATCTATAGTTTGGTCATCTATATGGATTATTGCAGCATTTTGGACTAAATATCTTACTGGATTGGATCACCTGGACCTTTGCTAATGATACCAGACCTTCTTGTTGGTCTGCTTACATTGAGTGCTATTGATCATTGGATTACTATGAGAATCAGTTGTTTGCTTGTTGTTGCTGTTGATTGAGACTTCTGTTCTGATTCTATCTTGAAATAGTTTGCATCAATGGCATCACAGGAATCTTAGCTTACCAACAATGTATGGCAAGAGTACAAACTTAAACACAGCGTTCGTGTTTGTGCTGGAGTGTTAAGAGTGATGGATTCCTGTTCAGCCCCACGCATCCCAAATCATCTGTGAACCAACCTGAACACCTAGTTTGTATTGTTGTTACTGTGTAATGTATTCACTGACAACAGAACACAGAACACTAGCTGCCCTCTTCACAATATAACCCAAACCTTTTTTAACTGTACAATAAATCATTTTTAATTAATACAATGTGGAGAAATAACAACATACCTCAATACTGAAGTATCCTCGATCTACGTAGTCACCGAGGAAGAGATACCGTGTGTTACTGGGTGATCCTCCCACTTCAAACAGCTTCATAAGGTCAAAGAATTGGCCATGGACATCACCGCACACTGTCAAAAGACAAACACAATACAGTTCATTTCTCATGTATGTCACAACTACTACAAGGCATTCTGATTTTTTAGAATAAAGTTTTCTCTGTCTGAATAAAACAAAAAGAAGCCTCTATATTTATTAATAACTAGCGGCCTCAAAGCATTCTGTACATTAACAGTTTTCCATTCCATTATAGGCCAAATATTACTGTTCTTGTAAAATCAGGATTTGATTCAGTAATGATGAACCAAAACTATAACTACATTACATCCTAGTTTGAGATGAAACATAGACAACACCATTATGTTTTAAACAATATTCTAAAAAAAGACACAAATAGCATGTACGCAAGTGCTTCAACTTTTGGACAAAGGGAAAAATGTGTCACAACGTGCCAGTTTAAATGAAGCATTGTGTGCTGCAGAGATGCCCCAGCCTACAAATCCTATTCTCAGACGTTAAGGGAATATGCTTGTTTGGTACAGACCCCAGCAAAAATCCTATCATCTGTCGAAGTATTCGCAGTGTGATGTTTTTTCATCTGCTCATGTTTTAACCATACAAAATAAGAAATAAAAATAAAGGCTATTCTTTAAGTGCCATCTCTTCCGTCCACCAGATGACAACAGCAAAGAGAGGTGATGGTGGCATGCTCAAGATACAGAATACAGAGTGTTTGTGTTGCTATGACATAATAATGCCTTGGTTTGTGCTGTGTTTACTATGCTGTCTTGGAATAACTAATGTTCTGCGTTCAATAGTTAGTTAGTTAGTTTCCAAAAACTAACAGTGTAGCACTAGAAGAATCTATAGTGGACAAGCCTGCACAGGTGATCTCATACACTGTCAGCAAAACAGTACAGCTAGTACTGACAGTGATTTGGCGACTAGTTAAATATACCACAGAGTTTGAGCCCTGGACTTCAAGTTGACGGACAATTTCCCTCTTTGCTACTATGTCAACCTGCAAACCCAGACCTGAAAGTCAGGAAATGTCCAGGCCTGTCGGCAAGATGGTCTGTTATGGGCTCGTAGCGAGCATCTGCCAGCTTACCTGTTATAGGCGCCTCCACTTCCAGCATGCACTTCTCTTGGCGGAGAATGTTGGCTCCGTCATTGATGATCTTAAGAGCCACGTCCTCTTCCACTCTGCCCTCTTTGACTAGGTGGTTACGGAGCAGCTCAGCATTGGGCTTGCCTTCTTCAAAAAGCTCTTTTACAGTCAGCTTATGTTGTGGAGGGTATGGCACAGCTGTTAGAGAACAAAATTGACATTGTCTATGAGAATAAATAAGTTAGAGCTATTTACAAAACTGAAATTATGTTTTTTTTGCTTGTTGAGAGGTTCAGTTTGTGAATAGCTTATTCAAATTGAAAATATATTCACAAGACAATTAGATGAAATGCATTATTTCATACCAGTAATATACCAGAAGATGTGACCCCTGAAAGAAACGTGGAGCAGAAGAAATGTTCTGCATTCCAGACTGTCTTTGCTCAAGTTGTAATCAGGAGAGATGACATTTGCAACGACTGAGCCGAGATGAAGATACTGGCACAGGAGGAGGGGTGCCCTCATGATACACCTACATGATAATGGAATGCAAGAGATGCGCAAGATAGCCACTAAGAACCCTGCACCTCCCTCGACCCACCCTCCCTCGGTAATCTGCTCGATACCACCTACACAATCCTTTTACCGTTATCACAAAAGGTCAATGCTTTCTAGGGTGAGACCTGAGAGCGTCGTGATCAAAACAGTCAAGTGTCCGACATCTACATCTAAAACTGCAAAATTTATCACCATCAAAGAGAGGACTCAGCAGCAGGACAGTGGTGAGGTAAAGACATCAGATACAGAGTGATACTTCCAAAAGGAAAACAGTGCCTTTTAGTACAAACTCAGCCCGTTAATGTATGAAACGTGGCATAACTATCACTATCAAACAAGTTAAAATTCAACTGCACAAAGCTGTCCACTCTGATTAGTACTTTAACACTGGCAGCAGCTTCGCCAGTTCATAAAACTCCCGGAGGAGACAGTTGCAGACTAAGCTGCACTTGTTCAAAACAATAGTAAAGTGAGATCCAAGCTCTCTCACTTGCAGGGCTTGTTAGGTAAAGGGGATTACAAGCTGGTATGCCTTATAACAGGCCAGGCACAAATCAATACATTATGGAATCAAATAAGCACTGTGTAAAGCTAGTAAGGTGTGTTTTTCAACACTGTCTATAAGGCATGCAGAAACATTACATAGACAAATGCAGAAACTGTACGACAGTTATAAATGATTGCTTTTGCACAGCTAAAAAAGTGAGCATGAAAACCACAGAAAACCCTGCCACAGCATACAAGTGTACTGATGGTTTCATCCTGGACTCCTGATATGATCAAATCCATGCACAGGTCAGTGCACAAGACACCCCGTGCCATCAAATGTGACATAAATACATATATCAGCTTGTGGAAATAAGCACTACTTATGCGATAAGCTGTGCCAGAGGCAATGAAGAAGAGGAGAGAGAGAGGCATTCTGAGAATGTTGTCACACCCACACATAGGAAATCAAAGTGTAATTTGAAAAAAGCGTTAATGAGTTTTTAGTGTGTGGGTGCATTTGCTAATCAGTGATGCAGTGCCTGAGTGCAGAAGTAGCCAATGTATTTCTCACTGAGGACTGTGTCTCATCCTGGACTTGAGGAACATATTAGTTTAGAAGCTGGCCCACTGATGTGTTTATAGCTTTTTCAAGAAATATTTGACACACCCTGTTAAATGTATTACTGGTGCAGTAAATCAAAGGCTGATTGTGTGGCAATGCAGGTGGTGTTTGACTCTGTGCAGGAACAGAAGGTAACTGACATTAGTTAGGCCACAGACTATAGCCTGGCCTGCAATGGAAAAGTAAGAGCACATTTCCAGCTTGGCTAGTCTATGCCGAGAACAAGCTGTCATGCGTTCACCAGTGTGGTATAAATAAACAGTAAGTGCTCCCAGGCCTACAAGGCATGGCTGTGAAGAGAGCTGTAAGCTGAGGTACGAGCCTTAAGAACAGATTAGGTAAAGCCTCTATTAGCAAGGGCTTCCAGATTCAGGGGATGTTTACTTAAAAGCCTTGTCAAAGTGAAGGAAGGCTCCAGTACGAACACAGTAGACTCTGTGAAAACATGATGACACTGAAAAGGATACATAATGGGCATGAGATAACCAGACCGTGAAACATCTCAGGCAACAGCCATGCTTACCAAATTTACGAGCATTTGCCAAGAGGCTGCCAGTAATTACCCGTGCTGGACAATAATAGGAGGTCTCAATGCCAAAGAACTGAACGCTCCTTCCAACCAACTTAACAGGAATGATCCCCCTGCCCTCGAATAATAATAACAACAATAATAATAAATTCTGGGCGGTTTGCCTGGACAATCGAGGCTGGACCAGTCTGTTCAAATACAGATACAAATGAATCTGTGGCTGCCAGTAAACAGCATTACTCAATCCAAACAGACGACGCTGTGCGGCGAAAGAAAACAACAGTGCAGACAAAGCGAAGTGAGCCGCTCATTTTTCCGACACATTACCCGATGAAGAAAAATGTTTTGTTAAAAATAATAAGCTGCCACCGCCCTGACACTAGCTTCTTATTAGAGACTGCCTGGCCTAATTAGCATTAATGTTTGATGAACTCTTCAAAACCACACTCACACATTGGGCCACTGCTGCACTGCATCAACACCCACACTGTCTGGCATGACAACAAACGACTCAAGAAACAAAGACACTACTATCTACCGTCCTACCCACCGAGGATAATGTTTTGGACAGTGATCCGAGCCAGGGTCTAGAATATGTTCACTATTGTTTCAAAATCAACACAATAGAGGGGGATTGAATTACAAAGATGCGGCTGGGTAGAGATGAATGGCGACTGTGGCTGGATGAATCATGAAGTGCACTTCAGATTGCTCTAATTATCAGTGAATGCATTACCCTCACAAGCTAAATAGCCAGGCCTCGGTTTATTCTCCCTATACTGCCTCTATATACGTCATGTATCCGATTTTATTTCAGACACAGAAGATGGGATTTAACACACGGCTACAATTCCCCTCACATCAAATATGGCATGAATCTGTGTCACACCAAGCAATGGGCATTTCAAAAACCAGCCAAGCAATGTCTTCAGTAAGTACAGATGGTGCCATACAACTATCAGAGTACAGTATGTTCAACACCACCTGAGGAGAAAACATTAGATCAAATGACCAAGTTACTGAGCTACCAGGTCAACTGCAATACTCAGCAGTGGATGAGCTTCGCTTTTTGACTTACACAACCAGAGCAGGGCTTTAGTCTTAGGTAGTCTACCACTTAAGCCCTCTTACAGCCACCGGTTACACTGGAAACATCACTGTGACAGCCTACCAGCAAAAGCCAAGGCTCAACTGATGAAGAATACACCTACTGTGACATTTAATTCTACATAAATAGACTGCAATATTTTTAGGTGTTTTTTTGCTTTTAATCAATTTTACAAAAACGAGTACTCAAAAAAAGGAACCATGCATGATATGGATAACAACAACCAGTGTCTGACTTTTAATACAGGACCAACACTGGTTTGGGGTCCCACCCTAAAGCGAAATTGTCTTTACCCCGGTATACATTTCCTCTTTGTCTCTTCCTCCCTGTCACGGTTATATTCTCTCTCTCCACCATGTGGCTGGCCATGTTGGGAACATCACTGGGGAGATTCTTTCCACAATTAACTCACCCTCTCCCTACTGGCTCACACATAAGCATTCCAGTCCCCTGGCAGGACACTCTCCCAGTGCCCTTGCAGACAGACAGGGATGTGGGCTGCACTGGCATTAAGTAGTACGGGTGGTGGTGGTGGTGGTGGTAGCAGGGGTGGGGTTGGATTCTCTCCCGTAGGAGCTACATCAGACTTGGCTCTGCCTGTCCTATCTTGGGCAGACACAACAAATGGTGTCCTGTCTGTCCAACAAGCCATGACAACCTCAGTGTGAAGGAATCCATCTTGTCAAGCTCTGCTGGTAACCTGAGCAGACTTTGGGTATTCCCATGAGTGAGTAACAGCCTCATGAATTCAGACTTCATCCATCCTAAATGTCAAGGAGATTGGGCACCGATATAGGACTTCTTGCCTTTGCTTTCTGTTATGAGGTGGTGTGTTATATATACACCAGTGGAAAACTATGGAAATAATACCTTTAAGAAGTTCTATGCAAGATGATCATAATAAAGATGCCCTCTCATCACTCTCATCCACAGATATCTGAGCATCTCCCGGTAAAAGGGCTTGGAAGCTCATATGGATATGACTATAGTAAAATATACAGAAGAATTAGTAATCATTCTATATATAACTTTTACATTATATTACTATATACCCACTGGCCTCTGCCTGCGATAAATATACACTAAAGCCTTTTAGACAGGAAGGGGCTTAGACAAAGTTATTACAAAAGCTACAGGTGGTTTTCAATCCGTGTGTCAGCTGCCACTCAAAGAATTTCTAATGCGAGTCCTGTCCGCGTGTAACATTGACTCACCTTTTATCAGCCGCTCCGTTGTGGACTGTTTCTCCTGTTTGTCTTTCTCTTTATCCTTTCCTGACATCCTTGCTTCGTTTGAAGGCTAATTTCTGGGATAAAGTCTTCTGCAGCTCTCTTGCCAGCTAGCCCGAGGACAAGCTAGCACATCAGCGTGGCCGTCAGCTCCGTCTTGACTTTGTGGTTGGAGGCACTAATTTTGTGTTTGCTCTGTCCAACAAACAGCAAAGAGGAGCTAGCGAAGGAGCCCCAGCTCTTGTGGTCTGACTGGTTAATAACCTAGCTAGCCTGCAGCAACATGTACTCCAGCGACTAATTACAGCACAAAGAAGTAATGTTGACACAAACGCAGAAATCTAATTAACATTAAAAAACAGAACAGATGCCGTTTACTGCTGTATAATAGTTGTCAAGTACAGCAAACACTACTTGGATATTACCTAGAGGGAGGCTGCCGTTAGCAGCTAATCCGATTTAGTTATTCTTCTTCAGCTAGTTAGCCAGCTAACATCTTAATGTATTGGCAAGTCGGCGGACAGGCAAAGACAGCCACGGAAGAAAGGCGTTTCATCTTCTTCGTGCAGGCCGTTTCTTGTAGAAAAATGAGAGAAGCACGTAAAGTCGCGTTTGTTTAGTATGCGTATACAGCAACAGTCTCTCCAAGACACAGACACCGTTTCGACTGTATATCTTCCCCCTAGGATTAAACTGTAATCTGACAGAGAGTGAAGAGCTGCGGTGGATTTCCTACAACATGGTGGAGTCGATGTGACGTGACTATGGAAACGTAGCACGTGGTTTAGGGGTGCGTTAAAAACACAAACGTTTATAGTGAAGTGACAAGACTTTGCTGCTGCTACCCTTCCCCCCATTTGTGAATATATACGGTGGCAAATGCCTCTAAATATTGCTGCACTGGAGTAAAAGCTTCTAAAGCAAGTGCTCTGTCAAGTGTGTTACACAATTTTCCATAATCTTTGTAGTTTTTTGCTTTTATTGTTTTGGTGTTATTATTTTCCTATCTGACATGAACGTTCCATGAGTTTTCCTGATTTGACCCGAGTCAGTCGACTTGAAAGTTCGAATACATAACTAGCTTAAAAAAGAATTACGCTTAACTCCATTCGATTTGATAAATTTGATAAAAAGTGTCCAACGACAACAAAGAAACAATGTGTGCAAAGTGAGTCCGTCTCAAGCTTGTTTAGTCCCAACAAGACACAAGGCACGCCCATTCTAAAACAAGGCCCTGTTTGAATGGGCGTGCCTCGGAAGTACCTTTAAAGTCTTCGCTTTGCTATTGATGATATTGTCATGGAAAATTAGTTAAAAAAAAAACAAAAAAAAACTAAATCTACCATCCTTTATGTGGGACCTGAATGCAACACTGCGGACGCAGGGATTCATTCAGAACCTCAAGCTATTTCATGCATGTTAAATTGATGTAGTGTATTAAATCACATAGCGGTAGACAACCAGTCTGCAACATGCACTGAGTGACATAACACATCCATTACCAGTTATATCACTTTTAAGAGTATGAGTCACATGTAATTACTTTTAAATCAATCACTCAGAGAACCAGTTACTTAATTACTGAGCCCTTTGTTGCATTTCTAAAGTCTATATACATACATAAGTGTATGGACAGGTTTTGTACTTAACACTAGATCAGCATGAAATGTATTATTGTTGATATTGGATATAAATATAGTGGAGAAGTATTAGATATACGTTTAGTAGTTATGTATTTCTCTTCAAATTGTAAATGATGCTATTGACCTTTTCACAACAACATGCTATGAAACTGGATTTTCAAGTTTGTTGAGAGAAATTTCATTCATTATCAACCCAGGAACACTAGGTGGCTGTCTTGTTTCATTTTCAAAAACATGTAGCTCAGTGCAAAACAGCAGAGTGTCCCTATGACTCAGAGCTGCATAGGCCAACTGGGGTCTGGTGAGACATTAACACTGAGAAGTCCGATGTGTTCACTGTCTAATAATAAAGCGGCTGGATAAGAAGAGATACAAAAATCTGAGATTTATTGAACTTGAAAATAGCATTAAATTCCACTTAAACATTCATTATAAGTAAATACCTACAACATTACACTGAAAATATCACCAGTCACATATAAAACAATGGATACAGAGGATCAGTTCAAAAAGCAGCTCAACAGCTAAAAGAAAAAAAAAAGTATTAAAGAGGAATCTTCAGAATGAACACAAAGAGCAAAGGCCATGCACACAAGAATTATCCTTTGTTAGTTGTTAGAAATGCTGGTTCATTGAGGCATTGATGCTTTACCTTCTATTTGTAGTTTTGCCTGCTGACAAGTATGTTTTGTCCACTCTGTGGTCCACTTCATTGCCTTGAGGTGAAGTATTATCACCAAGATATGACAAAAAACATTTCAGAGCCCTGTTACTTTACCAATTGGGAAAAGAAAAGAAAAAAAAAAAAAAAAAACGGCAGCGACACATGCAAAAATATCTAAAATTCACCCCAGGAAAACCTCAGTACATTGGAGGAAGAGTGGAAGAGAAGCACAAGCACCATTAGGCACACAGCCTGAGGGTGTCTCTTATCTCTCTGGCACATGTTCAGTATCGCTCTATTCTGGCCCTCTGCCTCAAGAGTGAAGGCAAAGCCTGACAGACCAACCGTCACACTGCCTTTTTCTACTTTGTGGTGGAACATGAAATCAGCAGCAGGGGGAGAAAACCAAATGTTCGGCCAGTTTTAGCTTTGAAGGTTTGGGGGCTGGGGTGGGGATTCTAACATCGACAGCTGAGCATAGAGAAACATGGAGTAGTCAGCAGTACGTGATCAACGTCACTTCAAGTGTAGGCACTCGCGGCTCTTCAACAGTGCACAGCGACAGCAGTGGGGAGGAAAAAAGTGAATTTCTATCGCACCAGAAAAAAGCTTCCTCCCAAAGCCTGGTTGATCTTGCAAGTTCCTCTTGAACAAATGTGGCTTGTGGGTTTACAAAAGAGCTCAACATCACAGATATGTTGGGAACAATGATAGATTACCTCACTAAATGTCTCATTTACATAAAGACTGCAGCAGAGAGTTTGAACACAGAGTGATGTGGGAAGTCTTTGGTGCTCGGTGTGACAGAAAACAGAATCATACGTATGAGATCCACAGAACTGGTGGCATCACCTCCAATCCCAACTGAGGGTGTGAAAGACAAAGGACATCATAAAGGAGTGCATTACAACAGGAACCCACAGAAAACAACACGCACCAGGAGTGTACTGTATGGCTATACATAAATCCTTCATTTCAGGAAAGGCTCTACGGGCCTCGTCTTTCGTTACAATAGCTCAGCCACTAATCCTCTCCTTCAGCTCTCTTCAACTTCTGCCACGAGATGGACCACGCACAACAGTCAGCCATCTTGAATCAGGCAGGTCTGGACTCTCATGAGACGCTCTCACACCAAAGCCCTCTTTCACGTATGTTAATCAGTCTATCCTGGCTATTATTAACATAACTCCATTAGTATAATATCATAAAAAGATGGTGAAATTCAAATATTTCTATGTACCTTGTGAATTTTTATATATATAAAAAAAAATCACAGCATAGATGCAGTTTCGCCTGAATATATTCTGGGTAATAATATTTTCATCAAAACTGCACAGTAATTAGGGTCTCTCTTTGCTTGCATATACATTACCATTAAATTAGTATGCTGCAGATGGAAATGACTAATTCAACCCTTTTTTGAAAGACTTTAGTGTTGTGTAAAAGCATGTTTGAAGGAAGGTGAGAGACAGAAAACTAATGGGCACTGCCAGGAGACAGAAAGTGCTGATAAATGACAGGTCCCGGCTCAGTGACCCACAGATTGTTTCACTACAGGCCTGCGGCGGGCCCGTCCACAGACGGGACTCAGGTTAGTGAGACTCGAGGCTGATCTTGTCACGTCTTTTTTTGTTGGGAGTGTTGATGGGCGTGAGAGGTGAGCGCAAATCCACAGAGATTATTGGAGGTCTGCTTCAGCTGAACGTGACCAGACCAGCCGGCGGAGGTCCGCCTTCTTGTGTTGAGACTGGTCTTATTCCAAGAAGGCCGACGATGTAGAAAAATTGTTCTCAGAGGAGCTCCAGCAGTGAAAGGTCCACGACACGCACACTGCATCCTCTGAGTGGCAACTGCTTTTATCTACTGCATAATGAACCCAGGCTGCGGGGCCATTCGAGGCGCGGGCCTCTGAGGCAGAGCAGGGGGGTACTGAGATAGAAAGTGGTTCGGGTAGCCAGAGGAGACACTGGGGAAGGGCTGGCCTGTTCTCGGAGGAATTGGTGGGTATGGCGATGCCGAGTAGAAGGCAGAAGGCTGAGGGGCAGCGGTCGGAGCTGGAGCTGGATTTAGAATTGGGGCTGGCTGGGATGGAGGAGGTGGAGGTTTCCTCCTGGGCTGGGCGACAGGGGAAGAGCCGCTGCCGGCCTCGGTGAGGAGGGAGGAGGAAGAGGGTCTGGCTGCCACTGACACATCCTGAGATCGTGAGGTAGGGACCGACGCCTGGGGAAGCCGCTGGCCCTGCAGCACCATCTCCTGCAGCTTCTCGATCTTCACCCTTCTCAAGTGAGCCAGCTTCCTGTTGTTCTGGTAGGCATCAATGAAGGAATCCAGGGTCATGTCGCCGTCCAGGAACGAATCGGCCATATTCTGTTCAAAGACGTAAAGAGATTCTTAAAGGGAGAAAATCGCAAAGCCAGACACCCACACATTGCTGAGGGAATTAACATTTAAAAAGATGATCTGATTATTTCTTTGATCAAACATTTATTTTGATGAGGTGATCTGGGGCTTCATGTGGAACAAGATGTAAACACATGTGTGGGAACTGTCCATAAATGCAAAGAACAATGATAAATCTCGCCTCTTCTGTGTCCACCGGTCCAAAATTAAACCAAACTGTTTTATTTGAGCCCTCAACAATTGGCTTATCTGAAGATAAATAAATGAAGATACAATATGGGAAGAAATAAAACATGATTGCACTTAACATGACAGTCAAATAAAGAATGACAGCACAGAAAATAGGATGTTAGGTTCAACAGCACTTGAATGCAATTTATAGATTATGATTTTGTTTCTAATTCGATTTTTTTACTGTTGCAGTTTCAGCCTAACAGAAAATACACCTGCCTCAACCGATCATCAATCAAAACTTCATTATTAATGCAGATTGATTATAGGTTCTCTGGATCTCGATGAGCCACTGACACTCAGTGGTGCAGCACTGAAGACACACAGCGAAACAGAGGCATTAATGGCATAATTTCACTGGCAGAATCTATTTAGAGCTGCAATGATGAATCGATTAGTTCTCAACCATCAAATTAATTGCCAACCATTCTGACAACTGATTGATTAGTTCAGGAGGTTGAAGAAACAGTGGTCCATCAGCAAACACAGTTAGTGCCTTAGCAGTGTTTCTCTTGTGGCATAGATGAGGCATTAGCTGAAACATTTTGGAACAAGAAACGGAATCATTTGATTGACAGCTCATAAGCACTGACAGGACAGGTAGCTACTGCTCGGATAAAAACTGTGACCTCAGCTAGTCAGCCACTCTGCTGTCCACAGGCGTCCTAGATTTGGACAATGAAGCCTCTGTAGGACAGCACATCAGCAACTGGAAAAGCAGGTACAGGAATGACCGCGTGGTGTCACAGGGACACATGGAGTCATCCATGGACAGAGCAATATAATGCTCACCTCTGTCTCCTCCTCTATTTTGGCTCCCTCCGCCTGCAGTAGGGCCAGCAGAGTGTCCAGGGAGGTATTTCCTGACTTGTGGTCTGTTAAATAAGAAGACAAAGGAAAAGCACGAATGTTAATATTCTTTTATGGTTTTTTGTTATAATAATTTCATTGTAATAATGCGTATATGCACCACACCAAGTCTTATTTTACTCCTTTTACTTTCATCGCTTTTGTAACAAAAGCCCATTTGTCCATAAACCAGGGCTTCAACGTTTGTAATGTAACAAAGCTACAATTCATCACCTTCTTTACACAATCTTTTCAACACATTTGAGTCACAAGACTCCGGTGTACCTTTTACTCAGCACTCAAAGCAACACAGATGCATTGTGGATGAAGTGTGATCCATGCCTTAATTAACCAAGAATCCCTTCCTTAAAATGAAACAAACGCGTTAACAGATTTGAATAAGCCTGTCACACACAGCTGTGGCAGGATCTGTGAAATCTGCCAGTCATGGGCCTGTGACTGGCACGTCCAAACAACCATAACGCCTCTCTGTTTGCTGTGAACTTGCAAAGCCCCACTGAGTCAACTGAAACCGACTTGGTATCTCTAAGGACGAAGCCTGTTTTGTTTGTGTTCCTAAGCAGGACTGCAAGTCAACACCAGCCGGAGCTGGGATTACACACACGAATGGTGGCACACTGGCAATAAAAACATTGACACACCCCTAGTTGCTGAGCTTCTCTACAGCTCTGTCAACTCACCTTCATCACCCAACTCAACAGATGATGACACAATGCAGTGGCTCTCTAATTACAGGAGAGACTCCAGTCTCACTCTGCTGGAGGCTTCCATCTGTACAGAGCAACCAAGTGAACAAAGATCTAGACTGATTCATGCTGAGGACACGGAGTGCAACATACATCAGCCTAGATTTTACAATCTGTAACAACATTTCTGCACTCAAATTTCCATAACTGATGAGGAATATCTTTAGCTTTGTGAGGCTTTACTTAGCACCTGAGCTGAACGCTAACGTCAGTGGCTAAACACACTGACAATGACAAAACATGTTGATGTTTAGCAGTTCTCCATGTTCACCATGCTAGTTTAGCATGATAGCATGCTGACATATGCCAATTAGTACTGAGAACCTCCATCAAGGGGATTATACATGACTAGCATCACAATCTGTCGAAGGGTGTCATTGGTATGCCCTTAACTCCTGACTTCAAGCATGGCCAGAGTACAGCTCTCTGTTCCTGTTTGCCCAACTCCTATCAACACTGTCATTTCTAAATTTTGAATATGTAGTAAGGGTAAAAACAGGTAAATGAGTAATGGTGATTAAGTACGTGAAAGGCAAACGAAAACATGAAAGCAAAGTGTTGACACAAGGCCTGGCCAAGCCACCCTTTCTCTGAGAGGAAGAAGGAGAAGAAGGCAAACTTTATGAAGCCCTCTGGAGGAAATTCTAGTTTTTCACTCTCCTGTTACTGTTAAGTCAGATATCCGCAATTGGAATCACCAATAAAGCACATCAATGAAGCAAGACCGCAGTTAAAATGTCAGTGACACGCCTTGTAAACAGCCTTGACAAAAATACGCCAGGATTGGAAGGGCCAGACCCACTTCCTGCTCTGAACTTACTGTTCTAACAGTGAGTATTACCTGTGTCTAACAAAAGAAAACCAGAACTAAATCTAAAGAAATCTTACTTTTAAATATTCATATGCATCAACACTTTTACAGTCAGACAAGGTTTAAATTACTAGCTGCACACCTGAATGTTCAACCTGTTAACAAGCTCATCAAACTGGCTGCAGTCACCACTGTAATGCTTCGCTTGCTGGACTCAGACATAAGAACAAGGTCCCTGATGGCACATAATCTGCCCCACATCACAGAATGGGATGATTAATGTTCTATACAGAGCAGCTAAGAAACATTTATTGTTAAACGTGTCAGCAGACTGACCTGTGGGGGACAAACATTAAATGAACTTACACAAATTGTTGTATTCTTTCCACACTGGTTGGCTGTGGCAAATAATAAGCATAGAAAATGCTCTGGAGAGATTCCAGGACTTCGCAAGACCAAATTTTCCGTCAAATTGGCCAATCAACTGGTAATCAAATATGTAATCTCTGATTTGTCGGTACCGGGTGCCTAAACCTCACGCTGGTTTGCCAAATTTTACTGGTGGAGTTTGAATTGAATGAAAAACATTCCAGGACAGAAGCCTCATTCTTGACACAGCTCTTTTTCCAGGGTGAATTCTCATTCCTTTCTGTCTCACTCTCCCATAACAAGGCGCACTCTCAGGCATATCAGCAGCACTCCTCCACACAAAGCTGTGATTCTCTGGCCGAGCAGAGAGCCTGCCGAGAGCCCGGCACACAGTCTGAGCCTGGAGATCATCAGACGGCCATTTAGTAAATGAATCCACATTGACCTCTGCTGCGAATCTGAGGGGGGAGTTTTGGCTTGCCTCACTGCTTTTCTCTCTCTCTCTCTCACCCTTCCAACTTCCCTGTCTGCTGGTCCCATCATCCACCACTCCCTCCCACCCACTGTGGCTGTTTTACACCAGCTTGCCTGGCAGCACAATGGCCCACTGTGGGCTGCTGTCGTCAGAGGCAGTGCATGGTGGTGGTGATGGGGCTGCCCTGCCATTTTGGCCTCCAGAGCCTAACGAACAGTGAAGGGTGGTGCAGAGACACTTCCAGGAGGAGTTGGGGAGGGCGGTGCTGGTGGTGTCACTGTTTGCAAACAACAACACAGCAAACTACTGTACGCCGGCTCGTCCATCTGGGTCAAACGGCGATGCTTCTCTTAGCTCTGAGCATCGCTGTCCTTCCCCAGCTGCTCTGCAAATCCACAACTAGGGCGGCTAGTGCATGGAAGTGTGTGTGTGTGTGTGTGTGTGTGTGTGTTTGTGTGTTGGGGGGGGGGCACCGGGTAACCTACATTTGACAAAAGCCACTGCTTGATGACAACAGACAAGACCACAGTTGCAGAGCTGCATCACTGGAGTGACTACTGTATGAGAGACAGGAGCATGGAATTCAGACGGAAAAGCTTGAAACAATGAAAAACCAACGAGCAAAATTGATCCACACATGTTCCAACCAACGTTTAGTCCAGCCCTGTTTTGCTGTAAATATTAGTTAAACTCTGTTAACTTCAATTTTGGCCTTACATAAAGAAAAACTACAAAACTTGAAGCTCACAAAGTGTGTGCCAACCTTTGTGTGTGTTGTACACATGACAGCAGCAGGCTGTTAGAGTCGCTGCTGTTAGAGTAGTGAATGGCTGGCATGCTATTTTGAGACGGCTGCTTGGCAACCACTGCGTCAACAAGGTCACAAGTATCGTCACTCCGTCTTCTTCGCACACCAGGAAGCGCTGTGAAGGTGTGTCAGTGAGGGATATTACAGCCCTCTGAGTCCTTAGTGGAGATGCAAATCACATTTAGAACTCGCTCGACCAGAACAGAGCTCAACAACAGCGACTCCTGCAGCAGCGTGGCAGCAGGACTTCTGGTCAATGACGGGGAACATGAGAACTGGTGGAACAGGTCATACAGTGGAAGAACAAACAACATGGGGAAAACACGACACAACAGCGGTTGTAAAGAAAGGTTCACTCTTAAACTGAGGGCGATCACCTGAAGTCTCTTTATCATCACTGTTTTCATACTGCAGGTTTTAATGTAGAGCTGAAATAATTAATCCACTCATTGATTAATCTACTACTCATTGCAGCTCTACTGAATAGCTTTGAGTTTTGGACTTTTAGACAAAATAACACCTCTGAAGACATCATCTTAGGTTCTTATGATGTTAGTTTTCTAACTATTAGCTGATGCTGTACAGACTAAGCAATTCACTGATTAATCATGAAAGTGACCAACAAGATGAATTGATAATGAAGATTACTGTTAGTTACAGTCTTATTTAAACAGTACAAAGGTGTTAGTGAAATGGGTCACCCAGCATGTCAAGGAGATCAAAAGGGATGAAGATGCACAAGTTGTACCCTGCCGTACCTAAGGTGGACTTGCGAAGCTGATAAGACTCAAAGTTCTCCTGGAGACAGCTGTAACGCTTGGTGAGCTGCTCTTTCTTGTGCTCCAGTCTGGGCTGCAGGGCGAGGTTTTGCTCTGCCAGGGTTCGGTTGTTGATCAGTGTGGTCTCCTTGCTCTGCTGGACGTCATGCATCTAGAAAGAAAAAAAAGACAACATGTCAGCAGTGTGTTTATGGTATAACCTTTGCAGCAGCCAGAGTCTAAACAGACCAGGCCAGTAAGACTCAAATTCAACCATGTGAGGGAGGTCCCTGTCCACAGTTAGTATGAATTCTTTATAGCAAAGAAAGAAAAGCAAAGAAACAGCAGTGAATATTAACTGATCAAAGTGTGAATCATCACAATCATTTTCACACAACTCCCACAAGCCTCCTCACATGTTTAGAAAGAGAAATCACGGTCAGAATCAACACCTTTGCTTTAAAAGAAAACTCTTTAACAACTACTTATTATCTGATTTCAGCAGAGTGATACCTCTCATTTTTAAAATTCTTTAAACAGAAAATACAATCTTAACTAGGGAAACACACACGGGGTATTACTGAAAGTAGCGATTCGTTTGTTTTGTGTATCTGGTTATATTAAGAAAATAAGGTATGATGGCTACCGTGCCACAAAACAAGAGACCTTTTTCAGGACAGACATTTTAATAGGGCATAGGAGGAAAGCCACAAGTGTATCCAATAACACTGATCATGGCTGCATTCCATTCAGGTGTGCCAGTACCTGGACCCTGCCGGTGTGTGTCCAAAATCACACTCCCAATATGGCACTCAGTGGTTGACTCTATAGCAGTGTTTCCCAACCACTGTGCCACGGCACACAAGTGTGCTGTGAGAAATGATCAGGTGTGCCGTGGAAGATTATCCAATTCCACCTGATTGGTGCTCTAACGCTTAGAGAACCAATCAGGTGGAATCTTTCTTCAATTCCTGCAAGAACATCAGCTTTGTGTTCAACTAAACAGGCCCAGGTTTCACACTGAGTAAGTAAATTGAGTAAACTGAGACTAGATTTTCATCACATTTCAATAAATATACTTTTTGTGAAATTTTTGTTTGCTGGTGTACCTTGTGATTTTTCTAAAGTAAAATATGTGCCATGGCTCAAAAAGGTTGGGAAACACTGCTCTATAGTGAGCTGTGAATTTGTACTGTGGGCACTTAGCATTATCACCCACCATCAACGTTTCTGGTTCTGCTGCATTCTGTCGTGTTGTTCACAGTGAAAATTACAAGTGGTCACATCAGCCTCCCAGCTGTAATTCCAAGTCTGAGATATTTGAAATTTCTGACAGCTATGAATATCTCCTGCTTGGTGTGAACAGCTACAGAAATGTCGACAGACTGCTGGGAAAAAAAACAGCTGTGAAAGTGTCCATCACTGGCAGAGACATTTAGCATTTTTTCAGCATTTTTGCTTGAAAAACAACCAAAAGATGAATCAGTTATCAAAATTAGATTAGACTTCTGTCGATTGACTCAAACAGTTTGTTCCTGATTTCAGTGGTTGACAAGCGGTTACAAATAATTGACGAAAGAAGCTAATTCTGGCTTAAATGGTGTGACTATGAGGCGAGCAGTGGAGGTCATCGTCTTGGAATAACAATCCCAAATCGGGGTAATGAGCATTTTTCCTGTGACAAGTCAAAATGTCTGCAGCGAAAAATCTCTGTTTCTCCAGGTTTTCCTTGATTGCTGTGTTTCACACTGGGCAGGTAGCACTGCTAGCTTCCATAAAACTGAGGGACTAACAAAACGCAGCAGAGGTCGAGACTGACTTTTAGATCCTAGTACAGGCCAAGCTGCAGAAATGCTTTGTAAACCTCCTGCAGAAAACTTTAAAACTCTAAAACTGTTTTTAAACGCAATACTTAAAGGTAATACTCCTTGCTACAGGTAAACAGAACTCCCTATAAAAATGGATGGAGGGCCCCATTACTGTCGGTCTGGACTGAAACCATGAGGACAGGTGGGAGGAACAACATGCTATGCTGTGAACTGTGGAGGAATACATAAGAAAGTGTCTCCTGCTGCCTCTAAAATGACTCATTTCACACATCAACCAACATGTTGTTCTTGCAAATACAACCAGGACATGCAGGAAAACACTAAAAATACACTGCAGCGTGGTTGTGATTATGGAATAGTTTCGAAAGTGACTGAGGCAGGCCTTGTTTGGCCATTGGACTGAAGGGGGAAAATAACATTTCAGGCAGGAAAAGCAGCTAAATATGTCTATTACCACTGCACTTTGCACCATCATATCCTGAGGTGACCAGGTTTCCTTTCGCAAGCCCCAATCTGCTCATTCATCGTGGCCGCTGAAGAAGCAGACCTTTAAAATAGCACCAATAACTGCAGGCTTGTTCTGTCAAACCAAACACATAATTGTTTGCCTGGGGAAATGCTCTGCAATGCTCCATTCTCTCCATACAGGCTGAAATAATCACAGGAAATGTAGGTTAAGCCTGTCGGGATGGACCGCAGACATGAATTTGGAGAGCTAGAGTAATAACCTGTAATTATATACAGAGTTTCTATATGAGCGGGAAGCAGAGTGAGTCTGAAATGCAACTATGGCTGAAGAGCTGCACTGGAAAAGTGAGTATGTGATGTCTTCCTGAGTCCCCACTCTTGGCAAAAAAAAAGTATGGCAGGGTGTTTTCACACGTGAGGCTTGTTTGCTGTGTTACCATTCAGGGGCTAAAATGATGTATTGCTGCATTTCAGTTCTGGTCTGGATCCTGTTCACACTGACTTTTACTACAAACCAAGACGAGTAAACAACAAGTTACACAGACTAACAGGTGACTCGCTGACTGGACACTTTTGGCGACTGTCATCCTGCATCATCAGGACCCATGAAATAACTGACTGGAAGCATTATTAGAATGCAAATCGACCACGTGTTATGGTAACCAGGAGCCAAATGACTACAGGACAATTAAGTAGGCATCATCAGGCCCCATCTGCGAGTGCGACTGCTGTGTTCATATTTGGCCAAAGGAAGCGACCTTTGAGAGGAAGCGCTACAGGTTTCAAAACAACTGCTCCAAACGAGACGTGTGGAGACACCCTAAATATCTGTATCAGAGCAAGACCGACAAACATCGCCCGATATTGGCTGAGTGCGAATATATCGTATATATGTCAACATAGAACTGAAAAGAAACTTCAATTCAGAAATGCCAGACTGAGTCTGATGAGGTCTATCATTTAGAAACTGTGAGCATTTCATAGTTTGTCCACCAGAGAACAATGACCAGCTGATTTTCCCGCTGAAACATGTATAGCTGTGTATGTACTCAATGTTGGTCACAATCCTTTAAAAATCCAAAAAGATCTGAATCAGAACGGTTTATTCATGTTATTTTACAGATACATTGGTATCAGATTTTTTTTTCATTTCCAAACACTGATATTAATATCACCCTCAAATCTGTGGAGCTATAATTAATCTCATTAGAAAAACATAAAAGCGTTTCAACCTACCCCAATTAAACAGCCCGAGTGAGACGTTTTAAGATCTGTTCTGTTAGAAATTAATACAAAAGAACTTCTACTAGAGCAAACACGCTCTGTAAAACCTGTTCCTGGATTAGTGAAGGACTCAAGGAGAAAAGGAACAGCTCATCTTTATCTTAATTTAACTAAGAATGTGAAGTACGACAGAAAGCTTCAATGAGCTGATGCATTGTGTGGGGACATTAGAAAACTGGGTCAGCCACAAATCATACTGACTTTAGCCCAGTGGACACTCAAAGGGAAGCTGAATAAAAATGTGGCTCAAAAGATCCGGCAAGTTCGACAACACATGGTCCAACACATTTATGGTCAATTGATGTGAAAAAAACAACAACAACAATAACAGGATACACTGAATCTAAACAAATGCATGATAGCGCTATTTGGATTATTCAAAAGGCAACACGTGGTGCCTTCAGTGAGTGTTCTGCAAAATGAGAAGATCATTGCCTCCAGCGAAGCATGTGTCTCGATCTCAGGAAGGGTTCGTGTCCGTATACTACAGCTATACGCTCAGCGCTTCTCAGCACTCTCAGGTTTCACTCCACGCCTTATGACACCCACTGCCTTTGTTCCCATCCAGTGTATTCTAAAGAGAGAATTTCCCAGACAGTTCCACCTTTGGCTCTGGCATGTCTTTACTTGGCCAGTCTCTTCCATCTTTCCCATAGTCTTATGACTAACTTGTGCCAACGACTACAGTGTCATTGCAGTAAACAAGTCCCTCCCTCTCTGTAACCTACAGGAAGAGGAAAATGAAACCATGGAGACAATCACACAGGGTGTGGATCAAAAACAGGACTGACAACACAAATGGCTGGCTCACAACGCAACATTCATCCAAAGCCACTGTATTCTTCTTGCTTAAGCGAGGTGAAATGGATCTGATGCACTTGTGCTCAGCTATAGTATCTTTTGTTTTCTCATGCCTGAGAAGAGGAGCTTTCATCATAATTTAGGCAGTGAGTCCTCAGTGGAACGCAAAATGAGCTTAAATGAGAGCGAAAGCCACAGAACTATGACGACAGACAAGAAAAATCCCTGTCTGCTGAAAATGTGTGTCTTATGTTTGTAATTACTGAACAGGTCCAAGCTGCAGGGTAAGAAAGGGAGGAAGAAAGTGTTTCCTGAGGAGTTTGCATCAAAAAACAAAACAAGAATGAATAAAGTGGTTCACCCAACCACCGGGGATCAGGTGGAGCTGATTCAGCAGGAGGACATCAGGGCAGATTAAAGCCCACAGTGGAAATGAGCATTTGGAAAAGAGCAGCTGCTTGGAAATAATCAGAGGCACAAATCCTGTATATAAAATCTGTCTGATCTGTCTGCGCTACCTGATATGGCAAATTTCTGTCTGTGGAAAACCTTTGTACAGACTACGGTTTGTAATCGCTCCGAGAATGGAAAAAAATAGAATTATCAGTTGCTTATCATAACAAGGGCAGATTTATGATATAGAGCAAAGCAGGTACACGTTAACTTGAAATTACAGAATGCCGGTGCTACAGAACCAAGGACACGGAGTCTCGACAAGAGAAAGCAACTCTGAGTGTCAATTCGTGTCACTTTGCCGGCTGCCTCACATCTGCTTCACCTCGCCCATGCAGAAATAGGAAGGTGGATTCAGTATTTATTCACCACACAATAAATTCAGCAATTGATACGAACAAGATCTCTGTTGTTTTATGGCTGTGAGTACTGCTTATGGTTCTGCGTGTAAATCGAGCTGGTTAATAATTCATTTCTTAGATTAGGTGTGCAGTACTGTTTTCCCCGGAATCGTTTTACCTGTGCCAGCAGAAATGTCGGCCATAAATTGGCCGTTTTGTAAGTGGAGTTTGGCATGACGACCTGTCTGGAAAGAGAGCTAGGCCGTTGCTTACATTTAACTGTTTTCTGAAAATGACTCAGCATTAGTTTGGCCATTAAAATGCATTCTTGCTCTTGCTTACTGCTGACCATAGGCGAGCGTCTGTTGTCTGAGGAAGTGCAGGTTTTTGGGAACAATGTCGCAAACTGGGAATCCTCGTGTGTTAAAACTTCAGACAATGCTCGTGCGAGCTCCGTCTCAAGGTTAACGTTTTGGTCCCCGTTTTAGGTTTCGACACGCTGAAGTTCTGTTAACACTTATTTACGACCAAATCCTCCACAGGACTCGAGGCAACCATTTCAGTGAGTGTACCGAGCGTGTGTTGGGAAGCACAACAAAGGGTTGAGGGGAAAAAAACAGTGACCGAGAAAAAGGAGTCATTAGCTAACGTTGCACTGCAAAAGCGAGAAGCTGAACATACCTCGTCCATCTCCTGGACCATTTGTGTGAGTTTTTCGTCGTCCTCCAGAAATTCGTTGAGTTCAGCCATCGTGTAAGCGCTGAACTTGTCGGAAAAACTAGACATTTTCGCTCTTCTTGTGTGCTTCTCCTCGCCTGTGATCGCTCTTGTCGCCTTTCAGAATGTGACAGCTGACTGAGCTTCCCTCACAGGAAGTAGTCAGAGGAGATACAGGCCCGGTGCTGCCTTCACGTGCTGTCAGAAATGTTGCAATTCCCGGAAAACTCCACAGTGGGCGAGCACTGAGCAATAGGTGTAGCAAATAACCGTTTACAAAAAATCGACAGTTAGCTAATTCTTACCACCTATATAACTACACTACTTCATATAACTACACAATTTAATATTGTCAGGAATATGTTGTGTGTGTGTGTGTGTGTGTGTGTGTGTGTGTGTGTGTGTGTGTGTGCGTGCGTGCGTGCGTGCGTGCGTGCGTGTGCGTGTGCGTGTGCGTGTGTGTGTGTGTCCTGCACACAATGTTTGTGGCATTCCATCTTTTCTTCAAAGTAATGGTTAGCTTAACAGTAAGCAGAAAAAACACAAACAGTGACTGGGGGTTTACAAGGAGACATTAAATGCAGCATTTGGTATAAACCCAACATGTTTGTTTCCATAAAGGCCAACATGCAGTACATTTCTTTAGTGTTCATTAGATGTGACTTCCATTTACAGTACTTTATATAACAACATTATGTATCTGGAGTGTCATTCATTGATTTACCCCCACAACAGACACACACATCACAAATCTCTATGGTGCATTCCGCTCAACAGACAAAGGAATTGGTCTTGTCTTTGGAGTCATTACAGCGCTGACTTACAAATGATATAAGTGAACAGCCTTGAAAAGAAACACATCTTTTGATATGATTTGATACTTTCAAGTCAATAGATTTAACTTAATGCTACTTAATTTGTCTATAAATACACCTTAACATGAACAGATTCTGACACAGCAATTCCATTAAATTCCATATTAAAATATATGAAGATCCTGGAGTATTTTCAGTAGCCTGCAGTCTAAATTCTGTTTGAGGGCCTTTCTACTCCTGGTTAGACTTTAGACTACTGAATATCAGTACAAAGTATTTTCTACAGTGCACATGGTTTGAATCCCAAAGTATCCTAAAATGCTTTGAACCCTCAAAAACCTTCAGCAGTCCAATCCCTTTTCCACACTGCAGTTCCTTTTCAGTATTGCCTGTTGAACTCAGACTCACTGCCGCCACCGCTGCTGCTGCTGCTGCTGCTGCTGCTGCTGCTTTGTCGTCTCTGCTGCTTTCCACCATCAGACTTCCAGCTGCGGTTTTGGGGTGGGTTGAGGACCTCTGCCCCCATCTCAATGCCTTGGACTTGCCTCTGCACCAGTTTGTTGTACAGCCCCCCGCTGGCCATCAGCTGACTGTGAGTCCCCTGCTCAACCACACAGCCCCTGTCGACCACAACGATGTTGTCTGCCTTCTCCACTGTGCTGAGCCGGTGGGCGATCACCAACACTGTGTGCTCCCGCATGACGTTGTTAAGAGCGTTCTGAACCTGTAATCCATACAGCAGAGACTGATAAAACTGGCACTGAGATGAATCAACAAACAAAAAAGTTTATTAATGTAGTATTCATCGCAGGGCTATGTTACTGAATTACTGTTTCTTTTGTCTGCCTCCTGTACATCCAATTTCATTTGGCATTACTAAATGTAGCTTTTCACTTACAATGTGTTCACTCTCTGCATCCAGGGCGCTGGTCGCCTCATCCAGGATAAGAACGTGAGGGTTGCGAATGAGAGCTCTTGCAATGGCCACTCGCTGTTTCTGGCCCCCGGACAACTGGGTGCCTTTCTCTCCAACACCTCCAAAAAAGTAATAACTCAGATGTAACTTGTGTATGTAACCCTCATTACAATCTAGTCATGTGTGTGGTCGTGTAAGTGTGTTCAATAAAAATGGAGCAATACTTGTCAGTAGTGTTTGTTCACATTATGATAATCGCTGATTGTCCAAGCTTATCGACCTTTTTTCATGTCTACAACAACATCAGTGGCTGATTTATAAATGAACACATATAGTAATTACTTGTCTCATAGCCTTTAGGGAGGCTGGTAATAAAGTCATGAGCATTAGCCTTGGTGGCAGCTTGTATCATAGCTTCCATGGAGGTATCGGTCAGGCCATAGGTGATGTTCTCCTCCACCGTTCGGGCAAACAGCACAGGCTCTTGGCCCACAAGAGCAACCTGCAGACACAAAGTGACAGATGGATGGTTTTATGTGTGACAGACCAACAGTGAACTGACTGTAATAACAAGCATAGTGACTAGCAAAAGTCTGGTTATTCTTCTGTGCAATGGAGCTCCATTGTTGTCCAAGAACTATTAAAAACAAATCAATTAGCCACACTGCTGCACTGGGTGACATGTTTCTTTATTACAAGTAACATGGGCACAGTTTATTTTGAGTCCATCTCTAATGCATCATGCTGCCCATAAATACTCACCCAGGGTGCATTAAACCGCGATTAACAATACAACCAAAAATAGTCCTCAACAAATAGGCAATGTCTGCTAAAAATTTGTGTCCAGCTGTTTTGAAATGAAATGCATTTTTTGTGGCCTGATTTTAGAATTCATCTTCAGTAAGAATCAACAGGCTCAAACAGAGGAGTAGTCAGGAAAGCTGGAAAGTACTGAGAGACATACTGACACTTTGTTAGTTTTGATCTTTTCATGAGATTTGTTGACAATAAGTAAAGAATAATGCCAGTCTTATCCTTCAAAAGGACATGTTCTAGCCTCTCCTACATGTTCAACTCAGTCAATTACACTGATGCAGACTGACCTTGGAGTGGAGGTAGTCGTGCTTTAAGGAGTGCACTGGGTGTCCATCCAGCAGCACTTGGCCTTGCTGAGGAAGATAGAAGTTTTCCAGCAGACTCACACAGGAGCTCTTTCCACTGCCTGAAGGTCCCACCAGGGCCGTCACCTCCCCTGGCCGCAGAGTGAATGACACTCCCTGCAAAACACCCAGATTCAGGAAGTGATTTCTTTAGCAAAGATATTCAGTGTCTCAGTCTAATCTGGTGTCAGTGTTATCTGATTGAATGAGAAGTGACCTGACCTCCAACTCTGCCATCCGTTCAGCTTTGAGTAGTGTTGAAAAGTGTTCTATAGAATTCATTAACGCACTGGCACCACAGAACAAACCTTGAGAATATCATTGTCAGGACGTGTTGGGTACGCAAACGTGATGTCTTTAAATTCAACCAGACCGCTGCATGTGTCTGGAGCCTCCGTGCCATCAGCTGGGTGTGTGGGTTCCTTGTCCAGGTACTCGAAAACCTTCTCAGCAGCTCCAACTCCCTGCATGAGGCCCGTGTACACCGATGCTATACTCTGTGAGACAAACCGCACACGGCATCGGTTTAGAGCATTAGTGTCTTCTAAGTGTTTTCATATACACGTGATAAAAGAGATGAATAGATGAAATACCTCGAGGCAATCTCCCAATTCAAGCACATATATGAAAAAAGATATCAAGGTGCCACTACTGATCTGACCGCTGACTACAAGGTGGCCCCCATAGTAGATGACTGCAACCTCTAGAGCAAGCTCTGAGATCTGAAAAACACACACAAACCCGACTGATGCCCACACTGTAACCGCCAGGTATCAACACATCAATAACATCTTCCAAAACAGTTTGAGAGCTTTACACGGACACTCGATGGGGCAACTGCTGCTACTTACACAACTGGACCACATGTAGCAAGCATATGCCAGCGCTTGTTTCTTGTTGAGCTGTAACATGACCAAAAGTTTGGCGTAGTAGGAGTCGGCCTCCCCACACTCATTGGCAAAGCTCCGTACTGTCCTCATGGCTGAAATGGTTTCTTCTGCAACTTTATTGGCCTCTGCAAGGGTTGTTTGCACGTCTTTGGTTAATCTCTGGAAAAAAAAAGAAATACAAAGAAATGAATTGAACACAAATGAAATGATTAACGCAGTAACAAAAAAACCTTACCTTGTAGTATTTGCCATAAAATTTAGAGACAAGGGCGATGAAAGGGAACCCCATGACAGCCACCAGTGTGAGCTTCCAGGACATTGCACACATGAAGATGAAGTGGCCAACGCCCTTGATGGCACTCCGCAGGAAGACGTTGACATTCTGGGAGATGAGGTCGCTCACTTGGGTGGTGTCGGCTGACAGACGCGAAAGGATGTCACCTACAGGGTGACATAGGCATTTAATAACATTCTGAAAGAAGGCCTACATAGAGGGAGAAATGAATAATGCAGATGGAAGGATGGATGGATGTGTAGTGTTCCTATATCACCTGTATGGTTTTCATCAAAAAAGGCAATTTCCTGCTTCATCAGAGATCTGAAAAGATGGTTCCTGAGCCGCAGGTTTAACCTGGCAAACGTCAGGGTGAAGACTCCTCCACGCACACCCGCTGCAATTGAGCTGAGGAGAGGGTAAAGGTGTCATGTGCTTTTTGTTTTTTTTTTTTGGTTTGGCACATGTGACACATGCAACGTTCTCACTTTATCATATATCATTATGTCATCATCACACTCTCTTTCCTGATCCTTCCCACTTTTGCATACTGTTCAACAAAGGAAAAATATCAACACATAGTAATGACTGTTATACACATTCTTTTTTTATTATTAAGAGTAACAATTAGCAACACTCTCATATAAACAAAGGCCTCCATCACATTATATTTATCTCAATTATAGTGTTTCTGATGCCACCTATGTATTTTTGAAAATGAACACAGCACCACAATGATGACTTCCATCACATCCACACACTCACCACTGAGTTCAACATCAGAAGACCACCCATAAACACTCACCTGGCTAAGGCCAGCACTGACAGTGTGGCCACAGGTTGAGCAAGATAATCCATGCTCTGATGAACCACAATGCTGTCTATGGCTTTCCCATAAAAGTAAGGTACAAAGATGTCACCTGCAGGTGAGAGACCAGAATAGAGCGTGAGGGCTGTCCACATACTTCTGGGTGTTAGTGGAACTGACTTTTCATACATGTTATGAGCTTCCCTGCATGTCATCAATGATCAAGATGCTTAGTGAAAACTAGCTTAGTGAGTAAAATCAGGTGATGATGTTGAGCTGAAACAATAAGTCAAATCAGTTAGTTCATCATCAAAAAATAAACTGTAAACTCTTCTGAGAATCAGTTTTTTTTTCTTTGAAGTCATTTTGAGATTCTCTGATTATCTTTTTAATTATGAGGGTGTGCTGCTTTTTTTGTGTCAGGTAACGATAACCTAAATGTCTTTGGGTTTAGAACTGTGAGGCAAAGAAAACTGTTCTGAAAAGTCCCTTTGGGCTCTTTGATATTTTGATGCCCATATTTCTTCATTTTCTGATACTTCACTGACCTGTTTTGGTATTCAGTCCACACTTTTTGGAACACTGTCTTGAAGCTGATTATGTGAGTCACTGTGTAATATGTACTGGAAAACACTGCCCAGATAAATGCACCTTGCAATAAAATGCTATAAAGTCCTTGTACTTCTGCTCTGTTCCCCAATTTGTCGGTGGTATAAGATAAGAAAATAAAACCCTTGTACTACCAATTTGGCTGTTGCATTCAGTTGCGCTTCATGAGAGCAATACTAAAAGTGTTGTGTAATCTGGAATGAGTAAAGCCGTCAACTGACGGATTCAGTACTTATTGCCATTGTAAGATTCTGCTGACCTATTTCACTTGTGTGTTGCAATCCTTTGCAATAGATGTGATGACACCTTGTGATTGGATGGGTTTATATGACTATGTGAAGGGCACTCACACACAGCAGCGATGAGGAGGAAGAGGGTGGCGACAGAGAGCAACCAACCATCCTTTCTGCAGTAGGCCAAGAGACGTCCCAGCGTTGCCCCAGAGCTTGCATTTTCCTCCTCCTCCTCCTTCCCTCTTCCTGTCTTCTTCCTCTCACTCCTTGCCTCCTGCTCCTCATCTCCTGCTGTCTCCAACAGCTTTTCACTGTCCTCAGAACGCCCTCCACCTCCACGGCTGCTGCTGTTGTGACTGCTCCCCAGTTTGGACTCCTTCTCCAACAGCCTCCAGAGCAGCATGACACCCAGAGAGGAGGCCCAGGTCCAACATATAAGGCTCAGGAACCAGGGCTGCTGGGTCAAAGGCCCCAGCTCAGTCAACATCAGCAGCTTCGCAGTAGCATAGATGAAGATGATCAGACAGATGATGATGATGAGGGCACTGAGTTTAGCAACCCTCGATGGGCCATCTTCTCGATTCCATGATACTCCTATGGTGGCTCCCAGCAGGAGGGAGGCTCTGAGCAGCACAGTCCCCCAGAGGTCCAGCACTGACTGGAGGATGTTAAAGTTCAGGATGTCCTCTCTGAATATGCTCAAGTGTGATCCATGTATGTATAAGCCAGTGGTGACAGCCACGTCCAGGAGGATGTACAGCACAGTGCAACTCACAGCTACTTTGATGCCCATGCTGATTATTAGAACAGAGTTATAAAGAGAGTTATGATAAGTACTGCCAGAGTTACACTGACCCAGGTAAAAACATACACTGTCTAACCACTCTTTACGTTTTTACCAGATAGATGTTGATAGATGTAAAATGTTGGTAATATGGTCAAATCTTAAATTTTAAAGGTCTTAAATTCCGATTCAGACTACAAAAATCATTCTACGCTATTTTTAGATCATTCGGAATTTAGCAGAAATGATCCAGCCAATAAAGAGTTTGTCTTTACACTTACTTTTATTTTGAAGGAATATGCTTCCGGTCGCCTTCGGCTATGAGGTAGTCCTACGAAATAATAAATAAGAGGTAAACTGTCAATGATTGTCGGAAAGGCTACTCCTCAGCGGAACACTTTCCACCACATCATTAGCTAGCTAAGTTAGCTAGTAAGCAATTAGCGAGTGGTGAGCTGCGTTGCGTCAGGTTTCAAATTCTTCCATGTTATTAAAGCCAGTTGTGCACGGGAACATTAAATAATACACGACAGTCTGTTTTCATAACAGAATATACTGTGACGTAAACATAATGGCTAACGTTACTTGCTTGGAGACCGCACTCACGTCTCAAGCTGAGGTAAGTTTGCGTGAACGAGCCGGCATAGATCCAACCTCCACAGACTGGAACAGCCGCCGGCATCAAAGATCGTCTATTGTAAGGAGTGGTCAAACTTTGAGGATATGGGTTACTATTGAATGAAGTAAACGCAGACATGCACATGACGGCTTCATGTATCACACACTTTCGATTTTTTCTTTTTGTGTGTGATATGAATCAGTTACATGTTAGAACTGAGTGTGACTCATACCAACCTACCAACCAGGTAGCAATGGAAACTTCAAATGAGTAGTGATGAAATGATGTGCCGAGCAGCCGGTCGTCTTTAGCCTCTTCACTGGGACAGCTGAGGAGCCACTGAAAATGATGCCAATATTATATGTAAATACTTGCCATCAATGATATCAGTGACATTAAAAGAGAAGACAGCTCACACTGACAATTTTCAACCCAGCTAGCCGAGTGTCCTGAAATTGTCCTGTCCTGAAACTTGACTAAGTCCACTTATTTATAATTTCGTGCGTCCACTCGGTATGTTTGTTATAGCAGTCTGTGTGAACTGGACTGAGTCTTCTTCAGGACCTGGTCAATGAGCGATTTAGAGGTCATGAAATTCGCATGTCTCTCTGAGGCCCAGAACGCATTCAAACTACCTTCTCTCCCTAAAATGAAGAGACGCGCTCCCACATGGATCCCACTCGAAAGCGAGAGCAGAGAAAGACTCCTCTTGTAATATTTACTCTTACCTCTGTCGTTACGGAAGTGATTGTGCCGAGGCCCCTCCCACTAGGCGCCTCAGGGTGCGTACAGGAGCTGCAGGTTGAACCCCCTCAGAAAATGCGGAGGAACTGGTCAGTGATCACTGAGGGGACTGTTTTTAGTCAAAGTGGTGTTTTGTTAAACCTCGTATAATAGCACAGCTGCAAACCAGTTCTAATACTGGTCAGCATCTCTGGACAACATTTCTGTTTGGACAGCTTGTCACTAAAACTCATTAACATTGGGCATTAAACATAGAGGGCTGTTTTATGTTCCCACAGGAGTAATTAGATTAGATTAATAATTAATGTATTTAAAATCATAGTACACAGCTATGCAACGTTTATCTCAGACTTTGGAATATTTAAAGCTGATGTCAAGACCTTACACCCACTCTGCTTTAAAGCTGCAATAAGCAATATTTTGTATACTGACAATGGATCAAATGACTGTGTGAAATGTGATCAATGGCAGTGACAAACTTTAAGAGAAGTAACTCACAGCTCTGCAGTTCCCCTCATCTCAACAAAGCATCTCACTGCTCTCATCCACATCATTTCCACAGGCAGCAGCAGAAACTGTTTACCGACAAGTTTGCAAAAACAGCCTCTTAAGATTATCTTAGATGTTGTTTTTTCAGCTTGTATTGCTGCCATCAGGTAGCCAACAAGTATTTACAGCAGCTTTAATATTTTTAGGCATTAAATTAACCCATCTTTTTTAAAACTTCATCCATCTGCATGACGTTTCTCCAAGATCTGACTATGCTAGCTGACACTTGGAAACTCACACTGCATTACTGCAAATGCATCAGACTCATGTCTTCAACAAATTCCTTGCATATTATCAATTTAGTAGTTCATTCAGACTCTGCAATGGTGACAGCATGGCCAAGTTGTGTCCAAATATAAATCACTATGCTACACACACTCATAACACTAACGAATGCTCAGCGCTTAAAAAAGAAGCGACACCTTTATTTTAAAGCAGCGTACCTGAAAAACCTTTTGTATGACAAAGTGAAAACAACTACGTTCACATCATTTTCAACAACAATGCCTTTTGTAGGGAAAGCTCAACACTTCATGTCGGTCAGTGCTTACTGTCATTTCTTTGGCCTTTGCATTCTGTTTCTATGTGTGAGCGTGTTTCACTGATGGCTGGATTTCCATCTTTTCTGTCCGAAACTTTAGACATGCTCAGCTGATGAGTCCTCTCTGCAGTCCCCCTCAGTGGACGTCAGACTCAGCCAAGTGATACGCTAACTCAGTCTTTATGTCCTCTGAGCCACTTTGCTCGGTGGCCAGCACCGTCTCAACAGGAAAAGACAAATACAAACTGTCTTTAAGCTTTTTCGGGGAGGGTGAGTCTCCTGCGTCGAACAGAGGATCTGTGATTTTAAAGGTCACCGAGGGCATGTTATGTGACCTCCGTTTGGCGTTCTTCTTCTTCTCTTGTTTGTAGGCTGTGTTCATATTGGCGAGCACCTGGAAAGGAGACACACACATTCAGAAATAAACCAGAAGGGACGTTAAAAAAAAAAAAAAAAAAGAACCAAATAAAAAAAAAAATGAACATATCTGAGTTGAGTCTTTACTTTCAATAATTCATTCAGTGACAAAAATCAGGTTCCTGTCATGTAATACGCTGTGCTCACAGGGATGCTGCATAGACATCACCATGACGACGTTGTGTCCAACATGTCATGATTCATTGTCCAAAAAAAAAGCTGAAGACACCATGTGCACAGCAGTGATTCACTCCTGGGTGCCAGCTGGTGCAGGGTAAACCACAGTACACACACACACACACACACACACACACACACACACACACACACACACACACACACACACACACACACACACAAAAAGAACAGTATTCCACCACACAGCAGGACATCCTAATGTCCTAGTATCCTGGTGTGTGCTGGAATACTAATGTTTTTGGTTTAATATTCACATTTCTGGCAAGCCCTTTCCTTTCAATTCTTGTAGCCCAACATACTGGTTGGTTTCACAAATGACATTATGAGTTGTGGCCAATAAGTGAATGAATCATAATATGTTCTTTATTTTGACACTGGATTCATGTGTAATGTGAAAGGTGTCACTCAGAACCTACAGAGAATTATTACCAAACTCTGCAAACACCTTCAGATCTATGGAGCTTTTTCACTTCCTGCAGCCCAGCGGTTTGATTTTCTGGTCAATCATCAGCGCTCAACAACCTAACAGCTGTTTTCAGTGAGAAAGTTTTGAACACCTCCTGTCCAGCACCAAATAAAAAACAATAAAACATTCTGACAAACCCGCTTTTCCACCTTATATGACAGATATATGATAGAAAACGTACCACGCTAACAAATTATCAACGTCATTTCATGGAACCTTTAAATACGCAGCGACGAGAATCATCACCACTGAACTTTTGACAAAACCCACAAAGTCCCAAAATGCCAGAAAACCCCCTGTAACAGCACAAGACAAATCAACGTGACTTACCAGCTGCTTCACGGAGTTCTGCTGCTCCTGCATTGCGGTCATATGCGTCGAGGCCTTCTCCTTTGTGGAAAACATATCCTGCTCTTGGTCGTCATAATTCAGCAGGCTCAATGACGTCTAGAGGGAGGGAAATAAAATTAGCAAGCAGAAACAAACCACACTGTGAGAATTTATTTAATGTATTTCTTGTCTTGTCCGGACCTCATTTGGTAAATTAGCTTTCCTGCTGAACATGAGGGAATAAGGGGTGAACTTGGTCGTAGGGTTGGTGGACGTCCTAAACAGAAACAGCACAGGGTCGAGGAAGTCGTCCCATTCGCCGTGCTTCTCCGTCACCATCTGCAGAATGGCTTCCTTCAGTAAAGCACTCGTGCAGTCGTGGAGCGGGTTGAGCTGAGGTTGATCCAGAGGAGAAACCTTCTGCACGATGCTCCACCTCTCACACAGCAGCTTTGTCACCTAGAGAGCACGAGCACTGATATTACTGAGCCGCAACAGCACTACAATCTCTGATCCTTTGACTGATCTGTCTATTTGAACTAACTTAGTGACTCACATCTCACCTCATCACAGACGTCAGCATTCTGCGTGCACACTATTATTTTAGGAGCACCAAACCTGATCAAACAGAGAAAGGAATGAGATCAATTTCAGGTTTAAAAATTCTGTCAAAAACACTAAATAGTTTGGTTTTGGGGAACAAATGAAAATGAGCTCATGCGGAGCACACAATGACACATACTGGTAACTTGCATCTAAATACATCAGTGGATTATATTGGTGAACGCCTTGTTTCAACCTCAGTAAAACGTTAAGATTCTGTGGAAGGTTTTACCTGTATATGCATTTGGAAATGCATCTTGCAACAGAGAGAGGATCTGTCTTAAGCACTGGAAAAGCTTCTGGCCATTTACTGAAGTAATCGATGAGGAGTATGACACTGGTGTTGCCTTGCTGGGTCTCTGGGAAAGGTCCTGGTGAACAGAGGAGAAAGAGAGCAGGTCTGAAAGTATGGAAAGAAAACATACAGCAGAAAAAAAACACCTGAACTGAAGTGAGGTAAAAACCTATAACATCAATCCCGACAATATCCCACGGTGCGTCCACTTTGATAGGCCGGACAGTCCTTGCAAGGTTTTTATTCCTCTCTGTGTGCTGACAGGTCTCACATACTTTAATCTGAAACAGCGAACAGTCATGGTTAAGGTTAGGCAGTATTATCAGTATGTCCCACAGATGTCCACTGAAAATATAAAAATGTGTGTACCCAATCAACTACGTCCTTGATGATGCCCAGCCAGTAGTACTTGCTCTGGATCCTGTGGACAGTCTTCTTTTGGCCCAGGTGATGACCGATGTCATTGAAGTGGCAGTCAAGAAAGATCTGCCTCTTCCTCTCAGCTTCTATGACCACCTCCCTCTTCTCGTCTTTCTTGGGTCCCACATAGTACAGTTTGCCATCTGAAGATATGATTAATGGATGGACCAGGTTTAGACACACTTACACATACAGAGAATCGCACACCATACTTCATCCAAAAAAGTGAAAATTTCCTGCTGTCTTGCTTATCTTTAGAGGTGGACATACAGATAGAACATAACAGAGCTGCTGAAAGCATACCCTCCATTTACCAAACACCTCTTGTCTACAGAGAATATAAACTTTTAGAAATAATCGAGTGTTAGTCCGATATTTCATTTAAAGCCATGACCCAGTTTTAAAAGTTGAAATATATCTGATATACAGTTGTGGTTATAGTGAACCACTCAATTACTGAGCCGAATTTTCTACAGGCTCATATAGAATTATATAGTATCTTATGTTCTATCCTATATGATACAAAATATATATATATATTCTAATTAAAAGGTTTTTTAAATGGAAGTTCGTGATGCCAGCAGATGGCTACTGGAGTTAGAGGAAAGCAATGCATTCTCAGAGGTGTTTCCACTGATAAATGAAGGTCTTAAAACGACCCTTACCGTCGATGATAAATTTCTGGGCGTATCTTTTAAGATTCTTCTTTCGTAAAGGATTCATCGTCTGAGGAAAGCAGCCTTTCGCCACGAAAGTGTAAATGTCACCGAGTTTATTGGAGCTAGATTCAACCACCTCCTCCTCAGCCACTTGCAATGACTCCACGCTTAACATGTTGGTTTAGACTAAACAAATGAGTTAAACGGACTGCTGTTACACACCTCAGTAAACACGCATATGATGTCTGCCGATCGGCATATTAAGCAGCAACGCTAGCTACTGCTAACGAAGACACATAATCCACAACAAAATCACAACAGGACGAGGATACATAGCGCGTGCCTGGCGTTTCTTCTTCTTCTTGACTTTTACGGCGGTTAGCATAAACAGAATTTGCCTTACCGCCACCTACTGGTTTGTAACAGCTTCACAGTCAACACTAATAACGGTGTCCCCTCAAAGTCATCCAATTCAAGACACTGTCCATTCTATACCCAGACCCATTCGTCCACATCTCTCACGTCGTCTGACTCCTCCACAAACATGCTGCAACATGTCCGTCTTCCTCAAAGGAGCCCTCTCTCACGGCGTCACCCTGTACAACAGTCAACACTACACTCTCTGGTCATTCCCCTTAGAAAAGTCACACCTCATGTGGACCCTTAAAACTCCCATCAGTTTGTGTCACTGCCCACAAACTTCATTGGTGCTTCTTTCTCTATTTTCAAATCCGCTCGTGTCCTCTATTTCAAATTCGCTCTCCAACTCCCGCTCCAACGCCATTTCCGCCATCTTCTGCCTTTCCTACCTTCCGGTTTCTCTGTCTTCTTCTCCTTTGCATTTGTTTGGTTTGGAACCATTTTTTGTATTAGTGCCCTCTCTGGACAAGAAATGACACTTCCTCTCAGTCAATGGAAGGGCAATTTCTACAAATCTATGGTATTTTTGTCCAGTTAAAAGTTTTATTTTGTATTTCTTGACCGGAAACGAAGTTATGCTATTATGTTTACCTTTGACTCATAAGTGTTTTATCGTCCACAAGTGGTCACGGTAATTACAACTGTACACTCTCCACTGGAAATCATGTTATTCAAACGTACCACACTTTGAAATGTCAAGACTTTACCAAATAACAGAATACAACAACAGTAATATAACATCTGAAACTTGACAGAATATCATGGTCAGTAATGTGTTTCTGGCCTCACAGGTACAGCTACCAATTTGTCAGTGAAATGATCAGTGAAATGATCAGTACTATTACAGGTGTGGCATGTTCTCCATCTATTACCATTGATGTAGATCGTGCATTTATTATATTGACAGGGGCACTTACAGTACTCACACTTCAAGGCACGCACTGTAGTATAATGCCATCATGGGTGTATTATGGGAGCTTAAGTTCATATAATACACCTAGGAATACTAATGTATTATCAGAGAGCTGTTGATTCAGCTATATTGCATTATACAGAGAGGTGTTTGTGTTATTTAGCTCACCCGCACTGATATGAATGGTAACACTAAATATGTTCTGTAATAGATTACATGTCAGTCAGCAGTGTCAACCACCTCCTGTATTCTGTATATGTTGCTCAGATGCCTGTTGGCCTGTTTCAACATGTGGCTGTTGTTCTCTTTTCTTGATGCTGTTTTCCAGTGTTTAAATATTAATATGATGGCTTTCCCCTTTGCTATTTTGATAAAATCAGATTTTTTTACATAAAGTTTTTATATAATAATTTATCAATTGATTTGAAGGGATCCAGCAGGGGAGGCCATTTAGGTGGATGATATTCTTGCGGCGTCCAACTGTCCACTGAGTGCCTGGAGCCTCCATCAGACGTGTCCTCGGTGCCTTTCTCCTGTCTCTTTTCCTCTTTTTGCCCTGTAAACAAAAACACAAAGCACTGATGTGTGAGCTCATGTACTTACGTAGTTTTCCCTTTCTCTTTCTACAGGACAAAAACAGAGTGAGAGCTCATGTCACCACTGTGGAAATGTTAAGAGAAGTAAATGTAACCTTGTCTGTGCTGTGCATTAAAGACATTAACAGACACTGATTCAAATAATATTCATGCAGACATGTTTGGTAGACAAAGAACAGACACCTGAAATCAAACAACAGCTGATAGAAGTTAAATATAAGAAGACTGTGATTTGATGATGAGTCTGGCTTGTTGATGGTGACCACAGCCACAGATCAAGAGCCAGTCAGAAAAACAGAGAAACATCCAGTTTGATCCAAACTGTCCAAAGCAAACTTACTTTGAGTTGGAGATGTTGGGTGGAGCAGGAGCAAAGGCAGGTGGAGGGGAAAGCTGTGGTAGCTCATACAGCAGCTCTCCATTCCTACACAGAGAGAGACAGACAGACGCATCAGACAGTTAAAAGAGTGTGTGTGACGATGCGAACTGAAACTCCGTCTCTGTGTTCACCCGTGTGTCTTTGCATTGATGTGTGTGTGTGTGTGTGTGTGTGTGTGTGTGTGTGTGTGTGTGTGTGTGTGTGTGTGNTCTGAGCAGCAGGGGCAAATGTTCACACTAAACCTTCAGAGATTTAATGGGAAACTGACCACACCATTTGATTATAAGCCTCGAGCATGTTGTGATGTTCATTAACGCCATTTTCAACAAGCTGCATTTATTTGCCTGAAAATGAAACATTTGTTTTTATAACACATCTGGACGTGTAACACCTGATGAGTCCAATATATTACATATAACAGAGGCATTAAACAGTTTACAGATAAGAAATACATTTCAAAAGTAAACTTGAGTCATATAATCTGCAGCATGAAGAAGCAGCTCCTCTGTGTGGAGGCACAACACTTTCAGGCCATGAATCATATGGTGTGCTACAAAGCAGAGCTGGTTTGCTTTAAAACACAAGACAAATGTCTAGAGACACCCTCTGGTCACAGGTTGCAGAGTCAAGAGATCAACCTTTATTATGTTTAGAGCTGGTTTTTGCTAATTATCATTATGAGGAGTAGCAGTGGAGGAAGTCACAATCTTTATTGAAACATCCCTGAAAAAACTAAAACATCATTCTGATTTATTAACTTAAACAAAGATACAATGGAGTACTATTAAATGTATCATGGACATGAGTTTGTGATCAGAAAGCTTTGTAGTTCATGGTTATATTTGGTTTCAGATAAACAAAACACTTTGCATATTAATAGAAACTTATTCCAAACTTTTCTTCTGATATGAACTCATATCGTTCTGTTTTCTGCAACTAAATTACATGAACAAGATTTTTGACTTTGACTTTTGAATGAATGAGCAGGCAGGCAGTGTAAATATTTCACTCATGCCAAGCCTGCATCATCAAATAGTCAACTATTCATTTCTATCACTGTCAATCATCTTAAACTCTGTATGTATATTTCTTTGTTTTTGAACTCCATGTGCAAGTTTTTACTTGTGTGTTTAACTGTGTGAACTACCTCAAAAATACCTCAAAAGATCTTCTTAATCACCCCACGTAGAGACACATAAATGGTAAGAGCTCTGTTGTGCACATATGTGACTGTGCTTGTGTAGAGGTTTGGTGACAGTGTGGTCCTTGAAGCAGCGGTCTGCTCGGCCAGCAGCGGCCTTATTGAGGGCGACACAAAGAGCAAAGAGCGCCACCTGTGGAGAAATCCAGCTGATGACAGAACCTGTTGGGTAGAGAGAAATTTGAGGTTTGAGATTTGAGGCTGTGACTCTTGGTGAGCATGATGTATGTGAGGTAATCTGGTGTGATTCTGACCTGAATCCATAGTAGGTGCTAGTGTCTGCCAGCTGAGGGAAGCGTTGCTGAAGTTGTGCCTGCACAGTGTGTTTCTCATACCACATTTTGCTGTCAATGCAGATGTCCCTGTGCTTGTCCACCACGATTTAGTCATCAGTCTGGTACAGCACACGCAGGCTCTCCAGGCTGGCAGGCTACGTGCTCATCATGTCAGCCTTTAGCTGACACCTCTCATACAGCCCTGCAGAGACAATGTGGCTGTCTTCATATTTCAATGTGTAACCCTCATTTTGACTGAATCAGGCAGTGATGCAATAAGTACTTCAATTACAGCATAAATACGACAATGTAAAACCCTACTGAAAATAATAGTATCGTCAGCAAAATTGACTTGCAGAAACAAGAGTAAAATTCCTTGTTATGGAGAATGTCCCCTTTCATACTGGGACATTATCGCTTTACTATTATTAATGCCTTCATGTGTCAGCACCATTTCATGCTGTAGCAGGTCTGAACTTGTTTGTATACTGTTGGTTGGTTTAATCTGTAACAATACGTCATAGTTTATAAACCAATCATATGTTTGGATCGTAAAATGTCCATATTATGCACAGTATCAAGTTTTAAACAAATGTAGCTGTAAGTGGAGTGAAAACTACAATATTCCTCCCTGAAATGTGGGTACAAGCAGAAAGAAGCATACAATGGAGGTAAAGTAAAAGTACCTAAAGTTGTACTTAAATATACTTGAGTAAATGTGCTGAGTTTCCAGCACTGGAATCAGGCAGGCAGAGAGACGTAGACTGTTTCTTTATTGATCCCAATTTGGGAAATTGTTCTGTTGCAGTAGCAATAAACATACAGACAAACATAAAATATATACAACAATTGTTTAAAAATATAAAATATATAAACAAGAATAGCAGCAGTTTGTTAAAAATATAAGTATAACTGAATGTATAATTAGATAATATGTATTATAATGTATAATTCATATTACATAGTATTATAATGATATAACAAAAATACAATATAACAAGTAGAGAGTGGTTCAAAATGAAAATACTGACTCCGAACAAAAACGACAAAGTCGTAAAACAGCCACATCGTCATTAGTGTAAAAGAGCGTCTTAACCACATAAACATGAACACAACATCCAGCTCAACATTAAAGTTAATGTGAGAGGAGCAGGTAGCTGCTAGTAGCCTTTCCTACAGCGGACGTATTGTCCATATTTCTAATAAAGTGCCTTCTGCCATGAGAAAGGGGTACGATGCATGAATGGCCTACAGTGACACCACCCCAGCTAACGTTGCTTTAAAGTGCCGGAAAGATAACTTTTTGGTGAAGTGGCAGCAAATTTCTGCACAAGCTAGCATGTTAGCACCGTTGGGTTGTTAACGATTGTATGCTAACAGCTTATGATGACTAGCCATGTGCTGGCGTCATAATACTACGACTGTCTGGTTAATATCACCAATAACTAGGCAAGTCTAAGTATTTTTGATATACCAAGAGAAAGCACACGTTCACAAAAAGATGTAAACAAATCCACAAGTGGTGCAATACACGGGCTCCTCCTTCTTTGTGTGTTATGGCGGATACCAACTAATGTGAAAACCGAATAGCGCCATCTACTGTACTAGGATGCGACACTCACATTCACATTTCAAAGAGGTTTATTTGCCAGTAGCAGTTCGGCATTAAATCCTCCTGTCGTAAAGGTTACAATGTTCCGTCTTTGTTGAAACTGTGTCGGAGAGCTGTTGATTCAGTTGTATTGCTATATACAGAGAAGTGTTTGCGTTATTTAGCTTACCCTCACTGAAATAAATGGTAACACTAAATATGGTTTGTAATAGATTACATATCAGTAAGCAGTGTCAACCACCTTCTTTATTCTGTATATGTTGGTCAGTATCATTATTATGAGGATGACACGGTTGGATGTTACATTTTCACCCGGGAAAAATAATGGAGTCTAACAGTTAACTTTGAATTCGTGGAGATGACGCTTAATTTTGAGGACATCGAACCGGAAGTGTTGTGTTTGTTCGCTGCTGCTAACACAGAAGTAGCTGTGTTGCTTGTCAGTTCACGGTCTTGGTGATATTCTATATAGTTATACACATTTTTCTTTTAAACGAGTAGTAATGACAAACGAGGAAGACGGAAGTCGTCAATTTTATATCTGTAACTGCTTCACAACTGAAAACATTTTCCTGCAGGACTACAAGCTCCATGTCCGCTTTGTGTCGGAGCAGCAGTTCAGCCTGGACTATCAGGCAGTGAGTGGACACTGACGTTAGCTCCATTTTTAAAAAACACGCAGTATTTGGGGCGACATGACATGTTCACTAATGGCTGACCAGTGTGTGTGTGTTCATACAGCTGCTCAGGGAGCTTGGCTGCGTGACCGAGCAACAGTTTGAGGATGTGCTCAACAAGGTAAGAGAGTGTGTGTGTATTTGTACTGCGTGCTCCCAACAAGTCAGAGTCCCTCCTCCTCTGCCATGAGGGCTCTTCTATTTTTGTGTGAAAGAAACCTGCCAGTCATCTCCCTGATAATGCTACTTTACATGTGAAGTATGCGCTCATGGACCGGAAGTAGTTAGATGAATAATCGATTAGCTGATCAATAGCAACAGCAACAATCAATCAGAAACTATCATTTAATTGAAACTGAAAGTGAATATTTGGTCTGTAAATATATGTAGCTGGTTGTCTTGTTGGATTCATCATGGAGACCGTCCACTCCAGTGGAAAATTAAGTTGAAACAGCAGAGGACACAGGTAGAAGGTCTGACCATGTTATTACACAAGATAATGAAGCTGTGATCATGAGGTAACTCGCCTGATTATCAGCAGAAGACAGCCCCACATTTCTGCCATACTGTAACCTAACTGTTTGACTACCGTGTCTAGATTTCACAGGAAGTGGACAGGCGAAGATGTCTCGGTGTGACGTCTGCTGAGAGAGCTGCTGCTATAAGAGACACGTACCAGCCTCTCCATCCTCAAGTCTACCATCTGCAGGTAATTACTGCCCCAGAGGCATTAATAGTATGCCATTGACACCTCACTGAGACACACCTGCACACCACCTCTCCTCAGGAGTCCTACCTCGCACCAAAGTTCAAGCAGATCGTTGAGTACAGTCGAAGTAGGGACGCCAGTGACGGAGGTCGCTTAGACCTGTTGGAGGAAGAGGCAGGTGAGTTGCATATTGCCTACATGTCATCTTGGTGGCAGAGAGTGCCCATAAGTGAGGCATGCTGGATCTGTTTTCTTAATACTTTGTCTCACAATGGTCTTAATGAGGATTTTGATATGGCGTATATTTTGTGGGGCCACATTGTCTCAGTCAGACAGTAATATAGAGTGTCGATGTCTGAAAGTGCCACATGGAGCATCTTTAATTTATTCTCGTCCTCCTGCTGAAGCGGTACGGGTGTATCGCTTCCCTGTGTTTGAGAAAAGCTTCTGTGAGGAGCTGGTGGAGGAGCTGGAGCACTTTGAACAGTCCTCTGCCCCTAAAGGAAGACCCAACACCATGAACCATTATGGGGTAAAGTATCCACTCCAAACTCTTAAAGCACCGTTTCATCACTGCTCAATCATCTGTTTCATCTTTATTGCGTCATGAGATTTGGATGCTTGGCCTTCTATTGTTGTCAGTCAGGATGGAGATTAAATTAAATTATAAAGATTGAAAATGTTAAAGCCATGAAAGAGCTCTGACTTACATATGTGTATTCAGGGAATGAAACTTGCGTTTCACGTCATCCTTAAGTCCTTTTTTCATGATTTTCTTCTCATTTTCTCTCTTTTCCAGATCCTCCTGAACGAACTGGGCTTTGACGAGGGCTTCATCACGCCCCTCCGTGAGCACTACCTGCATCCGCTCACCTCCCTGCTGTTCCCGGACTGTGGGGGGCGCTGTCTGGACAGCCACAAGGCCTTTGTTGTTAAATATGACATGAAGGAAGACCTGGATCTGAGCTACCACTACGACAATGCAGAGGTCACCCTCAATGTTTCCCTGGGCAAGGATTTCACAGAGGGAAACCTTTATTTTGGAGACATGAAACAGGTGAGGATGTGGTTAGAAATCTCTGCTGTACAATTATTGGCGGGACTCTGTGTACGTGACATTTACCTGTGAAGATTAGTCAGAGTGTGTACCCACCTGGCAGGTGCCTTTAAGTGAGACGGAGTGCTCAGAGGTGGAACACAGGGTGACTGAGGGCCTCCTGCACCGGGGCCAACACATGCACGGGGCCCTGCCCATCTCCTCTGGCCAGCGCTGGAACCTCATCATCTGGATGAGAGCCTCACAGGAGCGCAACAAACTGTGCCCCATGTGCAACAGGAGGCCGACACTGGTGGAAGGAGAGGGCTTTGCTGACGGCTTCACCAAACACTCCGATGCACCGCCGAACGCCTCATGTCTGTTGACATGACGCGTCCTGCTGACATTGGCCTTTAATAAAGCCTCTGAATTTTGCAGCTTTGCTGTCCCCAAGTGGTGACATGAAAAAGACACTTCGGTTTACATTTTCTGCCAGGTGATGTGATTGAATGGACAGATATGCTGCAGTTTAATCAAGTTAGTTAATCAGGACTACACTGGGTGACTGTGGATCACCGTTAAATGGAATGAATTATCATGATGCTTTTTGACTATATTCCAAATTGGAATGATGAATATTTATTATGTGTATAATTAATAATAGTATTAGTACTATAAGTCAGTGTTTCAGACACTCAGTGTATTCTCACACTTTGTAATGAGTGTTTATGACTTTATTGTCTCAAATATAAAAGAAACATACTAGTCAAGCCCCCATCTTTACATACAGTGCCACTGTATTGTATTTTGTGCCAAAGAGCTTAATATTAGAGTGTTTAGAAGCTTGAGGATAAACCACTGAGCCATTTTTTCATTACTAGTTTTTGACCTCTAGTAGCACCATAAAACAATATTTCACAATTGGCTACCGGCTCTGTTTGCACCGTGCATGCACAAAGGCAATGGCACACATTCCTGCTGACCAGTCGGTGGTGGTGCCGTGTACCAGCAAAGGCAGGGAAGAAGACAATAAGCTAGCAAACATGGCTGTAAATGCTGCAGGATTCTGAATGTTCCAAAATGCAGAAAGGAAGGAGATAAATTGAACATATTTCACAGAGCTCAAGGACACACACGATGCATGTTGGTGAGAAGCAGTGAATGGAAACATAGCCTGTGTTTGCGTTCACCAGCGGGTCAGATCAGCGCATCCCTCTTAAGAATACATCCAGTACGCTGTCTTTCCCCACGATGCTTTCTCTGTCAGTGATTGCTGACATCTGTCTTTGTTCATAAATCCAGAAGTCAACACTGCTACCATTAAACCGTTCCTCTGCCAGTGTCGTCTGCTTGTTTGTGTGATATTTGTCACTGGCTGACTGTGTTGACTGTTTTTGTGAAATGTGATTAATCAGCGTTCCAGATCAGGAAGAATGGAGTACACATTTGTGATGATGCGTATTTCGATTTTGGCATCACCAAATCACACATTTCTCTGTTTGAGGGATGTTCAACGCAAGACACGCCACACAATCTGGAATAATGGAATTTTAATGACATAAATCAAATCTGTCAAGTCATGAATAAACATGATGCATTTGTTGTGATTGTCATATGCGTGAAGTGTTGTGGTGGAAGCTAATAAAAACACAAATATAAACCTGTACGCTACATTTTGCAGAATAAATCGATCCGTTTCAGCAACATCAGAACATCAGGACCTTTTGGTTGTTTCTTTTTGTTCCAGGTTAATGTGCCAATATGGAGTGTTGGACTGGAGGGGAACAGGGAAAGGAGAGTGATTCTCTGGGATCAGAGACACACTACAACATATTCAAACAAACACCAAAACACAAATATACATACAGTAAATGCATGGCTTTGCATAGGGCACTTCACTACCTTGTGGTAAATAGTTATGTTAGTAAAATGGTGCTTGTCTTCATATTGCCTGCTGCAAAATCAAACTGTAGACACAGGCTGATGTAAAATGATTGTACAATAATGCACATTGTACTGGTTAGCTTAGATCTGGAGTAATTGAATTAATAATACTGTATCAATATATAGTAGCTATTATGTATTCAGATAAATATTTTCACATCAATTATATTATCCTATACAGCACATACAGATAAATATCTCCTCTCTTATAATGGCTATTTACATCATACAAGTAAATAAATAAATTTAGTATTTAATATATCATTTAAAGCAAAATCTGTCAAAAATACACCAATTTAACAGCAGATGCCACTGAGACTTAAACTCGTCCAATGGTATTGATTGGATCAGTCCCATTTCAGTCTGTTCAGGTGTCTGTTCACATCTGCAGTCTGTGCCACATTACACTGTCCCTGGGTCAGCACTGGCTGCATCGAGTAGTCCACCCACCCCCACTTAGCATAGTTCTGTCAACAAGACATCGAGTCTCAGCTTTATAACGTGGTCTCACTGCTCATGTCCCGAGGGCGGTGGTGGTCGATGTCCGAATCGTAGTCTGACTCCATTTCGATCTTGACCTGGGGCACGGGGCAGGCCATCCCTCGGCCCATGGGCATGGCCGGAGACGACGGGCAGGAGATCTTCAGGTGGAGGGTGATGCTGAGGAAGGGCAAGCTCCAGTTACCATACACACCCACAGCCAAAAACACCGAGGGGGTGAGGGAGGAGGCCAGGGAGGGTGGAGGAGCTCAGCCATGTGGCACCATGACCCCAGCCAGACACAACAGCAGACACGTCAGTGACGAGCAACAGAAAAGGGACTGAGGAGTGAAGTGAGCTGCTGTAGTGGTTGTTTGAGGCCACGGTGCCTTTTGGTTAAGGCTGGCACTGGTAGATAGAGAGCATGGAGACTGGGAAAAGTTCTATACCATGAGGATCAGTTTGTTGTGGCCCTTTGCAACCCTTCACCCCACTTTTAACTCTCAGACGGGGAGCAAAGATCAAGGCAGATTTTCTGTACTTGTCTGATAGTATTTTAGCCATCGAGCAGGTCATCCGTTTCATTGCAAAATTAACTGTTTTTAAAGGAAGAGGAGCTTTATATCATAAAGAAAATACAGGGTGACTAGTGATAATAGGAAAATACAACCTTCAGTATGTCTTGACTTAATGCAGACAGTTAAAAATTCAAAATTAACATACAAAAATGTAGACATTGATGACTAAATTTGATCAAATGGCCAATCGTTCATACATGAAACTACAGTTTTGTTTCAAAACTCATCAACTATACACCTTTTGCACTGTTTAAGTCAGAACATGTTGGAACATTATCTGCTCCACAAATGACTGGAAGCAGAATCTTATTTGAGAGCTCTATCTTTAAAAAAAAAACAAACCAAAAACTAATGGGTTTGGTGAAAGAAATGCATTCAGGGCAGGTACAAAGCTTTCAATACAAGAAAATCACATGGAGCAAATTTCTTGAGCTACATCCACAGTTGAGAGCATCTCACAAAAGAAATTCATATTATTCAATAATCAAAAGTCAATTCCAAACCATGCTTCTTTCAAAGCAATGCAGACATGATGGGCAATTTTAAAATGATCAATCCCCCACAAAGGGGGGAAAAAAGAGTCCAACAAAGTATTTCTGGTTAAATGTTCAGCAAATATTATTAATATTGAGCAAAGGTGTACCAGCAACGCCTCATCAGCTGCACTTGCAATGCAGGTGAGGCTCATTCAGAGAGCAAAAAGCGAGGGTCAGGCTGCAGGTCACATGCAGGTGTGAGCATCACAGATTTGCTAAAGACATTCAGCACATGGAGGAAAAAGAAACAACCAAAACAATGATGCTTGTTGCATGTGGATGATCAAACACTTTTATATGAATTGGCCTACAATAAGTCCTCTACATGTACTAGATATACGACAGACTTAATATAGCACACAATATTTTTATTCATCTATTTCAATTCCACATACATTATTCTAACAAAGAACCCTGACCAATGGCTCTGAGACACAGCAAACTTAACAGCATGCATTTCATCAGCCTTCACCTCACAGTCACTGCCTTCAGGATGCTTCAGAACTAACAACACACACATGGAAGAAGAATTACAATGCACTGAGCTGTGTGTACAAAGGGCAGCGGAGTGCATGTACTGTGAGACATTTAGCACATGAAGAGTAGCAGCAGGATTACAAAGGTAATAACCTAACAATGATCTGCATTGCCTTAAAGTGCATGGAGAGGAGACAGAGCCCAAACATGACAATGAGAGGAAGCTGGACTATGAGGACAGTGTTATGTGGAAATAATCTGTGTGTGGAAGCACATGTCCACCCACCAAAGTGACCATGTTTATTATTATGTTTGTTCTAAAAGTGTGGAAATGATCGAAGGAAGTTATGAAGAAACAATGACCGGCATTTCCTCATCAGAGGGCGTCAGAAAGCAATCAATTAATGTGCAAATATCCAGCATAGTGTTGAGATAACAGGTTAAAGTTAGTGTGTGAACTATCTGACGAGACAAAGATGTACTGTTTGGGGCATATTTTTGAAGGGCCAGTTCACCCAAATTACAAAAAACATATTCCAACTTACCTGTAGTGGTATCTAATCATGCAGAATGTTTGAGTTGTAGTATTTAACAGCTGTTTCATGGATTTCTGCTGCCACCAGTGCAGGTGGTACAGCAGTACAGAAGCAGGCGCTGCCGTCAGACTACAGAGCAGCTTCTTTCCTCAAGCTGTGACACTCCTCAACTTATCCTCCATGCTCCACCATAAATAATAGTTTTTCTTCTATGTGTTCTGTGTGATTATACAGCATAACAGGGAGGGACGCTGTTTCTGGAAAGAACTGCTGCTACTCATTAATTAAATGTGTTTTTTAATTGCTGAGAGCACCACAAACTGCCACACGGCTCACCTGACCACTCACCGTGTTGCCACTTGCTTACTGTGGCTCCACCTCATCCACAGCATTCACCTACGATGAAGCTAAACTTATCTTAATGGCTAACTATCTGTAGAGAAAATGTATCTTCTTTTTGTCATTTTTGTGAACTGACCCCTTAATTTCTGCACATTGACTGTGTTCGATCAAATCTTCCCATGCACATCTGACCACAATAGGTATATGTCTACGTCTGTGTGTGTGTGTCTGTGTGCGTGTGTGTGTGTGTGTGTGTGTGTGTTAAAGAGCACTGTGTGTGGCAGCAGCCTGGCAGTATGCTCCCCACTGAGACTGTACGACATCAGGATAGATGAGATCTTTGTAGGGGATGTGCAGTTTGAGGACACAGTACCTGCGATCCAAGTCTGACTCTGAGCTGGGTGAGTGGTTGGAGTAGGCGTGGGACTTGTCCTGCAAGCAAGCACACACACACACACACACAAACACACAAACACATACAGATCATCAGTCATGAGTCATGAGCTGTTGTTCCAGCAGGGGGCAGCAGAAGTTCACATTTCTCACCTCTTCCTCGCTGTCGTCTTGTTTGGGCTTTCTCTTCTCCTTCTCTTTGCCCTTCTTTTTATCGTCCTCCTTCTTCTTCTTCTCTTTCTCAGGAAGGAGGTCGTCCAACCAGGCCAGGTCATGCTGGGAGAAGACCATGTCCAGCATCTTTCGGACGACCATCAGACCCAGGATCTGATGGGTTTGACGCACAGATACGCAGGCACACAGGCCTCGTTTTAACTATCCATTAACATTCATCTCATATCCCAGTGATGGTCTGAACAGCATTCAGCTGGCTGACATTTGTCACTGACATTAACATAACATCAGTGGTATACACAGTGAAATCAGATCATTTCCTCTCTTAACATCTACACTCTTTAAAACTGGCATTAAACGTCTGTCGTGTTTCCTTGCATTCACTAACATCCTAACAATCACTTTTGATATGGATATTCCATTAAAAATGCTGGTTTGAGCTCTGCAACAAAGATTACTGGACCATCTTCAAAGCATCCTGGATGCCTGGATAAAGCTTTGATTTCAAGCATTTTTGCCACCAAATTACATCACATGATCTGATCATACAGGATGCCTGTTAAAACCATCTATTGATACAACAACTCAGGATTCACCAAAAGCTATTTTATCACATACCATAACGGGGAAGATGATGGCCAAGAAGGTGGATTTGAGGATCCAGAGCACAGCCAGACATGAGATCTGGACCAGCGTGAAGAGGTGTACCTTCCTCAGGGGAACATGACGGAGGTAGGAGAAGTCGGGCTGGTGCTTGGAGGGCATCATGTACAATTTAATCCTGTCCCAGAACTGTGAAGGATGATGAGACGAGGAAGAGAAGGGCAAAAGATCTGAGTGGCACAGGTTAATTACATGCAGACCTCCAGTACACGACTGATTAATTCCAAATGGTTTTGGGGGGATTTGTATGCATCACAGCTCAGCCTGCCTGTGCAGTGAGTTGAAATAAAGTAACTGCAGAGCACTTGCTCGAGCACAAACTTACTAAACCCCAAGATATAGGTTTTTGGAATACTTAAGTTTAGATATTCGTTATTAGAAAGAGACACATGCAGTGCAGCCATCCACAGGTGCAGTCTATATATTCAGCCCAGGGGTCTTTTTCTCCATTCTAAATAATTAGCACTTTTTGGGAGCCTCTAACAAAATCCCCCAGAGTTTTATTTTCCATGTGATTGCATTGCCTCTGCAGGCTGTAAGGATCATGTCTGCTTGTCTGCCTGCTTGTTTGTTTGCTTGGCAGCTTTAAATAAGCCACTTACTGCCTTCTGTCAAAATGCAGTAAGTAAGATGTCCAACCACAATAACATAATTTATTATGATAAACAACATCAACAGCTGGCACAGGGCGTACCTGGATTCCACTGAGGGAAGCTACGCCCATGTAGAGGAAGACACCGTACAGCACAGGCATGGGGATGAACTGTAAGCAGCATGACGACAACTTGTTATTATGGAGAACGATGTTACTTCATCATTCTCATTTTCATGAGTTCTACTGAGGTTCATTTTTCATTCCACACATACAAATTTTTATTCCAAAATGTTCTTTTTCAAGTCAGTTTTTACTTCATCGTGCCATTTTTCCTAATGAATCTCTCATTTCATGTCACACTTTACTTCATAGCACCACTTTTCAGCCAATACCATGCCCATCTTAAGCTGGCAAGCTCATTAAATGCTACCTTGTTTAGTGAGCAAGATCCTCTTAGCAAGAGCAACAACCATGGTAGAGTTAGACTGAATCAACCGACGAGCTGCTGCTGTAAGCAAATACAGCACAAAGACACATTAACTAACCTCTCCTTTTATTTATCTTAACAAGGTTGTGTATGCTGCTTATCTGTAGTCAGTCAACTAGCAAAGCTATGCTGTGAGCTTGAATTATTACCTAAACCTGTTAAAGAGAGAGACCCGCTGTGTTTTTGCTCTTCACAAGGTTGTTTGTCTTTCTTGATCTTTAGCATCAAAATGCTGCTTTGGAAACTCTGAATGGATGATGTAGCTACTGCATTTAACACTGGCTCTTCACTGATGGCCACTAATAATCCTTTTTCAACCTTTTTAAGCTCAGTAAAAGAAGAGGTTAGTTACTGTGTTAGTGTGTCTATTTACAGCCTCCAGTTGGTTGACTCAGGCATTGCTGTTGCTCATGCTAACAGGACAAACTGACTGCATTTACTTTCTTAAGATGGGCATGAGGCTGAGGTCACGGAAGGTCCCCCTGTCATGAAATGTGACATGAAATGAGAGTTGGTCTTGACAAAAATAAAATAAAAATGGAACACTAAAGACTTTGAAAATGGCCATTTTGAATTAATCAAATAAAAATGAACTCAACTAAAATTCTGAAATAATTAAGAAACAACATTTTATCAAAATAAGTTCAATTTTAGTAATTTGTAATACTTTCCTCACAATTTGTCCATTCATTTATATAGTTTATCCCACCGACAAAGCTATAATTATTTATTTTATAATGTCTCAGTTATTTATTTGAACACTTACCATTGGGGTTCTATAGTCATGTTGTGGAAGGAATAACAAAGAGGATCGACTTGACCACCAGTAGAAAATCATTAAAAAAAGACCATTAACATGAACAAAAATCAGTTATATTTTCAGGAAGGCTTTTGTTTAATCTTGTCATCTTAAAGTGCTGAGCAGCCTGATTTTAGATGGCTTTGCCATCCATTACAACCCTGATTACAAGCACACAGAACAAAGCCATGTATTGTTCATGCTTGACAGAAAAACAAACAAACAAACAAAAAAAAAAACAGAGCAAACACATGTGGTTCATCCTCTGTGTACTTCATACCTTCAGTATTGGAGCGAGGAAGATGGAGACTCCAGTGAGAGCAAACACCAAAATGCCTGTCATTCTTTGTTCTCTGTATATTGGACATTGATGACATATACACAAGAGGCTGTCAAGTCAATTTCACAAGGCTTCCTTCTATTTCAACTTCAAAGGACTTAGCAAGACATTTCTCTCATACTGTGATATTGCCAGTGGCAGGTTAAAGATTAAGGATTAAGTTACAGTTTGCTTTTTATTTCAGTGTGGACCAACCTGACCCCAAGGAACTGAGGCTGCTCTCCAGGAGCGCTTGATTCACTCTCCATCTTCAGTGAGTCGATGTGGGCGATGGAGATGACGGTGGCGGCGACGTACCAGGGCAGGCCCATGAAGGAGCAGGTGGCCATGAGGATGCCCACCCAGAACAGATCCAGGTGGTAGCCACAGCCTTTCTGCCAGGGAAAGCAGACACAGATCAGTCTAATAAACACAATCAGAGGCTGGGATGGATGGATGGATGGATGGATGGATGGATGGATGGATGGATGGATGGATGGATGGATGGGAATATGTTTTGTTATCTTTGGAATGCTTCTCTGGCTATGATATTTTTTTCTTTAAAAATACATTTGACTGATGAATTGATTCAACCAAAGGGAAATATATCAGAGGTGCCATTTTACAATAATTATGAAAGATCTGCATCAGCCATAAATGTGATAAAAGGCAGCTCAAATGCAAATCCAATGTCCATTCGTGACTTAGTTGTGTATTAGTTAATTCTGCAGTGGTAAGCAGCATCTACCTTCAGTTTGTTCTCCTTGCGGTTAACAATGACTGCGCTGATCTGTTGGTCCATGAAGATGAGGATAGTGACGAGGAGGGCAGGGACAAAGCTGGCCAGATAAACCCACCACGGGTTCTTACCAAATGGCATTACCAGCCAGCCACGATCCGGCCGAGTTGGCTAGTGGGAGAAATTCACAATAACTGAGCAATTCATTTCCACAGTGGAATATGAACATTTTAGAAAGACTAGGATGATTACAATCAGTATCCAAATTGTTTAACATTTTGGGAAATACTTTTATTTGCTTTGTTAGTGAGTTAGGTGGGAAGATAAATACCACTCTCATATCCATTTAATGCGACGCTCCAGCCAGGACGCAGGGGAAACAGCTATAGCCTGGCCACTTTATGAGGTACACCTGCAAAATCTAATTCAACCTAATACAAAAGCTACATGTTCAGTTTTCATTGACACTATTCATTTAATGGTGTTGATTATTGAGGTTGTAGTTTGCAGTCGTGCTGAACTGGACTACATTAAGGTGTTTCTGATGTTTTGCCTGCTCCAAGGAAAATGTACAAGTTGAACTGGATACCTCACAGTGACTGCAAGAGTCCAGGAAATAACTGCTCCCAAATGAGACACTAAGCAGCAATACTCCCTCTTAAAACCACAAGCTTGAAGTTTAAAGGTGCAGGTCGGTAGATTTGTTTGACCTGTGGACAGAGCAAGGCTAGCTGCTTCCTGTGTTTGTGCTATTCTAAGCTGGCTGTTTCCTGGCTCCAGCTTCATATATAATGGGCTGACATAAGAGTGGTCTTCTCATCACTTGGCAAGAAAGCAGATACATGTATTTCCTAAAATGTGAAACTATTCCTTTAAAGCAGTAAATGACCACCAACACTTGTGTTTTCAAGTGCCATCTTTGGTTTGGTTTGTGCTGTCGAAAAACAGAGTTTGAAAACCACTTGCTGCACCTTAAATTCTGTGGGGACGATCAGCTTGGGAGTTTTGAGTCCTATCAGCATATCAAGCCCCACGAACGTCATGATGGACATGAAGATGGAGAAGTCACTGATGAGTTTCCTCAGCTGGGGCCACAGACAGACAGAAACAAAAGAGCTCAAAGAAGAGAAGGAAGAAACCATTTGTTTGCAGAACTGAGAGCAGAGTCGAGGTCTAATAGAATGCAGCTTATAAATACTGAAAAAGCTGAGGTGTTTCTGGCTTCAGTGGAGTCAAAATAACGTCCTTCTGCATAGAAAAAGAAGACATCAGCTGTCTGTCTGTTTGACAATCCACTTCCTGTTAGAGATCAGACACAGAACAGATGTGAGCAGTAGCGCCATGTTGGACCTGAGAGGACTGCACCAATGCGGCTATACAATCAACATCTTCCTCTTCTTTATGTGTTCAGTGTTTGCATTTAAATCCATAGGAAATGTCTGGATCATGCACAACCAAAAGGATGTACGAGCACACAGGCTTTACATGTTCCTGCTATTCCACAACATCAACAGTCAATGGCAGTAATGGCAAAGCACAGCAGCACACCAATAATGGCAGTGAAGAAGAAGACTGCTCCAGTAGCTAGTGATCATGAATCCAAACACTGCCCAGTTTTAAGAATATAAAGATGTGCCTTTGCAAATGTTTTATGAGGAAGGAAATGTTTGTTTAACCTGAAGGATGCACACAGTGAGCCTCATGCAAGAATCATGTCCCTTAAGTCAGCTAAAATAAAATTAAATGAAACAAACTTCATGCAACATTAATATCCTTTTTCAAAACTAGTTATGTTAACATTCTGATTTTGTGGTTTTATTGGCATAATGCAGCACGGCAACTTCTACAGTTCAGCAGGTTATGAAAATCCTCTCGCTGTCACAGTTGCCTCAGGGGCTTCACGCAGGTCACTTTACAAGGGAACATCCTGCAGTGTCGCACCTGTCAGTCTAACATTACCTGCTGCATATAATTCTATTGTTTATTTCTGTGGCTGTCACAAAACCTTGACTTTTAATCTGTGGACCGCTTTGCTTTGATAGTTTTTTGCATCTAACTTCATGTCAAACCATTTCCTCTTTATTTCTGTCAGAGCATGCTAACTCCCACATCACTGGCAGCTATAGTAATATTGTCTGATTGTTTCAGGTCTCGTGATACTAACACTGCTGAATTTGTTACGTTTTTTCGTCTGCTGATTTTCAGCAGCAGAACTTGAAACTCTGCAATTTCTTTTTATGATATGGTAACATTCTCATGAATAAAACTGAGACGCAAATGGAGCAGAACAGGTAGCCTCATAAAGCAACTTGCACTGATTATGTGAATGAACAAATCCTCTCAAACAGGTGGCTGAAACCAGCGATTACAAGGGTTTAGTGAATGTATACATACCTGTTTTGTTTGAATGAAGGCTGCACAGAGTGATTTTAACTAGACGGCAACTTATTCTGCAAAGTATTCTGTAATTTTGTGAATTGAAAAAGATACACAGACAGATCTGTCACCTTGGTGGGGAAGTAACGGCTGAACTTGAACTTCTTGAGGGAGACGGTCATGGAGTAGGTGCCGAAGAAGAGGATGAAGGACATGAGGGCCAGGTCGGGGACGTACTTGCAGGACTTTCCCACCAGAGAGCCTCCGTACTTCAGACACTCCTTCTTGCTCAGTTGGCTCCAGTCCAGAGCTGTCACATTCAACTGGGATGGTGGGTGGCATTGGTGGGGAGACAGGAGAGGATGAAGAGATGAAGAGTGAAGTGTGTCGACAAAAACACGGAGGAAAATGTACACGCAGACAGAGTGAAAATTGTCGCCACAGATGTGAAGTAATAATCCACGGAGGAGAATGAGAGAGGATGATGGGATGGATGGTAAGAAACAAAGGAGAGGAAGAGGAGAGCAAGGCCACTTCTTTGTCAAACAGAGACAATACTGACTGAGTGTTGTCATTTGGGTTTTTAAACATCCTGTAATTCATTCTGGGAAATGCTGAAATGTTCCCGAGCCCATAAACATTCAGCTTAAAACACAATGTACCGAAATGGAGGCAAACAATGTTGAATGAATGAAAACAAGTACTTACCCCAGAGACACTAGAGCTGTTATCTGGCATTGGAACTAAACCATTGAAGATCATTGCAGCCACTGTTTATGAATGGGAGAGACAGGCAGAGACAGGGAGGTGATGAGACAGAAAATGAAGAGGGGGTGAGGGAGAGAACGGAAGGGAATGAAAAAGAAACACAAAAACAAAATGAGAATCCAGCTGTTGGATGTTGCAGAGAGCACTCTGAGGCCCATGCAGACAAACAAAGAGGTACTTACTTGCAAGAGACGGCAGCCAAATTGTTTGTGCATGGTGAAAACAAACAAGAGACAAATCAGTTACAGAAATCAATGACGACAGGAAATACTGCAAATCACTGCCATTTTCAAAAACAGAAAACACGAGTGAACATGTGGGAATGTGAAGAATGAAGGAATCTAATTTAATGTTTATTGTCATCTCTACGCCACCCCACAAAGAATAGTTAAAGTTGATTACTTCAGCCTGATAATCACATAGACAGCTGATATAGCCAAGCAAGTTACAGATATTTGATATGCTACTCACATTGGAGCATTTCTGAAAGTGTCATATTTGGAAAGAATCCTTTTTATCTGATTAGTAATGATTGGGTATGAAAGGGGCATCGTCCAAAGGCTCAGTCATTCACAAGAAGGGGCAAAGTTCACCACTTTGTGAACACATGGTTGTATAAAGGAGATCACTACATTGGCTCAGGAACACAGTTTGTTTTATTCATGTTTTACACAGTGTCCTAACTTTTTTTTAGAAACAGCGCTGTAATATCAGCAGCTAGTGTAGCTGTCAGGCTAAAATAACAACCACGGATAAAATCCAAAACTGCGAGTTAAAAGATCTTAAATCAAGGCAATAAGTGCTTGTTTTTTTGTCTTCTTACCAGGCAGATTTTATGTTAGAGAATTTCACTTGTTTCAAAGTTTGTAGTTCTTAATTATCTCTAAGATATTATGACCTCTTACTGAGATTTATAACTGGTTCTGACTGACTTAATGCTTGAAACTAGGACTTCCAGAACCATAAAGCTGTTTGATTGGCAGTGACAAGAACAAAACAGCTTTATTGAAGTCAGATTTTGTTTGTATCCAGACAAATGTACTTGCCTTTAGTCTGGCTGCACTACTTTGAGATTTCTTCAAGCCTTCTTCCTGTTTTGTTGGCAGATAATTTTGCTTATTTTAAATAACATTTCCCCCATTGTATTGCTTTATTTCTTGTTTTTTAGACCTGAGTTTTTGCAGTGTTTTACTTTCACAAAAACATTTTTCTTTAACCTGATGTGGCCAAACGTTGTACATTGGCAACCTAAAACACTGTAAGAGGCACCTGTGTGTGTGACTTTAAGAACGCCAAGAAACTCTGTATGTCTACAAACACAGCACAGTAAGGGGATGCTTTATAGCACAGAGACAAAAGGCCACAGACCTAAGATTGAAGTGTCCAGCTTCACCTGGAGGAGGGTGAACTACTGTGTGTATAGACAGCTTCTGCTTTAACTTACTGACCACTGACCATTGACCAGCATATACCTGAAAGTTTTAGATTGGCAGCCATTGATTTCTGTTTATTTCACTACTGTACAAAAATCAACTCGCAGAGACCAAGAACCTGATTTAGAAAGGTCGTCTTACAGCCTGTGAAATATATATATTCATTTTGTTTAGACTGATAAGGTTAAGATACAATGCTGATAGTGCCTAATGTAATGTTGCCTAATGTAATTTCTGAAAACAAAACAGCCATCACTCTCCCACTCCCACCTCTCAGTGTGAGGGTTCTGTTAGCTGAATACAGGTGCATTTACTTTCCTCTACAACCTGCCAGGGGAGCCAGTCTATCGAACCCAAAAAGAACCTCTTGTAGTCACTGTCTCCTTGTGGATAATCCCCCTGTACCTCCCTGAGCCAAGGGGTGAACTCACTCGGGTCTGGGGCCAGGCATTCACACTTGTACGCGGTGACGTAGTCGGGCTTGAAGTCAGTGTTGATGGGGTAATATTTGAAGGAGCCCACCATCTTCTTGATGGCGTCAGAGATGAAGATGAAGGAGATGAGGCTGGAGAAGCCCTCCTCAGTGAAACGTGTCATGTACTTGATGATGTAACTAGCATCTGTAGCTACCAGGACGAAACACTGCAGGCAGGAGTGGATGCCGATCCACAGACGCAGCTCCATGTAATCTATGCCATTGTTCCTTTGGGAGTGAGAAGCCAGAGAAGCATAATGGATGCATTGATGAAGGGCATTCCTGCATACACCCAAACATATCTAATGCTGCTTCGGCAAATATCTGTATTTATAAAGTGAGCATACAGATACGGAAAAAGGTTTCAGAAGTTTGACCATTATTCACTGAGCACATCAGCAGATTTGTTTAAAAATGTAAGGCTGAAGGGAATAAAAGCTGGAAAAAGTGATGTGTATACACTTTGAAAGCTGCTACATGAGCTGCATTTTAAAACTAACCTCTTCAATCTCACAAGAGTTGAAGCCATGCACAGAATGATGAAGACTCCTGATCAGTAGATTCAATTGTGTTTTCCTCCGTAATGAGATTATAAAATAATCCTCTAATTGGCATTAAAGACAGTGTCTACTGCACGCCACCGTATCCACGCTGCACTCTATCTACTGCAAGATTACTTGACTGTAAGAACCTCACTTGCTGAATTCAAACAGGAGTTTTTCAAAGATGAGGATGGGTCCAGTGGAGCTGAGGATGATGAGGGGCTGACCGCTGAAGAGGCAGAAGACAGAGCCAGCCAGAGCTGTACCCAGGAAGCTCTCCATCACACCCTGTTGGGAGAGGAGCAGCAGAGAACGAGTGTTATTATACACACAGGTGAAGAGTCCCTGGCTGAGTTCATGGGAAACAAAAATACAGTGTGTGTATGTGTGTGTGTGTGTGTGCGTCCATGAGCCATGAGACATTAAACAAAGGCTCAAGTTGTAATTCCACTTGACAGGGAATGAGTGCCAGCCAATGCTCTTATCTGAAATGATTCCTTTGTGCGTCTGTGTGTGAGTGTGTATGTGTGTCCGTTGGTGTAAAGGTATTAATGGACAAATAGAAAAAGCAAGACGTGATCTGATGTGAAACCAAAAGGAGCTAAAAATACTCCCATCTCACAGTGTGCTGCACCCTGAGACATATTTATGAAGGCAGACACTCTCTGGCAAGAAGTTCACGTTGGAGAGTCTATGACATCACTGTTTTACGACTGAGCACTAAAATTAAATTAATGAGGATGTCTTGTAGTTTTTCTCATGTCTGCTAATATGCAAACACATTGGGGTGATTAACATGCTGAACTGGTTATTATTCAATTCAGGGCAAACAAAATTAAAACCAGGAAAACAGTGTCACTTGAACGTATGACAAACTAGCTGCACGTACATAAGACTGTAAATATATCTGACCTAACCTGATAAATATGACACACAGATTACACTTGAACTTCCTGGGCTGACACTGACAGTTGATTTTAATCTACTCCTGCTTCTTGCCTGTGGTTATGATTGGTTCACTGTAGACTTCCAAGCCATGTCAAGTTTGACTGTGACTCGGCAGTAACAATAATCTATTCATGGCCAGGCACTGAACACGTCTGTGCATCACTGACACTCACACACTTAGCACAGATCATGCATAACAAATAGGTACAGAATCTTTTAAACAATCTTTTACATTCATACATATGAATTTAATTGTACTGTGCAATAAATATGGAGCTACAGCTGGCAGCTGATTAGCTTATTAGTTGATTAGTTTACTTTGGCCTAAGAAAATCTGTCTACCAGCACCTGCAGAGCTCATTAATTAACACACTGTATTTCATTGTTTAAAAGGACAAGTTGTGGTTGGACTATGTCTCAGCTGGGGGTAGCCACTTCCTTAAGTCTCTGCTGGATGCCTGAATACTGCTCCCATCCAAGAAACAGATCCACACATAATCCCGCCATAAAACTTGGTTTTGTATGGATTACGTTACTTTTGGACAGAGCCAGGCGGCTGTTTCCCCTTGTTTCCAGTCTTAATGCTTAGCTAAGCTAATTAGCTGCTAGCTGTAGGCGTATATGCAACAGATAGACATGAGAGTGAGGATATTGATCTTCTCATCTCACTATCAGAGAGGGAAGCCAATAAGCGTATTTCCTAAAGTGACAAACTATTCCTTTAAATTTCCATTGCAATATTCTGGGTTTTTTCATGAATGGTGGTTTTTTATATGAAGTGATTACCCCCAAAAAACAGCCACAAGATGTTTGTATGCAAATTTTATCCTGAAAGAATATTTGATTATTTAAATAAATAACTAACAAAAAAATGATAACTGCAAAGCTTGAATGAAGAGCTTAGTTATGATTTTAGCATTGTTTGAAAAAAATATTTTAAATTACAAAATTATCATGCTCCTTTAAAAGCAACAGTGTAAAGCTAGACATACACAACCTGGCAGCATGTACAGAACCCTACTGGGTTAAAGTGCATATCTAGTTGATAAACCAAGTTTACAAAATTGACCACTACAAATCGACTTGTGCTGTAAACAGAGTTTGCCGGTCTGTTTTACCTGGTAGTTGTCGGTAGCATCTCCCAGAAGGCCACCAAAGGTGATGGCATTGGTGATGCAGCCCAAGTAGATGAAGAGCACAGCGGAGATGGACTGAATGTGGAACCCCTCATAGAAATCACTAGGTACCCATGGCAATTTCCGCTTTATGTCCAGGTACAGACCACCACAGAAGCTATTGTGCACAAACAGATGGAGAGGTTAGACTGCTTCACACATTCGAGTTCTCTGCTTAACACATATTACTATGTCTGCAGCAGGAAAGTGGAGAGTTTGTGGGAGTGGATGGGATATTGTAACAGTGGTTTAAAATTTGGTCGAGACACACATGTAGGCGTGAGACATCAGTTTTTGTCACTTTAAAGTCTCTTTTCTGCAACGTTAAAAAGACACCTCTGCATTATGCTTTGAAATGAAATAGACTTCGATCACTGTTGAAATGTACACATTCAAGATTAATTGATTTTTTTTCATTTCCACAATGCAACTGGTACTAACCACATTTTGAATCTTTTCATACCATGTTTCCTGCTGTAAAGCAAAACAAATGGGTGGAACATTTGGTTTAATTGGTTCTGTTGTTTCAGGCTCAGCTGAAATCGAGTTGCAAACACTGCCAATTTGACCACATTAATTTCTGTATGCCTCGCTAAAGTGCTCATTAGGGACAATTGGCATCTTTTGGGGCTGAATTTGTACCTCATTTGCCAAATTTTGATTACTGATAATTCACATTCAAATTTTCAAATTCCAGAGTCAGGTTAAATACGATCCAAACCTCTCAGCAGTTTGCCATGTGGACTGGACTACCTACCGTCCAGTGAAGGCCAATTCTTCTCCGAGCTCATGTTGCTCTGGCATCTCTTCATCCTGAGCCAGGCCTCCTCCTCCTCCTGCTGTACCGTTCATCTGCCCCAGCTCATTTAAGGAAAACACTGACTTCCTGCAGAAAGATACAGATGGGAGTACATATTGTATATCAAAGTTGTTGTGAGTGCTGTTTCAGAGACTTTTCACCCCTCCAAGCTTTGGCCAGTGCTTGACATGGAGGATTATTGTATGAAGCATAAAGCTGCATAAAGCTTGAACCGTAGGATTTCATTTAGGAAACAATGTTTTTTGCTGTTATCCTAAATCTTTACAAAACAAGATTTGGATGAAGGTTCAACTTCATACAATCACTGAAGGCATGTTGCTCATTGTGTCACAGACAAAGAAGCTGTGAGCTTAATGAGCATTACTGAACTCCAACCTTTTGTCAGCCGAGGGGACTTTCTTGGGAGGCTCAATGCGGATTTTGGGATCCCATTCTCCGGGTGGAAGGACAATCACCTCATCCAAAAACTCATCAATGCCAGCGATGAGGTCCTCACGATCTCTGGCCTTGTAGGCTACATCGCTGAAGAGCTGGGAGTGTGGGAGAGAGATAGAGGGAGAGGATTTCACTGTATCTCATGGCTTTCTGTAGATCACGGTGATAGGGATCAGTATGCAGCTCTAATAAGTGGGATTTGACTTAGAAATCCCATCCTTTCTGATGGCCTCTGGAGACTTGTTAAACATAAATTATGGAAGCCATATCGATGTTTTGACCCCAGTTGGACTACGTTCAACAACTGTCAGTCAGTAGCTAATCATGCCCTAGAAACACTGTGAGTGAAGTGCACAGGAGCATAATGTAGAAAAAAAAAAAAAAAAATCAAAGGGCTGATTTAATTGGCGATGACTTGGGCATTGGTCCAGTTCTAGATTTATAAGTGGTCACTGCACGCTGCACAGACCACATGTCACACACACAAACAGTTTAGCTTGATTTGGGTCTGTAGAGCAATCACTGAATGTGTTCACGCTGCTGCTGTCTGACAAGCAGTACAGAAGTAACAGCTGCTGTACCACTAGACTACAGCGCAGCTTCTTTCCTCAGGCTGTGAGACTCCTCAATCATCCTCCACAATCACCACAAATAAATAACATGGAGCTTTCTATTTTTCTTTTTGACTGCAGACTGAAATTTCTAATGGCTGTAGGCTGTATAATGTTTACAGTGTACATCACCTTAGCTTTGCATGTTAGCATGCTAACATTTGCTAAATAGCACTAAGTACAGTTGAGGCTGATGGGAATGTTACTAGTTTTGCAGGTCTTTAGTCATAAACCTGGATAGATTTAAATGTAGGTAAGTGTAGGGCTAACTTTGGCTATCCCTACACGAATTTGTTTTGAAGAGGACATGAGTGTGGATAGTTGTGGGGACACAATTATCATTTGCGCTGGTGGCGCTAGATTTAAAGTCAGGAGATCACCAACATCATTAGGATTGACCCTTTGGGCACCATAAAGGTCTGAACAAAATCTGATCGCAGCAGTGGACCAACCATCAGACCGACACTGCTGTCACACAGTTAATGTAGCTACAGTGTCACTATAAAATGAAATTTGGAGTTGTCCATAGGTCCATTGGCAGATTTTGTGATGTTATGTTAAAAGAGAGAGAAGAGTTTAAAATTCTTGAATCTGACTTAGCTCAGGTAAGGTGGTGTTGGGGTCTGAGAGGGAAGACTTAACTCCTATTAAGATTATAACGGCAGTCAGCCTTTGATTACTAACCATCACCCTACTGTCAGTGTTTGATTATGGTTGGTGAACATACTGTTTTTATGCTGTGGCTCTTGCCTGGACTTAATGAAATTCAATTTGAGAGAATATTCTGTTATTTATTTACTACTTGCTATTAAAATAGCACATTTGGCTGTATGCTGAGTGATACTGAAAGCAATTTAAACAACAAAAATTACATATGGGAGCAAGAAAAACACTGTTATTATCAAACCATGGGTGACTTATTATCCCAATAGAAACCCCGCTCCTAACTGATGCTTAGCAATCAGCATCACTTCTAGATGTAATTAACACACAATAGCAGGCTATCCCAGTGGATCGACAGCCTGAAGCACATGCCACACACATTTCAGCTTCAACTCCAGCTCCCAGCCTTAAAAGGAAATGGCACATTCTGTCCCTACATCTTTACTGAGACTGTGTCAGTATGAGCATGTGCTGTCTAATAAAGGCATGTCACAGAGACATTTGCAAAACAAACACTTACATCATCCACCATTAGCGTTGCTATGGCTCGGCCGATCTCATTATAGGACTTGGCCTTTCCTTGTGGTCCCAACAGAATAAACAGGAATCTGGACGGGAATAAGACAAATGTGAGGTGCTGGGCTTTGTTGAGTGAAGATGAAGAAGTGAAAAACATTGCACATCATTTCACCTGGTGGGAACAGGGACCTCAGTCAGACCTCCAAGTGTTGTAGCTTGGGCCAGGCGGACAAAGGCTACAAAGGGTTTGTTGAGGAAATCCACTTCACCCACCAAGACGTTAGATGCCTCTGCATCTCTGGGAATCTTCTTCATGAATTTATTTTTTAACTACAGAAAGTACAAAAGGAGAACATTTTGAGACATCTTCTTTTATGAATAGCTTTTGTGCCATTCCTATTGGATAATTCACATGTCACACATTTGCTTTTGGTAAATTCATGTTTCAGCTAATTTGTTTCTTTTTTTTCCTTCTGTGATTTGCAGGATTATTTTCTCTTACATTTATTGCTTTTTCATAGTTTGAGTCATGTGTTCTAATGTTTTAAGAACATTAGAACTAGCTAGAGGCCTCTGCACCTTGGTGTGGGGCCTCCTGTCTGCCTGGGTTGGAGTGGTCTCGGGCGGCGCTCCCAAGTCATGGGCCGGGGGCCCTGTCAGTGTGGATGGCCCCCAAAGGTGGCTTATTCCTTGCCTTGTCTGTATGGGTGTGTGCGCGAGTGTGTGTTTGCGTGCGTGCATGTCTGTGAGTGTGTGTCTCATATGTCTCTGAATGTATTTATGGGGGCAGGAGGGCTGGGTTTTCTTCTTTGTTGTTTTTAGCCTCTGTGAGGCACTTTGTGTTGCTTTTAAGTATGAAAAGTGCCATATAAATAAAGTTTTGATTGATTGATTGATTAAGAACAGCAATAATCAGACAGAAATTAATTGCAAACTATTTAGATAATGCATTAATTGAAAAAGTCTCCGTCAGTGAATATACTGCAGTAGTAAAACTTGCATTTGGGAAGTTATAATGGGGATTTTTCGCTGTTTACTGCCATTCTGTAGAAAGAACATTAAATCAAGAAAATAACTGGCCAGTTAGTGGATCATGAAAATAATTGTTATGTTTCTTCTTTGAGCATTTGTGGATGCAATGACCGGATCTCCCTACAGGGATCATTAAAGTCTCACCTTCGTATTATTTGTTACTAACAGTCTGTCTAAACCTTCAGATCAGTCTGGCAGGGCGTCAGCACATGTTTGCAAGATAACAGCACTGTGTTTTTCCATGAGCACTATACCTCAAGAAGCAGCAGCCAGACAGGCAAAACAAATGTGGGCTGACGCAGCTGTGACTGGAAGAGGGACGGCAAGTTAACCTGACCTGTCTGATTGCATGTAAAGGTGTGGCAGGAAATTGGACAGCAGCACAATAACACTCAATAATGGAGAGCCTTGCCAATACCCCACATCCCCAATCTGTGACTACATGTGAGGGCCAAGCACGCGGACCGGACAATGAGATCCATGTTTTTCCCTGTGCCAGCTCAATATTGACACAGACAATGTGGCACACTCACACACACATGCACGCACACACACACACACACACACACACACACACGCACCCACACACACACACACACACACACACACACACACACACACACACAAATGCACACTAAAACAAACTATCACTTCATTGTCCATTGTCACATGTGACCTACTGTAGGCCTCTAAATACAATTTGAACATCCAGCCAACCACTTATAACTGGGGTACTTAGAACTGGATATCCAGTACTCGTCCTCACAGTTTTACTAACAAATAAAATTCACAGCCAACATCAAACAATTCTCATTTATTTATTTTTGTTCATTCATAATTACTTTGAATGCCGTAATCCTGTCCTGTCTGTTTCAAAGCCCAGCATCCTTTTCCAAGCACCAACAGCACATCCTTGCATCAGTCTAAGCATGTGTCACTGGGTTTAAGTCACATTATTGCGTCAGCCCCACAAATGGGTGAGTTATGTGTTTACACGCTTCCTCTATCACTAGCTGTCACCTTCGCTAGCAATTGCAACGAAAGATTGGTGACACTTACGACAGAGCTGGCTATCACCACTCCACAGAATCATCAATTCAATGCAACACAGCATCTTACTGAGACGTAGGTAATCTCACCAATAATGGAACGCGACACAGGGGAAAATGAGGACACACTACAGAGATAGCTTCCATGCAGATAAATAGATGTTTTGCTATTAAAAAAAGATAGGCACATGAATTTGGCCATTATTTACATCCACAGGGATGAAGCCACAAATAAAAAACATGTTCACATTGAGGAAATGTTGATTTCGAGGTTGTAATGTCAAGTGATCTTTTATCACCTCGTTCAGTATCACTGTCTAATGCTTAAGTGGGCTGTGTAAAAGGACGCGGAGGAGACTGAAATGAGTTACCTGGTCTGTGCTGGGAGTATCTGCAATATCATTCATACTCCTACTCTGGGCGTGACCTGGAGTACAAAACAACAACAAGAACAGTTAGAACATCTTAATTACATGCTACACGTTGTAGTGTTTTACCCCAAAAGGGAATGAGCGCTGTGACATTTTGAGAACTCTCAAAAGTCAAGGTCAGTAAGCAAATGTCCTTGTTTGTTTTGGGACAAATGGATGAAAGGCTTCAGTCATCGTTGCTGAGTCCATCATTCTCAGTATGAATAGTTCACTTTAGCAGATCAATCTGGCTGATACTTGCCGTTGAGTAAACAAGTACATAGATTTGATATGGGGCAGTAAATGCCTCCGATAAGAGAGGGATTTGTTCCTGACTACAGTTAATCAATACATGATTTTTATATCAAATATCTAGCCAAAAAAACATTACACAGTGATAGGAGTCACTGTGTGAAAGTGTGTCTATGTCAAAGCTACTGGGTGTCAATTAGTTTTAGAGTCCTGATGATTTAAATGATGTTTCAGGGGATGTTCTGACCAAAAAATGTTCAAAATGTGGAAAATGGTCAAAACAAAACAAACCCTGACCATCAAAACATTGTGAAACTTTATGAAAAAGACAGAGTAAGACAGACAGAGAGAGAGAGATGTGTGGCCGTGATGCACAGCCATGCATGTGACAGACACTCACGCAGGCGACCATAGTTGGCAGACTGTTGTTTCATCCGGAGGTCCTCTGTGGATCGGTTAAAGTTGGTCACTGGCACCGGAGCACCTCGAGACCCTGCATTCCGATCTGGCAGAGGAAGGAAAACAGAAACCACCACAAACTGTTGCAGAGCGGTCGGAGGTGATGCTTTATGATTTATCTAACAGTATGCTCCCTGCCCGGATGAGATGAGGAAATGCTACGGCGGTAATTAACTCATCAAACATTAATACATCCCCTGTGGAGGATATGAGCTGTGTTGACTGCAGGAGTGCGTTCATTCATTTACCAAGTGAGTCAAATAGATGCATAATGAATTTCTCGGACGAAAGATTGATAAAGTAAAGAAACTGCTATATCTCAGGGAGACAGAGTCTTATTTCATGTGATGGCATGTCATAATACATGCTTTCCAACATTGTATATAGAATCATTAATCATAGTTGTAATTTAGAGTAAAAAAAAGAAATACAGCAGTGTCTGATAACTGATCTGATTATTGTCAGTGCTTTAGGTCAGTAAACCCTCATCCTAGAGGGAATAGTGGTCCCATGGATCCTTTTTATTTTCCTCAAATAGAGCTAGATGATCATTTCCGATAGCTACAGAACTGGATGCTCACTGGTAGAAGAGCTGGATTTGCCGATGTCGGCTAGCGAGCGGTGGATTGGCTTCTTGGTCTGGTGTCGATGTTTCCTCAGCAGGACAAAACTAATCTTCTCTCTCAGCTCAGGAGATATCATGCCTTCCTCTATCTGTCTCTCAATGATGTCATCTGGGAAAGGACACATTTATATTTCACATGAGGATATTTGACATATCCATGGATCCAGTGTTCCAAACTGAAAGCATTCCTGCATTGTAGTGTTTGTTACAATATTATATATCAGACGTATGTAGAGCAGTTCTTTGAACATGCTATGATGGTGTGCCTCAAATAGCTCCCTGGTTTAGTGGGTAGACAACACAGTGATACACAAAGTATAATGTAGAATACGGTCAGCAGAGGTAAAGTAATTGATGCGATAAACACTGGGATACATGCCAAATCGAAAACTAGCAACACCATTGCACATTAACAACATTATCTCCGCTAAGTTAGACTGTAGACTAAATTTTAGTGCTGAGAAGAAGAAGAAAACTGCTCAAATTGTGGCAATGCTTACATTTGTTAATAAAGTTTGTTCTGTCAGATTCTAGGTTCAGCTCAGAGGAAAGTGGGGAAAACAGCTGTAGCTAATGAAATTAATTAACTTAGGGGAGTCATTTAGAAAGCTGTCAACTGGTGCACCTCTGCGAAATCAAATTTAGGATTCATTTGAGCTCCAGGTGTGTCATGACTCACTAAAAATGCTGTGATGTTTGTCACTTCCAGTCTGAGCATAAAGAGCAAGGATGTTCACAACAACATTGCACTTTTGAGGCTTTGAAGGGAGCAAAATTTGTAGTGCGCTGAAGTATTTAGATTTGGGATGACCTAGAAAACAGCTGACTTCCTGTGCAGTTCACCACTAAACTAGGGAGGAGGTAAAGTAACAAGCTAACAAAATGATGCCTCTGCGGCTGAACACACATCAACAGTAACTACTGAATTCTGACCAGAAAGTAGCATAATATAAAAAAATAAATGAATCTTGAACATCTCACCAACTATCTGAGGCAGTGAGTAGCCCTCCAGGTCCAGCAGCACCGTCCCCGTCTGGAGACACGTCCTGAGCTCAAAAAGACTATGCAGGGACAGCGTGGACACGTGCGGTTTACTCCACCGTTCTCCTCCCTCCTCCACCTTCTCCTCGAACTTCACCCACCTGGCAGCAGCACAGAGAGAAGGAGCAGTTGATGAACACACACAGCTGTGGGGAATCCTTTGAGCTTGGTAGATGTCTGCGGTCTCTCAGGCATGACACGGTGTGAATGTGACACAGGGTGTGTGTGGACAGAAACACAGGCCTGTGTTGGTGTTGTGCGCTGGCTCGTATTGCTACGTGTGTCAAAGAATCACTTGTACGACTTTTCCCAGTACCACAAACTCTCTTGATCTTGATCTTGTTTTCACTTCAGAGTGTGTGGTCGGAGGCTGGATTTAGCATCATACTGTGTCAGACTTAAATTTGAGTGCGTTGAGCAATAGATGGTTGACAGTGGTTCCTACATTGTTAATTGACTGTACAAATGCACCATTTTCTGGGTTGTCCTTGGTCTCTACTTTCAAGCTAATAAACATGTCAGCCATTCTTGAAATGGTTTCTGAATGAATCTGGCTTGAGATATGAAGCACAGAACATAAAATCATCAACGTTTTCTGCAGCAGACTTTGTCAAAACAGGAAAAATACAGGTGGAACTATTAAAATTAATGATGGCTCCCTTACATTTAATTGCATCACTAACCCATGCCTCTGAGTCAACTCAATACTAGGATGCTGAGAATTGAACACCAAATGGAATGTTACACCTGTATCTGACGAGTCCAAATGTCTGCAGAGAAAATGGACTGTGCAGTCTGATACTGACAGTGCTGGGAGTAATGCATTACAGTACTTCCATTACTATTGATGGTAATTAGGAACGTAACTAATAGTAGTAAAACACAGCTGGAGTCAAGAGGTGTAGCAGCCACGTCACTAATGCTTAAAACTACAAACCAGTACAAAAATGAACCACCATGTTCTGAATGGACCATTACAGACACATCTGCTTTTTGAAACAGCAAACTTAAATTACTCAGTGTAGCACTAGGCATGCATGATGGGGAAATGTTTGGTCACTTGGTCATTTGGACGATGCTCTGCATTATTCTACACTGCATGGATGCAAGCAGGAAATTAAAAAAAAAAAAAAAGAGTGAATGTAATGTAGAACAGGGTAATTCAGAACAGGTGAAGGACCCCAACCAGTGAAGACAAAACAAGGAGCTCGAACAGGTTTCCTCTGTTGCATGGATGTGGTTTGGGTATGAAAGTCTGACACGGACCGGAAAACCGTACTTAGAAAATGATGCTGCAGACTGGTCCCCATAACAAGCTGAAACACCACCAGCCTCTTTCACCACCTACACGAGACTCATGTCAGTAAAGGCTGAGTCTACGGATGAGAGCCACAAAAGTACAGTCAAGTGTTCAAAACAAAACCCAGACTGAGGAAAGGGCTTATTTTGTTTGCAACTATCGTGGAAAAGTGCTTTCTTTTTACCTTTTTGTATTTTATACGTTAATATTTTCTATTTTGTTAAATAGATCCTAAGGAGAAAAAGAATCAAATATGAGGCAGTATCTTTTGTTGTGGAGTGTAGCATTAAAAACGTAATAAGAAATGGGCCTTTCCATGTGGTCATTATATATAAACTATTGATTGAATTTACAGAAAAGGTGCTATATTTTGACGTATGTATCTTTATCTGTACATGAAATGACCGATATTGGGGTAGAAGATGATATTACACAGCCCTATTACCAACACAACATCTCAAAGTAGACATTTAAAAAGTTACTAAAAAGTTACTTATCACAGTAACAAATGACTTTTTTGCAGAAATAACACGTAAAGAAATCTAGTTACTTCTCAGTGACGTAACAAATAACATTTTTTCTTAACTAGCATAACAGTGGATACTGATATGTGTTCTGGACAGGCTGAATCATTTGTTGAGCAGATACACGAGTGGGCTGTGCCTGAGTTTGTGCGTGCATGTTTGCGAGTGCAGTCATCCACCTGGCCGACTCCTTCCACTCCAGCTCGTCTCCTTCTCGCTGTAGAGTGTCCATCTCAGTGAAGAGCGTCGGTGTGGGCATGTCATCGTCTTCACTCAGGATGTAACGTAGCCGCTCTGCTGCTGGAGACACTTGATGGAATGACAGAGGCTTTTAGACATTTTTACAGCGTGAGAGTTTTGAGTTTTAACAGGCTATTAATGGCCTGAGGATTATGCAACTCTTTTAAAATAGAATGTTGAAAAGAAAAAGTAATTACATGGCTTTTATGTGACCTCTGAGCTGCAGCATTGTAAGCCTGCAGGTTCTCTAGGAGAGAAACAGGCTGTCCCTTAACTGAGCGGTCAAGTCAAACTGACCTGTCACTTATGAATGCAAATAGTGATCTCCAATATGAATCAATTTGAAACTAGACATCTTTTCGCTTGCACCCTGTTCACAGCCAGCTGTAGGCTGTTGTATATATCCTCTATTGATAATGACTGCAACATTGAAGCCTACATCCAGATCACACATAACTACCTGATTATAGGTATTCAATCATGAGCCCACCATACTTACAATCCATTCATCATTCATTCATTGTGGTATGGAGGCTGAATTGAATGCCATGTTCATGAATGGTGCTGCAGGGTAATGAGCTGTCAGCTGACCGTTGTGCTGTTAACCTATGGACTGAGCTGTATGGTGATTACTGTACATGGAGTGGGTCAATTATATTGAAGTGCTTTGTTGACAGCAAAGAACGGTGAATTCCACTTATTTGTCGTTACTCCTAAATGACAAGCGATGGTGACATAGATCATGTAAAACCATAGAAAAAAATGAATCAGCAAAATACTACATTCGTGACCATTGACACCTTTTTAACTACGTGTTTGACGTAGAGGTTGCCATTTAGTCTACCAACTCCTCTGAGCCTGAAGACTCATTAGCTAGTTTTGCTACTAAAGTGATAAAAGTCCAATTAACTTCATTCTCACTCTCAGAATGAGAATCAGCAGAGTTCTCTTTTCTTGCTTTGCTCTCTAAATGATTTACTTTCCCTCACCTCACACCATTTTCTCCCATTGTTGTCTTGTACATCTTTATTTTCCCTGGTATAATCCTCCTGCTGGTAATGACGCTATGTGCAACATTGATATTCATGTTCTGAGGCCCACATGCTCCAAATGACTGTATTTGTGTGTACAGTTCAGACAAAGTAAACACCTCTGCTGCCTTGCCACTGATTGCACCACATCAATTTAGTAAGGTGGACAACTTTCCCAGCCAAAGTCTTTTGAAGCCAAAGCACAAGTGTTGTGCCAGGCTGCTCATTACTCCAACCTGAAACAGAAGCTACACTATCAGGCTGTGTCTCAGACTCCTGCTGTTCACTGTTAAAAGTGCTGGAAGCAAGCAAAATCAAATCAAAAGCATGAGCTAGCAGAGTGAAAGAGAATTGTAATACATGACACAGTCTGGTTCATGTCTGTGCCAATCTTTTGGAGAGCATTTTTTTAAGTATTTAAAGTAAAAGTCACCCTGCAGCTGTGTGCAGAAAACATGTTACGTACACCAGACTTCACTTGAGCTATGTCTAAAAGAGTGCAGCCTTACATAAGAATTGACAAAAAAAAAACATCCTTTATCACCTCCATCAATTTTTATTTTCTAACCCTGGCAGTGCTCTATTTTTGCCACATTTCTTTTATTCTACAGCCACAAATCTCTGTGTTATATAAAGCATAGCTGAAAGACAGGTGGATAGGAGCACACTGTCAATGTTTGGCTGGTCACAGAGCAAGGGGTACTGCAGCAGTTTAGCCTCACGCCTCCATAAAGGTGAAGGACTTGCAAGAAACAGATTTTTAAAAGAATGATCAAAATCAATAAAGCAGACATCATCAAATACCACAGACCACCTGTTCAAAATGTGTAGCCTAAAGCCCAAGCTGAGATGACCCTGATGACATCACAATGACATCATCAAGGTTATTTTCTCACATTTGAGGAAGCTCCACAGTAACAGAAGACATTATGCAACTGTTTTACTGATTAACCATGAGTAAACAGTGACATGTAAGACTGATGGCCCCTTTATTGCAAGTATTAGACCCTGATGTACTTATGGGGAGGGAAAAAAATTGCCTTTAAGTAGCCTCGTGAAATGAGATTCAAACAGTTAAGTCTTGCAAAAGAAACAACTATAAATAAGGGAAGGGTCATCAGGGTCATCAACGTATGTGGGATTAAGGTTAGTAGACTAATGTTAGTTACTTAAACTCTGAGCCTGTTAGCTACAGTCATGTAGCCTTGGTGTTATGATATAATGACCTTTCCTAGCAGGAAGAGAGACACAGGTGAAAATTGACAAGTTTTCATGAGGCCTGACCTAATGAGACAACTGTTAAAGCTGTCTAAGGAGGTTCTTGATTTTTCTGATGTCCTCTGTCATTTTATGGCTATCAGGCCACTGACTTACTTGTGCGACTGATGTCTTGGAGACTCTGCTCATTTGAATCCGTCAGTCCTTCCTCTATATCCATGTCTCTGTAGCGGTCGGGCTCACGGTGTCTGTGGTGGCTGTAGTGTCTGTCCCTGTCCATGTCAGAAGCCTCACGACTAGAGCGCCTTCGCCTGCGTTTGCGTCGATATCCTCGAGGCACTGGGACGCCAATGTAGATGGACTGATGGTCTGAGGACAAATATGGACAGTTCCTGGATGGTTACATGAATATGCACCACACTGCACAAATGGTCACATTCATTTAAAGTGAATCACCACTACGGGTTCCAGTAGAGTACCATGGCAATTTACTTCAAGGAGAAGCTTTAATAAGACCAACATTTTTTCAAATAAAGTAAATGTTTCATGAAAATCTCCAAAATAATTGACTGACAGCCAGTGACGCTGGCAGAATGTCTATTGAGATATTTCATTAGTCCCCTCGTTCTCAGAGGAGCGTCTTCATGAATGTTAAATCACTGTAACAAACTCGGAATAAATTGTGTTTCACATCATGTCTGCTTATTAACAACAGCAGCATCCTCTGGCACAGTCCCAAATAAAAGTAAATCAAGTCTATTCAGAATCACCCAGTCCTGTAGCTTTCCTGTGATTTTAGTGTATGGCTTGGATTATCTCTGTTTTGCAACAAAAACCTGGATGATGTGAGTTTGATCATCTGCCGGCAATTAAGATGTTGTTTTAAAAGTAATTGCACACAAAACTCCATGTGGAATAACTAAACAACAGGGAAACACAAACCAATATTGGATGTTTGGAAAAAGAAATCTGCAGCTTAGTGTGAAGGCAAGAACGCACACAAGCTTTCTTATAGGTCTCCCCAAGCCCTCAAATACATACTCATAAATACACATAAGCACACAATCTTCACTCCTCATTTGCAGAGCATTAACAGCATTACCCANCAGCAGCAGCAGCAGCAGCAGCAGCAGCAGCAGCTCTTGTTCACTGACCTGCATGTTGGGTTACAGTGCAGATCAATGGGAAAATAATTAAAAGGGAGGCCAAGTCGATGGAAATGTGCTTAATTAAAACAAATGTGAGGCTAACTTATCGCACTGATGGCACCACTTCACACATTGGATGGCACCAGCAATGTTTAAGCCACCCTTTTCTTGCTGGAGAGAGGTTAGAGAGTATATACATGCATTCACTGTATTATTTACAGTCCTGTAATCGAGGGCTTGAAACCATTTGGAATACACATCCCATGGCCCATCTTTTTATGGGATGTGAAACTTGCTCAAGTTATTATAAGATAAGATAGTGATGCAGGCCTGTGTGGAGATTGGCTATTTTACAGTGGTTCAGGTTATCCCAACATGAAAACTGTTATTTCCACTTTTCAAAGATATAAGTGTGTCCACAAAAATAGAGATTATGAGTGGTAAAAAAAAAAAATGACAGATTGCTAAAAAATGATGGATAGCACATGGATGGTATTGTTCAGTTTCAGAAAGAAACATGTCTGGCAGGCTGCGGTTGGTTGCCTAAAATATTCAAAGCTGCATTAATCAATTTTTGCTGCTGGAGGGGAAGAACTTCAAAACAGGCAACATTAGCATTCATATTTGTTTCTGGCTGCCAAATGAATCTGGTCCATTATTCAGTCTCCTTTAAGTGTTGTTAATTTTGTTTAGCGTGATGACCTCAACTTTCTTCACCAGCTAGCCATTAACTCTGCCTTTTGATGCTGGGCAGGCAGTGTGCAGTGGATCTTTTACCTGAAAACATCAGCCTGCTGCTGCTGCTGCTGCTGGAAACAGGACTGGTGTGGTGCCTGAGCCAAATATGCAACTATGAACCAGCACCTGACCCTCTCTCAAATTACAGAGTCATTTGAATAAGTATTTGAATAATAAATATTGAGTGATGGAGTTCTAAGCCACCAACTTTAACTCTAAGTGTTACGGTATTTAGCTAACTACAGACCCTTTTCACTGCTGAGCTTTTGTCTTGGCACAGCAGGAAAAGCACAGGTGTAAGTTATACGTGTTCCAAGCATGCACAATCAATCAATAGCAGAACCCTGAATTATGGCCCACCTAAATGGAATAGTCTGCACTGCAGATGAGTCATTGTCAAGTGGCCCAGCTCTTTTTTTCAAGTTATTATACTTGATTGCTGCGGAATGCAGTCGTTATTAATGTTATAAATTACACTTGTACTTTTTCTGCTATGACATGGAAAAATGTCCGTTGCGACAAGTTCTATTACTCACATCCATGTGAGCCACATCCTGGCAAATCATCAGACTGAAGTACAAAATGATGTAAACTTAAGGCTGCACAAATCAGTCTTACAGCTTCACATTCCACAGGTGTGTGTATTGTGCATCAGGCAGCTGTTATCATCAAAAAAGCTCTAATAGACCTACTGTACACTCACTGCTCGGTACCAGGCAGCAGACAGACACAGTTCACAACTACGTGGTGAACATAATGCAGCATTTACCGGCTAAAAAGCTATTTTGGCAGGAGCTGGTGAAGAAGAGTGAATTTTGAAATGAACATTTGTCAGGTGGCCAGACACACAACATGTTAGCAAGCAACATATTCTTTTATATGGTGGTAACATGTCGTGTTTCTGACATGTTGCACTGCTCTCAGCTGGACAAAAAAATTCAGAATGCTAGTTTAAATAAGAAAAAAAAAAATCTAATAGATGAATTGTCAGCAACATTAAGCAAGCTATGAAGATGATTGGCTGCTTTTAATACAGCAATATAAATCAAGGTGAGCTGGCTGTGCTTGGTGTGGTACTGAACTAGAGGGTACAAACATCTGCCAGCACAGAACAAATATCCAGTTTACTTTCATACCTAAGACATCTGTCCCATCACCAGAAATGAGTCCTGCAAAACTAACCTTAGATTTGGATTCACATTGATTCTTGATTAGTTAAAAAATGGCCAGTGTTAGAAATAACACCATGAAATTTAATGAGATCGATGTATTAGTTTCTACTGCTGTTTCATCTGTTTCAAAATTCCAAGGTAATTAATTTGTATTAAATTAGTAAAGTGTTGTTTTTAGTATTCCAAGTTGCTGTGGGGGGGTTTGATTTCTGTTTCACTGCAGTTTGCTTCTTATTTCCCAGCAAGTCAGCCTTCTACATCCTGTATGTCAAAGCAGTGTTTCTTTTCACTTCATTCCGCGTGGATAATATCTCATTTTGGCTTGACACTTAAAACACAATCAACCCCGGAGGGATGAGAGGTGTAAAGTGGCTGGTGGAGGACTGGTTTTGCTCAGCAGAGTCCAGTTGAGCTGCTGCTGTGAATGTCTGTAGTGCTGGCTTCCTGCCTCTGTAATTAGTGCTGTCACATCAGTGTCCTTCACACCCAGTGGGCAGCTGGAGCGAGAGCTGCAGGCTGCCCCCCTCACGGCCCGATCGATGGGCTCACCCTGCCTCCAAAGCCCCCACACAGCTTAATAGAGACATGCACACACACATACACACACACACTAATGTACTCTCAGACATAAACATGTACACGTGCACACAGATTAATGTGTTCATGTGCTCTGTCAGTGTGCACACAAATGTCCACAAGTCTGGCAAATACCAACAGGCAAAATGTGCACATGGTACTCTGAAACCCCTCGGGTTATCCTGTCGAGTGACTTAGTCTAGTGGGGTAATTTACCCTGTTCAATGTTTTATGGCATTTTGTTCACACCAGTAAAAATTTCAGTCTCATCTGAAGACAATCTAGGAAATGAGAATCTACAGAAGACCCTGATGTTATTTCACTACAGTGACAAATATTTGACTACTTCAAAGCATAAAATAGGCGATGTGATTCAGTTCTGAACATTAATCTTTTTTTTTTTTTGTACAAATCACGCTCACTCGTGCAGAGTTGCTAAGCGATACACTAACCAATATAATATACAAACTCCAAATGTTTGAGACCTTGTGCAGCTAGTTAAAATGTACTTCTGATATATGTGCAGCTATTAAAGTGCATGTGTGCATTTATGTGTGTGTGTATAGAGATACAGAAAGAGACACGTTAGAGGATAAGTGGTGCTCATTAATGCTTCAGTAAGTTTAAAGAAATTACTCTGCGTCTCATCAACTGCTCAGGAAGTTTTCAAAGCTCTTTTAATAAACTTTATTTACCCTCAACAGAGGATGTCGTCATATGAATCTGTTCACTGCTGGATTTTGCGGCATTTCTTAAGCAGGGAAACAACCTCCAAACCTTACCCTTAATCCACAAACGCAAACTATCACACCTTCTCTAACTTCATGACCAAATAGGTGTGTGTCCAGCTCTTACTGTTGTTACTGAAAATATGAGAAATTTACAGATGAAAACTGAAATTGAAAACTGAACTAAATTCCACTGCTAACTCAACAGGTTTAGAAAATGGAATGACTGGTTAAGACAAGTGAGCTCAGAAAGACAGAGAGAAGAGTCTCTGGTACAGACAGAGGAAAACAAAAAACAGGAGCAGACAGCCTACCTGGATTACTTGTCAGCTGGACTGAGTGAAAGCAGAAAAGGCCTTTGCTGCTTGTAGGGTTGCATCAATGAAAACATGCCAGTGGACCTGCAACAAGCTATTGAATGGGACAAACTCAGTAAAGAGGAAAACTCCTTTCCATTTGTCTTTCTGTCTGACTGACTGGCTCTCGTTCTGTCTCTCTCTCTCTCGTGACTGGTTCAATAATGGGCAAACTAGGACTCAGCAGAGAGCTCCAGGCAGGAAGTTGTTTCAGAATATGGTTGACACCAACCACCAATAGAAAATCTCTCAATATTCTGCAGCAGCAGGTCAATATATAGCACTGTGGAAAAAGTGATGAAGGAGAGGAAGTTACAGGAGGCTGCTCATGAAAATACTGTGAAAAAAAAAAAAAAAAAAAAAAAAACCCACTTAAAATGGATTTTGGAGCTGGAGAGAGGAATGATTATGAACCACATCTGATCAGCAAAGATCTCCATGTTTGATGTTCTGTTCAGTTTTTACATCAGGCTTTTTCAAAACCTTTTTAGTGGTATTGTTGGAAACTAACAAAGCATTTGCAAAAAGGACACAATGGCATTCCTGGCAAGGGACTGTAGGCATTTACTGAGTATAGAAATACCTACAGTATAAATAAAGCCAACAAGCTTTCAGTCTGCCATGTTTGTTGCCAGCTACCTCTTGAGCATGTGAGTGCTACTATATATGTTCTAGGACACTTTTTTCTTTGGTTTTCTACAGCCATGCATCTGTGAGGCTGTACCTTTGTGTCCTTTCAGCTAATATCAATGTCAGCATAGAAGAATACTAACAATGCAAAATGACGTTTTCTCATTACCACTAAACACAGAATACAGCTAATGGGAATGTTGTTTTGAAGGTATTTGGCCATAAACCAGAGCACTGAAGAAATTTTGACCTGATGATGGGGCTGTGGGAAAAGTTAGGAGACCATTTAAGTTATTAAAACTCTTCTTGAGGGGCACATAAATATCTGAAACAAATTCCATAACAATTCCTCCAGTAGTTAACGATTCACTTAAAACTACAAATGTCAACTTCATGGTGGCACTAGAGAAACAGCAAAGGGCTCATTAAAGTCTTTGGGGTTCATCCTCTGGAACCATGAATGTCTGTACCAAATGTCTTGGTAGACCATCAAATGGCTCTCACTTAACTTTGTGGTTCTATTAACACTCAAGGAGTCACCAAAGTTATGTGAATTCATCCTCTAAATGTACAGTCAGCTCAAACTTTCATTTCAGTCTAGTCAGTAGTTATTGAGGTATTTCAGCATGGACCAAGGTGGTGGACTGACTGACTGACTGACTGACTGACTGACTGACTGACTGACTGACTGACTGATTGTAGCCAGCATAGTTAAAAAGCACATGAAGACCTGCTGTAGGTATTACCTGATTCAAGTTTGTCTAGAGAAAAAGCTCTCAGCTCTGTGTTTGATGCAAGCTATTAACCTCTATTTTTGCTCCTCTCTCACTCCTTTTATTTCTAGGCTTATGATAGTCAGTAGAACATTCAGCCAGGTCTGCCTTACTTATTTTCAGGACAGGGTGACCTCACTGGGATTGCTGTCATTAGGTATGTAAGTATTACTATACATGTTCTGGGATACTTTTTATTGAGAAAAAGGGTTTAACATGGAGGCAGATCAGTAATGGTACGATAGTCTTCTATTAGCGGCCACAGAGTCTGATGGTTAATGTTCGTAATGATCGTAGAATATGACCATTTTAGAAAAATCATTCACCGCCACTCCTACCACCCTTCATCCCTCACTGAACTCAGGGCAAGGACCTCAGACCTCCGCAGTCCACTACACGTGATTCACAATATTTCCCAGAATATTAAAAATAACCTGAAAGCCAAACCTATCTATGTGGCTATACTATCAGTGGTAAGTGGGGAAATATGCTTTTTGTGATATGTGTCAGCTGACCCTTTCAGCCTTCCACCACTGCAAGAGCATCATCGTTATTGATCATCGTCACCACTCAGCAGACTGAAGGCCACATGGTGACATCCTGCACTTAGACGACAAACTCATCACAGCTGAACTGAAGAGTTTGGCGGCAAAATCAGATAAAGGTCACTGACAAATAGTAATGTCTGCTTGCCAAACAACACAAACACCGGCTCAAATGAATGCTGGTATCTCTGAAATGATCATTAGCATGAGGCCCCTGGTTGGCCGCAAATCTGAGAAATCTTCTCTGTTTTATAGCTTTAGGTAAAGATATTTAAAAGATGTGTGACATCGTTGGAAATGATCTCTCCAGTTCCATTGTTAAATGATTTCTCCAGGGAGGATTAAACTGTCACTCCTAACTCATCCACACGGTGTCCTTAATGACTGTTAAATGGGCGACCATTCATCAAGCCTGAAGGGACACAAAGCATATTTCCAATATAAGCATATAAAGCAGGATAGTGATTCTATATATTCTGCACAGGCTGGGCTTCATTGCCTTGCTCATGGGTACACAGGCAATCTTAGTTCATATTATAGAAGAAAATACAAGCCAGTCCAGTTAGTGATTCACATTTGAGGTGGATGGCATCTTTATTATTGGAATCCATCCATGAAATCCATCATAATGAGACAACAGCTGATGATAATGTGCTTTGACAAAGGGGTAGTAGTAATTATGCTAGTATTTTCAAATATATTTACATGGTCACATGCTCATCTTTAACTGAGAGCTGCAATTGATACACTTCTCTCTGTGTTGTCAAAAGGGAGAAAATCAGTATCTGTAATGGAGGTAGAAACATCACATTCAACAAAAGCGACATCCAGGGAGTAAATTACACTTCATTACAAAACCACTTGTGTTATCTGCCGAGCACAGACCTTCAGATGGTTTCTGACAGCTAGTATGTGAGAAGGGGAAATCTTTAACTTGTCAAAATGACAAATGAGGCTGACTTTTCGGTCCTAAAAAACTCCAAGCTCTTAGCACTAGATCTGGTTGAAGCTTGCATTTGATTGTATCAGTGATACTCCACCCATTGCCTCGCCACACATTGTACAAATTCACAGAGCAGAGAAGACTTGAGAGAGGTTATTAAAGGTAGTCTGTTAAAACCTAATGGAGTGGGACTGCAGATCTGAAGAGGTGCTGCTATAAACAGCCGTGAAACTATAAAAAGGTTAAGTAGGAGGATGAGACACATTGGATACATATGATGAGAAGCCCCTGTGTAACCATCTAGTGCTGGAAATCCGTAGCCTTGATAGCCCTGAGGGAGAAGCTTCAGGTAAAAGAATCAAGTATTTCTTTTTATGCCACAGCGCATGGAGCATTCAGTGTGAAATTGAGTGCAGATTGATGTAACTGATGCCAAATACGTAGATAATTCAATCAAGAGTGCACACAGGCGAGGCACTGCTAATGTTTAGAGAGAGAAATGAAGTTACCTCACACACTGATGTTAGTGACACAACCGTGTTCTTTGTTCTTTTCTTTCTCAAGAGAAAAAATTGACAAGGAAAAACAGCAGCTGTAGAAAAGCTAATTACTAATAGGAACATATTCATTTTGCAGAATCTCACAAATCCCATGACAAAACTGAGATTAAAGAGAGGGCCCTCTGATTTATTGTATTTATTCCCTCAACACCAGTGTGACTGTGGCACTGCAGTGTTTAAAACAGCAGTGGAAAGTAACTAAGTACATTTACTAAAGCACTGTACATAAGTACAGTTTTGAGGTACTTGTACTTACTTGAGTATTTTCATGTCCTGCTACTTTGAACTTCTTCTGCACCACTCTTGTGGCAAATATTGTGCCTTTTACTCAATATATCACAATATTTATCTACAAACTACAGTTAGTAGTTTGAGGTTAATTTATTTATCATTCTCCCTTTAAGCCACTCCTAAAACCAAAACCTATTGTTTTTGGTTACAGCCTGAGGAAAGGAGCTGCTCTGTACTCTGGTGGTACAGCAGCAGAAACTTTTGTATCGCTTGTCAGACGGCAGCAGGTTAATTAGGCTGTGGCTGGGGTGGGTCTTAGTCTCCTTTGGGCTCTGTCCACGCATCTCACCTCACCTCATCAGCATTACTGATGCTTGGCAGATGGGTATCGCTGATATGAATACATAATTACACGTTCAAAACATGGGATCAGTTTATAAAATGTGATGCATCGTTGTAGATTAAACTACCCACCAGCGTTTAAAGCAATTAAGACACTTTGAGATTGTTTCTTACATCTGAAAGGGGCAATTCTGATGTGCACTTTTACTTTTGATACATAAGTATATTCTGCCAGTAATACTTCTCTACTTGAATTCTTTGAATGTGGGACTTTCACTTGTAATGTAATGTGTGATTTCTGAATACTTCTTCCACCACTAGTGTTCAGGTGGCACTGAACCAGGATCTGCTCTGCTGTGTGGGCTGCTTCATATGTACTGTGCATCAGCAGTGGAGAGTTACTACATACATTTACTCAAGCATGATAAGGTTTCCAAGGGTTGATAACAGCAAGCAAAAATGGTTTCAGTGTTCATATGAGCAGAGTCTGGAGTTTGGTTATCATCAGTCATAGATGCATTTAGACTGCATTGGTCACTGGCAGCAGAAATTCAGACATACCTTAGTGTTTCGTGAACTCTGCTCTCCCTCGTCCATTAAAAGAAACACACTCTGACCATGATAGTACTAATACAGGGAATGACAATGGTGGGAAAGATGTAATGATCAAAAACAAAATGATATAATCTGTCTGGCGTTCTGCTGCTCTCTCCACCATATGGCTGTTGGTTGTTGACAATATGTGCTGCTGGGTGCTGCAGCGTCTGCTCAGTGTAATTTCAGCAATTTTCCAGGAAGAATCCTGGAAATTGTCTATGATTATCTGAGCTCAATAAAATGTACTCTTTGCAACAAGTGATGTTGATGCTGAGCCTCCACATACCAGAGCCTGTTCCCTGACAGATGTGCGTGTCTCTGCGTGTGTGTCCCCTGCTGACCGTAACAACAGCATTCATGTCCATATTATTATAATTACAGCTTGTTTGGATGTGTACACATCCTGCATTGCACTCCCGGCCATTGAGCGTTTTCTTTTGTTAGCTGACACAATTTACCTCCTTGCCATGGCCTAAATATTCCACCCGTTGTCTCTTGATCATAATCATCATCTTGTTTTGGGGGGCAGAGAGGTGAGAAGTGAATGAGGAGAGATGACCTGCAGGAGAGAGCTGTGCATTCAGACACTGCTTAGGAACTGAGTTAATATGGCCGGTGTGTCTCATCCAGGCAGCAGGCAGAATGTGAAACAGGGGAAGGAGCAGGGAGGGATCAGCTTTTGTGAAAGGAGAAACCTCCTGAAAATTCAGCCCTAAAAAGGATCTACATATTTTCTCACTCCACCAATGTGTATATTTTTGCCTTTCTGAGTTTTGAGAGAGCCAGACAGAACTGGGAGTCACTGCATCACTCATGAATTAGATGTAAAATGACTTACTGAGAAAAGTCTGGGTGAAGAAATCAGACTTAATGGAAGTTTTGGACATTTTTTGGAATTCTCTCTCTTGCTGACATTATATGAGAAGATTGACACCACTATCTTCCCTCAAATTTGTATCAGTCATCTAAACTACTGTAACTATCAGCATCATTTCCAAAATGTCAAACCTTATCAGTAAAAGTTCAGTTGGCGATTGGATCAAATCCTGGCAGTGCATCCTGCAGGAGGATGCCTGAGCCTGGAAAGAGAAGTCTGTTAAACCACCTGCTTTAGCCTCATTCAGCGACGTGCTCGGCTTCCCAATCGCCCTGCATCGGTGCACCTTAACCATCAAGATCTCGGGTGCTTGGATCCCGGTACATTTACCTGCAAGTCTAGTTCGTTTTTGTGTGTGTTGCTGTTGCATACTTGAGATTTCACAGTATTCATACTGCTAATTTTCTCTTCCAGTTTAAAGTATGACAGCAGTTGTTTGACCTCCTGAGGGGTGGTATTTTAGAAGGCAGGAGTGTTCTATGATTTATGTCAATTTCTACTTTTTTATGACTAAATAATGCCAACAGATTAAAAACCCCTTAAGTTTCATGCTTTTTTTTTTTTTTTTTTGGAGTGGGTCCTTGTTTTACATACAGACTATGGTTTTACACTATTCCACTGCTCTAAACGTCAAGATATGCAGCGATGTGCCAACAAAGGCCAGGAAGAAGACTGCAAGCTGGTCAACATGGATTAAACATGCTGGGTTTAAAATACTTTAAAATAAGTTTGGAAAATGTTCTATGAGGAAGGAAATGCATTCAATATATTTGTTAGAGCTCAAGAATAAACAGTGAGTAATTTTGTTTGACCATGTTTGAGCAAGACGCTGACAAGTGATCCTCTCTGGTAGAAGGAAAAACATATCACATCCTCCATAACAAAGATTCAGCACAAAAATCAGTAGACAAATTCAGCTTTATTAACAAGAACAGTAGTGCTGATACAAGGCAGGAGCTAGGGGGAAGCTCAAAACAGTGCATAACTTAGATACAAAAACCATCATATAAGTAGCTTTTCACTGGATATGTAGTCTGGATAATCCTTTTAGTTGTTCCTTTAAAAGATGGAATAAAAAGTTTAGTTAAAAATGGAATAGACTGAAGCCCCCCTGATGAGAGCCTAACATGTAAACTGAGTTTTTCTGTTTTTTTTTTTTCATTTAACTTACTTCATATACAGTACAAAACATGCATCCCATGTTATTCCACAACTATCAGTCTTACAATGTACACCGATTGCACAAAATCAAATCAAAATCATAATAAAAACCAAATAATACACAAACTGTATACATCCGTCACAGACGCTACACGCAAGACTTGGCTATTCCTATTTCTCCGACACTGAAAAACGTCTTTTCAAGCTACCATTAATTTATACACCACATAGTACTGTCCTCTGACTACTGGGCTATTTTCAAAACAGCCTGAGGTAAGCTTTAGCACATGAGACACAGCTCAATTTCAAAGGCTAAAGAAATGAAATAAAATATGATGTAATGCCATAAATCCTTGAATACCAACGGTCACAAACAAGACAAAAGATTTTTTTTTTATTATTAAAAAGCCAATGTTGCATGTTGTTCCTTCAACTTTTGTTGTAAAAAAATCATCCACAGTGTGCCAAAGTACTCATGATCCCTTTATCTGAATTTCTCTTCATCCAATGACTGACAGGTTCAACCATCAAGTAGTGCAACACAACTCCAACAAATGCAATGATTACAATGACAGAAAAAAGGCAAAAAACCCAAAAGGCAAGAAAGGGCAAAAAGACCACTCAGTGTTCCCTTTTCTGCTTCCGGCCAACGTCGACCTCGTCAAGCCCAGTGGCCGATCTGGACTGCTGCAGCTCTCGGAGCTGAGCGTGCGTGCGAGGTGGCTGCTTCTTGAGCTTCTCCAGGTGAATGTCAATGGGGTCGAGATCGGGTTCAGAGGCAGGGACGGGCAGGTAGCCGCCGTCCCTCGGCAGGCACATACACCAGCCGGCGCCAGCCAGGTCCAGCTCGCTGTACTCAACCTCTGCCTTCTTCAGCTTGAAGTCCACCATGTCGGCCGACTCACTCATGTCCACGAGCAGGTTCCAGAAGACGCAGCTCAGGATGATGCCCAACAGCTGCGGGGAGACATGAGACCTTGTTAATGTAAATACTCTCAAAGTGTCTGGTTCTGGAAGTAAAAATAAGGATTGGCATCATGTCTGTTAACTAAGATTATGATTGACCAAGATTAGGACTGGAAAAAGGTGAAAACTGGACATTCATTCCAGAAAACAGAGGTGTGAGGGCGCCAAGGCTGCAACAGTTGGTGTTTAATTTAATTGGACTAAGTTTCTTGCACCTTGTATGAGCTACAATTTATTCTGGAGCAGTGGTGCTGGAAAGAACTAATTTCATTTATGCAGCTGTTCGAAAAGCAATTACTGGAATGACTCCGTTTGAGGGGGCTGCGACAAGTCTAAATGTATGCATGGGAAGATTTGTGAGCATTATAAAGTGGAGGATTCAGATCGAAAGCAAGGAAGGAATGTATGCAAGCACTGACTATCATTCACGAATCTCCAGAACCGTTCATCTGATCTACGTCACACTTGGTGGGAGTATCTCTATGGAACAAAGGACGTGCAGTGCAAGGTTTGGTGCAATTTGGACACGTGACATGTTCAATATAAATAAACTTTAAATAAACAAACAAACAAAAAAAAAATGGTGTGGGGGTGGAACTAAAGGGCTTTCAAGTTACTGAAAGATCAGGATTTTTCTACAGCATAGAAAATGGGAATTATTTGCCAAGAAGTGTTGAAAATGTGAATTAGCTTTCAGAGAGTTGGAGTTAACAGATCAGAAGAAGTGCACTCGGTTGGAAAGCTTTAAACCCAGTTCAGTTTCAGTGAGTCGGTGCTGAGTTTTCAATTACCTGAGGCAGCCCAATGGCGCAGCAGAGTGCAATGGTTATTCCAATGTTGTCACTCATCCAGAGGTTGACTGCATGGATGCAGCCTCGCACATGGATCACCTCATGCAGGATTTCACGCTGATACACAGACCAGAGGAGGACAACAAGAGGAAAGTCTCAGTTTTAAACTCAAACTGAACAATCACTGCCACTAAAAAAACAGAAAAAAAAACCTAGCAAGGTAAACCATTGAAGTTCGAACAGTCCAAAGTTGTCACACACAGTGGAAGGTATTTAGGTTTCAGCTATTCTCTGATTTGCAGTCTCTGTGAGATCTCCATGCAGGTGAGTCAAGTAGAATCTGTTTGCCACTTCCTGCCATCTAGCAACAACACACCATGATTGTTAATGTTTGATAATGAGGAAATTAGACAGTAAATAAACTTATTCTGTTATTATTCTGTTAATATTCTGTTAGTAATGTTTTTCAGTCACAAAAGAACTTCCTTGGCCAGGACACAGGGCATAAAGGAGCCTAATGGAAAAGACTTTGAGGCGATAACAAGCCAGCAAAACTTAATTGTGATGATCAGCTTTGCTCTGGATATTCCCTCATGGCCATAAAACACTACAGAAGACATGAAAAACATCCTATTCTCCAAGGATGATGTCACATCTGCTCTTTGTTCATTGGGTAATGATGTTGTCGCCACTGACTGAACGGTGACTGGTGACACAACATGAAATAAATGTCAAGTTGTTCACTAATGTTCAATTTTTTGCTTATAATGGGCAATTACTGATAAGTTCTCATCAGTTTTTAATCATGGGTTACTTACTGTAATGTAATTCCCAAACTATAATCACAGTCTACCAGTCAGGCTGTAGTTTATATCCACATCTGTCCAGACTCATATATGTTGCGATATGTCGCTTATACAATCCCCAGTTTCAAGATGGACACCCAAGATTAGTGTCACCAATTCAGTACCTGATATTCTCACAAGCATACATATTTTACATCCAATAGTTGTTCCTCTTACCTCTTTATCCAGAGTCTTGTAGCCACATAGAGTGTTGATAACCTCTCCAACCTGTGCAAAGAGTGAAGATTGAGAGTCAGAGATGAGACTTTAAATGAGCTGAAGTGACCAGAGACCGTTCCATGGGGACATACGTGTGAGTAATGCTCCACACAAGGGGGTGTTCCTGTCTGCTGCCAGCCAGAGCATGAACTTAAGCATTTGCAAAATGGCTGCAGCCCTGACAGGAAGGACCTGATAACAGCAAGAGCCCTATGAAGAAAAGAAAAGCCAATGTTCAGCTTTTCTAATCAACTCCTCTATCTGTGTGTGTGAGTCTGCCACTCGTTTCTCCAGCACTGCTCCACTGCTTCCAGAGACAGTATCAGTGCTTTGAGCGAAGGGACAGCAGTCACAGCAGGTGTGTGGAGAGTGGAGGGGGCCACGAGGGACCAACATTTCATTTAAAGAGAGGAAACTTTCAAAGGCCATGTACCTTTGAATCACAGCGTGTCTCCTGTTCACAGGACGAGACGCTTCTCTCACTTGATCAATTACGTCTGTGTTGTGTAGATAATAAGTGTCTGTCATTGCTTTGATGAAGCAGGACGCCTTTCTGCAGCAGGCCAGATTACATGGTATTGTTTGTTAATTCTGCTTATTAATGAAGTTGAAGTTAAAGATGAAAAGCCGAAGCCTCCGTGGTGCTGTTTACTCTTGTACTGCAGTGCCTGTTGGTAGCCAGCTACTCATCATCATGAATTTTCAAGCTACGATTTTGTTTGGCATCTACTCTGCAGCATGTTGCTGAATCATCCCTGAATAATGATGATGATGCCCATCTGATGTCACTGCAGCACGGTAGGAGCCGGCTGAGTGCACGATACAGCTCAGGCACGACAACACACAAATCAGTGCAACATGGTTTGACTCTGAGTGGCCAAAAAGCCTGTCTGCAAGTCTGATAATGCAACATAATGCAAGACGTTTGGTGACCATGGTAACACAAATGCAGGAAAGCATATGCAGGGGTTTTCCCTGTTTAATCAAACAGTAAAAATGAGTTAAAACTAATGTGTATGGAAGCAGGTCACCAACAAAAAGTGAGTAAACAAAAACTATTCCCCTCCACAAAGTTGGAGTACAAAATGTGTTTTTTGTCTCTGCTCACCACTATTTAATATATATACGAGGTCCAGTTACAATCTCAATTAATAATGCTCACAATCATTTATTGAGAAGACAATGTGCTGCAGGACTTGCTTTCAGTCTCCTGATGTGGGATCATGTATAACTAACAACGCAGGATGACAATCAGTAAGCTGTCAGTCCATGTGACTTTATGTTCACTCCTCTTGGTTTATGTGGAATCAGTCAGATAAAAACAGACCAGAACAGAATAAAAAATCAACAATGGATCTTTTTTCCTACCTTGATGATGTGTGGAAGCACTTGGCCTGTTTGTTCAATGTGTGTATGTGTGTCGCCAGCACTCACCTTGCGGCGAACACAGCAGGTATATGGAACCCCACAAGCTAGTGGACCGGTACCATTGCAGAAATGGTACTGGTTGACTCCCCAGTCCTTGTACTCGTCCCCTCCACAACATGAGAACTGGAAAACAAGATGGTACAAAGACAAGGCAGTTATGATCCGAGCAGGCTCATCTCTTCAATGAAACAGCCCACTGAGGTCCGGCTTCTGTTGTACGAGCCACACCTGTTTCAGCTCCACGGTCGAGCCTCAGCTCACTCAGCGCGCTGCCCTCTCACACACAGCACACTCGAGCTGATGTGGAGATGCCAAAACAGCTGCTCATGAGAAGACTGCAGAGATTCTGACAATCCAATAAAGGCTGCCATTTCAAAGTTCTTCACAGAGAAAATTCAATGAAGTGTTCAAATTGTTGAAGGACATCTCTGTCCCTGTGATGACCTGATCTCAGCTGCACGCTGCTACACCACAAACCACACTGACTGTGCAGATCAGACATTTCACAAGCGGTGCGAAAAAATGACAGACACAAGACAGGAAGCAGGATTTATTGCTCACTATTGATGTAGGTGATGAAAACAGGAAACTACACACTCACAGTATGTAGTTGAGAAGCAAGGGACTACTTTCTGAGCTCATGGTCAAACATCACATATCCATTACAGCAAATCTGCTTTGAGCTTGGAGTTCAAAGACACCGAACCTGCACAGTATATGCTTCGGCTGTGGAAATACTGACATCAGGTCTGCTGATACCACTCTGAAGAGAGCATGTGAAACATTTCCAGAATATCCACTTGCAGTACTTTGGATTTATTCATTTATTCTCTTGACAGATTTAGTAGCTGCAGGCTGCAACAATCAAACAGTCGCCAACTTTCTTCCCTGCATTGTTTGTGCAGCTCTACCCAGTCCACCCAGACAGACACACACCTCTGTAACACAACCATATCAAACAATCCCTCTAGATTTCACAACTTATTTTAATAGTTATTAGTCATGTTGTCATCATGTGATCATACTACCTTTTGTTGCACATAGTCCAAGATGTTTTTGAAGTCCAGATCATCGTAGTAGTGTTTAATCCCTTCTCGTATACTACTCTGAAACAAGGCAGACGTCTAGAGGAGAAGGAGAGAGGCAGAAACACAGAGGAGAGGTGGTCACTGTGACCTGACTTTGGCTGGAGGCTATGATTGAAGCGTAATACAGTAAAATGTAAAGGGCAGGTGAGCATGCGACACAGAGACAAATATACCTTCTTTTCAAAGATGAGAGCCGTGGTGAGCGCGATTGCCTGGAGAAGCAGCAACACACAGAGAACACAGAGGAACTGCAGAGAGAGAAAGATAACAGATTCATGATATTCAGCTGTGGTGCAACAACACATGCAGAAAACTTCTACCAAATACAAATCCACATTGCAGTTTCTCCTTTTCAATATATGACCGACACAAAGCACAACACACTGATAAACTCCACACATCCTGGGCCAATCCAGGACTATTTTAATGGATCAATTTCAGCTAAAATAAACCTGATCAAATGCTGATCCTTTCTTCACTGTCCTCTAAAAGCAGTCTACAGCGCGCTGGGTGTGCAGAGCCCCTCCATACTCGACCTCTACAGCGCAGCATTTCACTGTATATGCAAGTGAAAATGAATGTATACCAATGTGAAAACTCATGGGTGCTCCTGCATGAGTGGCTTTGATTTATAAAATACATGGATTTGCTGACTTAATACCAGACGCAAATGCATATTAGCAACATTCTCCCACTTGATATGAACATATGAACTTTATCATTTTCAACCTGTAGCTTGTGAACAATAAAGTGCTCTAACATTTTCAGGCTGTGGCTTGAGTGTGGACTGGGCAGCTGTGTCATTTCGGCAAATAAGAGCACTGCACTGAACTCTATATGGGAAGATAGCCAATATTAAATGGCCGGGCCAAAAAAAGACCATGACTGAGACATCCCAACAAGAAAAGGAGTCAAACTGAGTCAACGGTGTTGAGTTAAAGTGACCAGTGCTGGCAGAAGCAAATATCAGTGCATGAAGGAACATAATGGACTGTATATATTACCCAGTGATTAACATTAACTTTATGGCTTCCTCAGAATGAAATGATCATCCTTTTCCTCTCCTCAGGCTAATTGGATTGTTGCATAGCAACCAAAACAATATATCCAAGCTCCCTTTGAGCTCTTTTTCTCTGACTGACAAAACCAACAGCTGTGCTTTTCCATTTGAGGTGGAAAAGATGCATCCTGAGTGATCCGAGTGACTAAACTGTGTTATGCACTGCGGCTGCTGTTGTGCAAACTTTGAACATGCTCGATATTTTTAAGTTTTGATGTGTGTGTAATTTGTGTATTTACACACAAATATACAGACACACTTCTGTAGAGGTACCCTTACCTGGATAAAACATAAATGAATACAGAATGTGATCATTTGCTGATCCTTTTTGGTATTCACTCAAGTGAAAACAGCACAAAGACAACACATTTAATGTCTGACCTCATCAAATTGATTTTTGTAAATATCTGTTTATTCTGAATTCTGAAACAGCAACATGTTTCAAACACGTTGGGACAGGAGCAGCTAAAGACTGGGAAAGATGTGGGATGCTCCAAAAACACCTGTTTGGAACATTCCACAGGTAAACAGGTTCATTGGTAGCAGGTGATAGTATCATGATTGGCTATGAAAGGAGCATCCTGGAAAGGCTCAGTCGTTCACAAGCAAGGATGGAGAGAGGTTCACCACTTTGTGAACACATGATTGGATAAAGGATGTTGATACATAAGACTCAGGAACACTTAGTAAAACTGTGGTTTGATTGCAAATGACTGTATTGTTTTTATTCATTCTTAACATGCTGTGTGTGTGTGTGTGTGTGTGTGTGTGTGTGTGTGTGTGTGTGTGTGTGTGTGTGTGTGTGTGTGTGCACAATAAACTTTAAACTGATTGGCTCCACTCCCTCCTCTTCATCTTTTCTCCCTACCATGTGCAGCAGGGTCTTGTTGTCCCTGAGGGAACCAACCATGCCCACCACAGACACTGTAAACATCACCAGGCCCAGCAGGATGAGCACCACAGCAGGAGCCAGGAAAAGGCCCTCCAGGGTTCGATTCTTCTGCCTTTCCACTTCGGCATACACCCCCACACACAGCACACAAAGACCCATCAGCTGGAGGGAGAGAGAGCGAGACAGAGGGGGTTTGTGAGTTAAAAAAACCTTGAAAAGCCTCAGTACCAAGAACAGTGACAAGCTTTTTGAGCTATATACTGTATCATATCTCACGCATCTTTTGGGACATTGAAACAGACACTTAACAGTTGCTTAAATATATATTTCCTTGAGAAAATTGTGTTTTTAAGCACTTTCATTTTGTTGCCTTTATCCTTCCTCCTGCTTCTTGTTTTATTAATGATCATGCCATTTCCTCTCGAAAACGAAATGTCAATCTCAAGAGATCATTCTGGGTTAAGAAATGCCTCATAAAAATGTAACAGCTGGTTTCGGACGGAAATGAAGAGACCTTCAGGTGCTGACCGTAGCTGGTCAGTTTCCCTACACTACTACCAGTTTTGGTTGCCAAACAACAGTTTGACACACAAGTTTAAAGGCTGATATGGACAATTTTATTTTCAACTGATAAAAGCCAATACATATCACTTTTTTTACATTCTTTCAGGAATTCAGGGAATGATCACCATTCCCCTCAGAATTTTAGTTTCATTAGTGTGGGAAAGCCTCATAAACATAATTTGTACTTTTATTAGACACTGAAATATGTTATTGAAATCAAAACTAATGAAAGTGGATATTTGCGTCTTAAAGCAGGACAAGGCTCCAGTCCACATAAAATGCAACTGCATCCACTCTGTGAAATCAGTGAAAGAAGAGGATGCCTGATTAGATGTGCAACAAACCTGTGATGACATCATGGTGGCACCAGAGAATACGATTTTTAGTTATAGTCATTTAAACATAACAGCAACGTGAAATTAAAAGCATGATTAATGGCTGTATTTCTGGCCACATGACTCCTTGTCCTTTTTGATTTTGGTCGTACTGTATTGAGATTAACACCACCATTCAGATGGGGAAGGCAATGACATCAGTGCATCAGTTTGCCCACTTTTGGCTTCACCATTTGCTTATTGTTGCACCTGTAAAACACGGCCAGAAATATTCTGTTCAGATATTTTGTGTATGCATTATGTAATACCCTGATTTTACAGCTCACTATCCTGTCTTGTTCATTCAGGAGTCATTATTACCACATCACAGTGCTCACAAGAATTCCTGAAATAAGTGATCTTTCAGGCATGACAGACAAATGCATCATACACACAGGTTTAAATGCTTTTGTTCCAAGTACACAATCTGCCCTGGTGTTCACATCATGTTGGGTAAAGGCTTCAAAATGTGAAAGGATGATTAGGGCCACAGAAAACAGAAAAATATGTGGTGCTGGCGTAACATAACTGCATTATCACAAACATCATTGGCTCCAAAGTGCACAGGCTAGTGTTACACACAGGCATCTAGCCAGTGGAGGAAGAAATACTCACATCATTATTATATATTACACTGTAAGATTGTTAACACTGATGCATTCACACTTAAACCTGGAGTACAGGACTTTTACATATAAATGATGATCAGTTACATTCAAGCCCTTGCCAAACGAGTTCACACAGCGCTGATGAAGCCTATTACAGAGAGGTCAATCTTGATGTAGTCTGCAGTACACTGAAGGTTTGGTCAGTTTGGGGGGGGGCGGGGGCGCGACAACAGTGAGTAGACTACAGCAACTGGAGTATGTCAGAGGCGTCAGAGGCGAATGTCAGATGTCCCAAGCATGTTGACAGCAATCACTCTTCCTGCCAAAAGGGGGAGACAAAAGTTCTGCACTGCAGGTTTAAGAACAATTGTTCTGATGGAGTTAGAGGTGGAGCTACTTTTTATTATGTAATGTGTAGTGATGCAGTTTAGTACAGTACAACCTAGCTGTCTGCCCCATCCAATGGGCAACAAGAGAAATCTGGTCATGAGATTAATGGGGCAGAAAAGAAGATACACAAATGTGCAGCAAAACTGTTTTTTTTCCCCTGGTGTAGGATAAATACAGTCTTATCTTTCTTTCTTTCTTTCTTTCTTTCTTTCTTTCTTTCTTTCTTTCTTTCTTTCTTCCTTTCTTTCTTTCTTTCTTTCTTTCTTTCTTTCTTTCTTTCTTTCTTTCTTTCTTTCTTTCTTTCTTTCTTTCTTCCTTCACTTTCTTTGGTTTGTTGTGAAATATTGGATAAGTTTGAGTAAATGTACTTAGTTACTTATACCACTTTTACCACTTCTGCATCTACCTGATCAGTGTGCTAGAATGCAATGCCTCACAGCGAATGACGGTCATAAAGATTATGTTAAAATGATTAGCAAGATGAAGTCCACCCCTTTGTGCACGATGAATCCTGTAAAATATCTTCAGAGCTCATTACAAATTATGAAAAGCAGAGTGTCACACCTGTGTTTATATCTAACTAATGCAAGTGCTACGAAAACAGAAGTAACACAGTGTTTGCTTGTCTACTATTGATTTTCAATTGGAAACACAGCCAATCTACCTTAAGAGCAGGGTCCATCTACTTCAACTCCATTTACTGCTCGCAACCCTCCATAAAGCTCTGGCAGATACATTTGGCTAGGTTCCAACATCCAATGTCAGCCTTTCTACCTTCCCCCGCTGCATAATGAAGATAAGAATGAGTGACAGCCTTTGCAGAAGGGAGTCTGATATCATGCTGATAAAAAAAAAAAACAAAGAAAAACAAAAAACAAAAATAAACTGGAATTGCTAGCATACTATCAGTCATTCCAGGATATTGGACAGACAGGATGGGTTGCAGTCTCGGTGTTTGTTAGCTCGATCCCAATGGGTTCTGACAGTGCCTACAACTGCTCAACAGTGGCACTGTGCAAAGACACACTGACCCAGGAAAAAGCCTAACCACGACACTGTGCATGTCCCAGCCTGGTTTACAGTAAGGATGGCCTTTGAAGCTAGCAATTATTCTGTTAAAATACTCTCATACAATACTAAATGTAAGTGCTTGTGTAATATGATTGTAACTAATACCGAGTATTCATATAAACCTATTCATATCCCACTGGATCAGGCAGAGTAATTCACATGGCACACCTGCAGCTTTATCCATGTCATAAGAATCCTGATTTATCCAAACTTAATATTATAACAGCAAAGACAGCTTTGATTAAGCCTACACAGTTAGCTGGGAGCGAAAGAGCTTGCGTCTGTCGAGCTGCACTGGGCCACACTGTCCTATATCACAGCAGTAAAAGGGAGAGATAGCACAGACAGATCATATGAAAGAGACTCTGGACTGCTAATGGAATCACACTACTGATGTTTTGGAATCATATTCAATACTGTGCTTGAGGGTGTATAAATTCAACAAACAGACAGTCGGGCAGATTGGTGGTGGTGCAAATTGAACATTATTCCAAAAATATTCCCAGAGATGAAAGTGGTGTAGAAGTGAGATGGAGGAAGCATGAAGCTGGAAAAAGCACAGGGGTTGGTAAGTGAGGTGGTGAAGGCTGAGGATCTTTACTTCCTAATGGCCTGCCAAAGGCTCATCCAGCTTTTTAAGAGACTGCTGGATCACAAATTAAACCCAACCACTTTAACAACAACAAAAAAAAAGCCGACCAAAGTTCAATCCATGCGTAAATCATTTCTGCTAAAGAGCCTCTTGACATAAATAAACTCTGCAATGGTTGGCAAAGTTATTACCTTGCTAAGTGTAGCTTATTAAAATAAAAATGCATTATTAAGTGCTGGGAGAACTAATCAAGCTAGATGTCACCCTTGCTTGAATTTGTACCTCATTTTGCTATTTTGGACCAAATCTGTCCAAATATCTGTTTGTTACCTGCATGTTCATAAGATGCCTGGCATGTTTTTACCCTGAGTTTGGCATAATATTCTCAAGACATTACCTGTTTAAATGGTTGAGATAACATTTCAAATGGGTAGGAATCAAAGGTACATAATTTACTGTAAGTGCACGCTTCATCTTAATCATAACATGAACCGCCTTTCAGCCTCCTCTTATTTTCTGTCGGCAAAACTATTTACCCACATTACCGTCCCTTTAACCGATCCAACGCCCTGCACCACCGATCTGTTGGCTAGCCAGTGATGGCTGTGTATCGCTTCTACATCAAATACAATTATTAATACCTGAGGATGTTGCTTTATTAGCAGATTGCCCACAATTCATGTATTAACAACACATTAAAATTTAACAGGATGCATTGTGCCTGAAGTGGTAATGTCCCATCTTGTAAGCTAACCATTCACCTGCTAGCTTGAATCCACAGAATTCCACACCGAATCCCATTGGAAAATAGAGCAGCTTAATATTGCGTTGCTTTCCATCAAATACACAAAGCTGCAACCCAAATTCATACCTTAATTTCTAGTTACTAAAGTCATCTCTTCAATAATTGCAATAACAACTCGGATATAACCCGTTTCACGCCGTAACGCTATTTAGGTGGAAGTTCACCGGTTTAAAACGAAACCGTGATTTAAAATTGATATTGTAAAAACAGGAGCAATAGCCGTTGTTTGAGGTATACGCCGAATTGTAGAGTAGATTGTATAGATTTGCAATATGCCTGAAATTATGTTCTAAAACATGACTATGTATGAGTGTGTGTGTGTGCAGATGGTACATGCAAGTGTTTTAAATGAAGTTTGGAGAGACGACTCACTGCTGTTGGGTGGTTCGCGGCTACTACTATTAGCAGACACTGTTGCAGCTCAGAGAAACTTACTATGGCACATGAAATGCTGATGTCAATAAATGGACGAGAAACTTACCGAGAAGAGCATTGAGTAGACATTTAAGGTAAATTTGATGAAGTAGTAGAAGTGGTTGGTTTTCCTCAGTTCAGAGTAGGGCGGCATGGCTGCTTGTATTAGTAAAGCTAGCTAACACGCTAGCTAGCTATCCTTCGTTTGGTTCAGGCGATATCAAAATAATATAAATGAAAATAAGATATTTTTCTGAAATGAAAAACGCTTTTAAGAGGGCTAACTGATTTTTAAATACGTAGCACCCCTCATTTCTCACATACTGATGTGGGTAACCACCGAAACAAAACCACTTCCGTACGGCCGGCCAGTCCACGCTTTGTTTTGACTACAGTCTTAAAGGGGCAGTGCACACATCCTCATTATTTAATTGGATTTACCTGCTACTGTTAATATTTAACAACATTTTGTGTTAAGTTTCAGCTACTACACATGTGACATTTGTATTTTCGATGTTTACTGTTGAAGAAACATTAAAACCTATAATATAAACAAGTTTAAACATTTAAACACAGCCTGTGTTTTGACACTGAAATGCTAGATCAGTCTCCCTAAATAGGACAACAGATGTGGAACTTTAGTGGACAGAGAGGAGAGAAATCTACATTTAAAACAGTAAAAAGCACATAATTTTAAAGAATGAAACAGGATGGAAATTGAATGAACCGTCTGAATAAATTGGGTCACAGTAGTAACAAAATAATAGGTTACAATAAAAATAATTTCTATTACATTTCTCTTAAATTGTAGTGACTGTAAATGACAAACATGCTTTTAAAAAGTGCAAATACAGATGTGAGTTACAAAGAGTTACTGTAATTCATTACTTGTTGACTCTGTGTAAAGCTAATCCTCTTGCTTCAAGTTGCATCAGTTGTTGACACCACTTGTTGGATATACTTGGCATGCTTATGACAATACTGATGCATTCACAAATAGGTTTACACACTTAGAGAGCTGGCCATGTGCTCACCCAAGTGATTATCAGCAGACGTCTTTATTCTTCTGAGATTCCCATCTTTAGAAGATGTTTTGTGTTCTTCTTTTTATTGGAGTCAGTCATTTTATTTCCGCCTGATTTGCTCAGTCCAGGAGGTCCATTTATGCTAACCTGACACATCAGATGGTTTGTTACACAGAACCATCTGGGAAGTCATGTGTGGAAACTGTTTGGAAAAGGGCAGGCACTTGCAAAAAAAGAAAATATACTTGGCAGGTGGTTAGATGAACCATCTGTCTGTCAATGTCTATCATGAGCTAACTTAAACCAATCAGATCTCCCAAGTTCTGATGTAACTGATGCTATAGCAGCATCTACATTAACCTCTCCAAGAGCCACCATTGTTTTTTCAAACAAAAGCAATGCCTGCCTGTAGCTGCCAGTAGTTCCTCATAGGACGCTGATTGGTCTGAACTGTGGTTTGCCCACAAACACATAACTTGAAGCCTGGCAAGCTCTCAGCTCATGGGGTCCCACGAATCCAGCTGCCTCGAAAGGTACAGTAACATTTATGTAGCTTTGGTGAATTATTTTAATTTCAGGTGATATGCAACCTCATCTGTGTTGTACACTTCATTACGTGTGTTGTTGGGAGAAGCACGAGCAAGCTATGAGTCACCTCAGTCATCAGGTTACATTTAATCAATTACTGGAGTCCTTCAAGTAATGTTATTCTCTTTCTGTGAAAACATCTATACTTATTATATCCCCTTGAGCAAGACACTGTTCTGTTGCTGACCCTGACATCTGACATCCGCTATGAAAAAGAGGATTTCCCCACAAGGATCAATAGAACATTATGTAATCAGCCACCTCCTTGCAATGGAAAGAAAGTGTATCTCTGATGCATGCTGGGATTGCAACCAGTGATTATGAACAGGAATAAGTGCACTAAGAAAGGAATGAATGATCATGCACTGCTCAGGAAGAACCACATTGCCAAACCTCAACTTTCCGAAGGCTATTTAATATCATCGGCATAGGCATTGATCTCTGTGGGAGGAATTAAATCTGTCAACCTTCTGTGCACATTCTAAGGGTCATTAGGATGGCAGCAGCTCATCAAAGGCAACACACGGAGTCTCACATCTTTCACAAATGCCTGGGTTTAAATTTTCAGTTGGAGGTAAGGCAACATTTAGGCCAAGCTCCTGAAAGCCAATCAATGGAAAAGTCAGAAATAACATTTAGAATTCATAAATGTTTTCATGTCCCTGAGCTCCTAGGATCATCCACCAGACTGGCTGGAAGTTTGCATGGACTGCATTGAGTTTAAATTCAGAAACCCAGCTCATTTCTCATGTTAAGTCATCTGAATCCAGCATTTCCTCTGCCTTCTCATACAACCACACAACCATACACACACACACACACACACACACACACACATACAAACACACAAAGTCAGTGCTCACTATAACTGAGAGGGACAGATATATAATCTCAACCAAAATCTGACTTAAAACTGCCATATATATATATATATATATATATATCTATA
>JBBMOE010000004.1:12994401-13060710 GCA_037975065.1 Chaetodon trifasciatus
TATATATATATATATATATATGCAAATACGCAGTTATACGCTATGATGCATATCCATCATCCAATTTGACAAAGCTAGTATATTTCCTCTATTTTATATATAGGATCACCTTATTCTCTTTGCAGACAACAATGCAGAAGTGATTTATTTTATAAAACCACTTCTGGATTGTGGCAGCCCTTTGATTATTCCTCTCTGTCATGACTTCAGGCTCTGTGGGATGAGTTTTTCCTCACCTGAGAAGCAAACAACTGAACAACAACAAAAAAAAAAGGTCAGAAGGTGCAATTTCAAAGCCAGAATGACACTCATAGTCAGTCAATATCAACGGTCCATAGGAGAGGTGCTGCTGATATAGTCAATGATTAAAATAAATAAATGTATCTATATAAATTATTTCAGCATCTAGAACTGTTATTATACTCCTTGTACATGCATTTCTCATTAATAGGGATGATCAGGTCCTGATTTATGTCCCAGCAGCAGTACTTCACAGATTGCTATTTCCCCATTCATGACTATCTGGAGGCTTTCTCAGCAGCCTCCAAATTGAACTTTAAGGCTTTCTGTTTTGCAGTCATTGTGATGCCCAGTGGTGTGAATTCCCTGCAGAGCGAGCACCCAGCAATGCCCTTTAGTCTTTCTTTTCTAGGTATGTAGTGACCTCCCCACCCTTTCCTCTGCCACTGCTCTAACAGCTCCTGATATCTGACCATCTTCCTTTTGATTTTCACTGGCTTTGATCTCTTGTTTTGAGGCTTCTGACAGCTGGACCTCAGAGATGTTGTTGCAAAGGTTTCGATGAACTTGAACTGCCTATCCAGGTCCACACGCAGCTGCCAGTTTGTTGCTGTAGTGAGTAAGACCTGTGGGCACCCTGGACTTTGGTTCTGCTCAACAGCTCTTGCAAAAGCAATGGACTTGCAGTCTAAATGGAAGCACTTGGTACTAATGATGGCTCCAGGTGTCACTGTGCTGCAACGGAAGTGCTTGTCAGATGGTCAAGCAGAGAGTAAAACCTCCTCACCCCACATCATTCCAACATTGGAATTGGCACTATTTCTGAAACTGACAATCATGCCCACTTTATGCAGTGATTGGTCACTTATGCAGAGGTGGGAAAGAAATTAGGGTTCGAACTTCTCTCTCAAGATATCTTTTTTCATTCTTTACACAACTATTTCTGACACTTTGTGTGCACGCAAGAGTACAAAACTATGAATGCCTTCCAGGAAAGACTGTCCAAAAGTGTGTGTTCTCCACAGACGGTAACAATCATCTCATCTTGGCCCTCTCTGTGATGGCAGTCTTTTATCCCACTTTCAAGTGCAGTTGTTCAGAACAGGTATGAACAAGTACATGCCAGTTCATTTTGAGCATCCCACCACCTTTAGCAATATCCTCTGACACTTCCTTGAGCATACTGTTATGGCACCAGTGATAACCGATAAGTCTTCAGACTGTTCCAATATTCCTCAAGTGGAGCAAAGAGGGCATGTTGCCGCATAGATGGAGGCTGAAAGGACTGTGTGGCATGCAATGCACGGACTAAGTCACTGAACTTGATGAGCTGGAATTTTGCAACAGTAATATTCTATTTACGTCACTAATAATAATAGAATAATGTAATATACATAAAGACAGACATGTAGCTCCAGGCTACATTAGCTGCTGCAAGCATAACACACCTGACTATCCCACTGAACATGGAATAAAGTAGATAATATCTGTATTTTAGCTGCTTTTATCTTAAGTCTTTAAAAAAAAAAAAAAAAACTGTCAATCGTCAATGTTCTGCTATACGGCGGTGTTAATGCTAAAGTACTCTTTAAGTCACATGCAAAGAACCATATTCTTGTTTGTATTCAAAATGATTCATTCTCAGCATTTATGACAAGACACCCTACAAATGTGCGCGTGTATACTTTCTTGTTTGCTGCCTACACTCCGGCTGTGTATTTTTATGTATTTTCTGTATGTTTTTTTGTGTGGATATGTGTGTGTGTGCTTATGTTTGCGACCTATCTACTTCCACGTCTTCTTAATGCTATTCCTTTGAGGCACATTTTCTCATATTTATCCTCCATTTATTCCAATTTTACTGGGTAATATAATAACAAGAGAAACAGCACTGCTGCTGCCAGACTTGAATATAGCTTGTTCATACATGTCTGTCTGTCTGTCTGTCTTGAATGCCTTCCTGACTGTAAGGATAAAGAGTATTTGCTCTTAATCTCATTAAACTTGACTGAAAATGAAGGTCGCATGGGGGCAACCTGGTGGCCTACAGGTTGAGGTGCTGACCATGAACTGTAATGTCCACAGTTTGAGTCCAGCTGGGGGACTCTTCCCCATCTCTCCCTCCACTCATTTCGTGCCATCTCTCTACTTTCCACTGTACTAAAAACATAAAATGTCCAGTGATGTTTCATAGTGATGAAATACACAGCTCAATGAATGACAGCCATTTTAAAGCTACAGGTTCATCATTATGACCTCTCATAACAAAGATGCAGCTATCATATTATGCCCCCTTTACTGTGTTGTAGTCACCTTAGACTAATTCAGTGCTCCTGTCTACCACAACAGTAGGTGGTGAGACACTGGCAGCAGCCATGAAGGGATGCTCAGTATCAGTGATGACAGCTTTTGGAAACTAAAGACAAACCAGCTTTTCTTTGTAAAAACAGATATATTTTAGACTCATGTTTTCCTGAAATAGTTTCAATTCCTGATGACAGACGGAACAAAATGGCTGAATAAATTTCAGTAGTCTGGGGATATGCTGATTGGGCTGGATTATATCATCAGGAGTGGTGAAGTAAACAACTTGTCATCATAATCATCCTCATTTGCATCACCTCAGACTAACTTGTTTTTCTGTTAGCTTTGATTGGATCTAGCAAACCCCTTAAATTCATTTGAATCGTGCCTTAGCAGCAATAAAGTTGCTGTATGTTGTATGCATGTTTTGACTGAACTCATCATAATTCACTTAACGTAATAAATCCAGTTTGCATTTTCAAGTTTCACATTGTCTAATATGTATAAAATACAACCTTTATGTAAGTCTCTTTCACATATTCAAAATAGGCAAAGGAAATACTTTGAATACACTACAGATTATTTTTCAGTGTTAATCTTCATTTGTTTATTTTAACTTTGTTTTCATTTGTGATAATCACGTGCTGTCAAACATGAAAATGAAATGAAAATGAAGACTGGATTATTGAATTGTCTCTGACAAGGCCTAGACATGTAATAACGATCTGTTTGGATGATTTAAATTAAATACTGATGCGGTCAGAATTGATTTGACCTCAGTGTAATTTGGTCTCATTTCCACTGACCTTGTTGGGAAGATGGCTGTGTTAGCAGTTAATATATCTGACAGATTAAGAAATATTGTAAGTGGCAACTGATTCAGTGAGGAGAAAATGGACATCTTGTCAGGCAAATTGAAGGGGGAGAGCAGGGGTCAACAAACATCGTCGGAGTGTGGCATTACATAAATGTTAAAAACAAAATGATTACAGGAGGAAAGCATTCCCTTAAAGTTATTTTGCAGAAAAATAAATACCTGACAATGTTAAGGCAAGCTGTTTTGTAAGGAAATGTGCAAGTTCATTTCAATGCTGGCTTTCTTACTAAGGGTAAAACTGCACAAGTGTGGTGGCCTACTGGTTGTTTTGCTCTGAGGCACACACCAGGTAACCACATGATATTCTGTGATTGGATCTGGGAGGGTTATAACATGTCAACTCCCTATTGGTCCAATTTGCTTTGTCTGTCTTCAAGGGCAACAATACCACTCTCCCCTAAATAAAAGTTCACAAGCATTTCAGGAAATGTACAAAGTTGTTTTCAGAAAAACATAGATTTCATTTGGGAAAGCAACAATTCCACAAACAACCAGCAAAGGGGAGTCTCTTTTACTGTTGGCTTTGTAAAAACATCTGTACATTTTAGGGATGATAATTGGTTCGTCACTACAACGCTGACATTCGTAGGGTTAGTCTTAACATTTTATACAATTACAGGTTATCATCTATGTTTATTTGCAGCCTAATTTTATCATAAGTAAGAGATTTCAGTGCACTGTGTTAGCAAATGTAGAGGAATCAGTGTCTCATGGTGCATGGATGGCATAGACGCACAGGTTATTGTGACTGACCTGGTAATTTCATGGCTGGAGCTGTGCGGTCCACCTGGGATGCAGCTGGAAATAGGGTGAAATGAACAGGAATATCTTATCAGTATGTGTGCTAGAGGCTGGTGTCGTTCACCTCCTTTTGCTTCACCTTCCAAGCAGTTTTGACTCCATCATGGAGCTCTGACAGATGTGATGGAGAGGACAGCCCAGAGTAGATCGAAGCTTGTCCCAAGAGAAAAGCAATGTCCTTGTGCCGTAGGGACATAACTGCCATGGCTGGACACCATCTATTATTTAATTATCTTTGAAGGGCATGGCATTTTTGGTTAGTATGTTGCTGGGGTCATTGAAGAACTGTTGAGAGTGCATGACATAGTTCACTGATATTATGTGAAAAACAAACATTTGCAGAAAATTGCAGGAGAGACCAGAACATCCACCAGACAGTTTTTGATATTTCTAGACAGTGAAACCCCTGTCTCAAACCCCAATATGGTGTATAAGACCACTGACATTTCTATTACACGGTTAATGCAATTTTTTTTTTTCTTTTTTCACTTTTCCTGCTTGAAAATTATAGCAGACACTGTTGCAATAACTGTTACAAATCTTGTGTATAAGGTTGACATTGGGACCAGATGCTATCATCAGAGAAGGTTTGGCCACTCTAAGGACCATGAATTATTGGAAATTTCATAGCAATCTGGTCAAGAGCTTTTAGATATCATCTCTCCAGACGAAAGTGTTGAGCACACAGATGGAGGGATGGACTGACTGACTGACTGACTGACTGACTGACTGACTGACTGACTGCAGATCTGCCTTTTTCATTCTTCATTTACTGATAGTATTCACATGAAAAATGGTGACTTTATCCCTTTTTCCAAATGAGCCTTAGTCAAGACCCACAAAAGGCTCCTAGGAGAGGTGCATGACATTCTGGGTACTTGGCATGAACACAGAACAAGCCTGCATGAAAGCAGAAGCCTGCAGTGCAATAAATATGAGAGCTCTGAAGAGAGAGGCAGAAAATACTTGAGAGTCAAAGATGTGAATAGTGTGATTTTCTGCATTTTGTCAGTGATGTAGTAAATTATGGCCTCAGTGCATGACAAAAAGCTTCTGTTTGTTCTTTTCCCAATATCATTCCAATGGAGCCAGTGTGTCTTATTCCCCATATGGGATTATAGTGTGGCTGCAGCGCTTCGAACAGTGAATTTATACTGACCTTCTCCCTATTTATGGTATTTCTTTGTTGTTGTGGCTCTACCTATGTAACCTGGTCAAGTGGTAACTTCATTTATTTATTCATGAGATTTCGTTGAGAATTTTTTTCTGGTAAAAATGGTGTGGGGAAACTCTGCTTTAGAGCCTGTTCACATTTGGAAGCCACAGGGTGTTCTGAGCATCCTATTTTTTTATTTCTAAAGCAGTCTTCTTAGCTGTATGGGGTTAAAGCCCATGGACATATAACTCTTATGAGCATCTCACTGAGTCAGTGATTGACAACCTGTTCAACACTGTAGCCCCACAGAGAACTCTTCTTCAGAAAAAAGGAAAACATACAAAAAATTACATTTTGTTCAAACATAAACATGTGTAGATGCAAATTTCAGCCTCTGGAGAATTTAAAACTGCAAAAGTTGTATTGTGTTATTGTGTACGTTACATTCAATTCAAGTTCGGCCCTAATAGTTTCAAATTTCTTCTTTAATTTAGTTGAAAGGATGTTTCCACAAGAATAAAGATGCTAAATTGCTGATGTTTAAGAGATATAATGTTTATCATGTTTATCATCTTAGTCTAGTGTGTAATTAGCACTAAACACAGCTGAGGCCAATGAGAATGTTGTTATTTATGCAGGTATTTAGTTAGAAACTGAAGTATTACATTAAAAATTTGACCTGACCATGGAGCTAGATTAAGACCCCATTTACACTTGCTATTACAGCACGATGTGTATCCAGACACATTATCTGGATAAGGCGAGGGTTTTGGATCTGTCTGATCGCGTCTGAAGGTAGTCTGGATCGCCGTGTGTTTGGATCATAATGCAATCTGTACAATGTACTGGCATCCGTACACAACATACACATATTTGTTTTTACGTTAACGTAAAAGGAGTTGAGTTTCATTCAACTTTTCACTCTCCAGTCTTTTAGCGCCAAGAGTCCAATGGGAAGCCTGGAAGTAGTCCTCTTAATGACCTCAGTCAGCATCTCACATCTTCTGGGAATAACCCTGTGAATGGAGACATGAAGAATGGAGCCTGGAGCAAAGCTCTGATATATATGTTGTTTTGTATTGTAAACCAGAAAATAGTGGACTCCTGGGGAGACTTTGAGGAAGAATTTCTGTTGTCGTGGTTCAGACATGCTTATTGTGCAGACAGTGTAGGCTTTGCCTCCCTGTTATTAAATGTTTTAAAGGTACATTATCAGTAAAAACTCAATATAAGTCAGGTCACTATCATAGAGTCTTTACATTACCTTGGTTCTCTTCAGTCCAGTTATTATTCAATTATTACCTTGTATAACAGTATAATAATAAAACAGAACTTTTACTGTGAAACATGTGCCTTGTGAAGCATGTTAAATGATGCCAAGTGATCTTTTTCATCAGCTTGTTTGCATCCTATGAGGCTGCTGACCTCCAAATACACAGTCCAGTCTGTAGGTCCACAAGAGGGGGCAGTGAGTGGGAAGACAGGGACATTCAGTGTGGTTCGTCATCATATAACACACCACATTCAGCTGGGGATTAAATCCATTCCAGATAAACGACATTGCTGCTGCTTTAGCACAACCAGTTCTATTATTATCACAACTTCCATATTATCATTATTATTAGCTTGTTTTATTATCACTCATTCGTTCATGCATTCTCCTGCTAGTGTGCTGTTTGTTATTGCCTACAAAAATATTATGAACAAATGAAATCAGATAAGAGGTATTTAGGCATGACAACCCTGCTGACGTGCCTATACATTCGGAGTCGGATGGAATGAATTATTTACCTGGACTCATCTCCTATCGTAATTACAGGGGCTGCCGATTGGACGGGTGCGCAGCGGCTCGCTTCATAAACTGGTGTGCAGCCGCTCAGTTTGAGCAGAGGAGCAGAGGGAGAGCACAGAGCTGCAGAGGGAGAGAGACAGAGCAGAGAGCTCAGATACTTTAGAGCAGTTAGAGGAACGCAGACTTGGTCTAGTGCTGCGCGGCGCGGCGCGTAAAATGCGCGTTTTCGTTTTTACGCACAGCGATAAATGTTTACGATTAGCAGATAGTAATCGATTGATATCGAAATGTCACATACTTACACTGAATCCCTGAAATTATTATTTCCAAGACAGCAAAGTCTTTAAGTGGGCATTCAGCAGAATATATACACTTCCAGCTGAGCGTGCGGTGGGAGAGGTTTTGTGAAACTTATAGCTCCAATTGGCACCGGCTTAAGTTCTTAAGCAGAAGTTTCAGTGTGACTTTCGGTCTTATACAGCGAAATGGATCCTTTATTTAATACCACCGACGCGCCAAATTGGACCACCGGCTCCAACTACACCAATAACGGGACGGTGTACCGGAACCAGTTTGTGCAGCCAGTCTGGAAGATTGTGCTCTGGGCCATTGCGTACAGTTGTATAGTTATTGTGTCCGTGGTAGGCAATCTTACCGTGATCTGGATTATCATGGCGCATAAACGTATGAGGACCGTCACCAACTATTTTCTCCTGAACCTGGCGTTCGCCGAAGCCTCGATGTCCGCCTTCAACACGGTGATCAACTTCACATACGCTGTGCACAACGAGTGGTACTTCGGACTAGTCTACTGCCGCTTCCACAATTTCTTTCCGATCGCGGCTGTGTTTGCCAGCATCTACTCAATGACTGCCATCGCTCTGGACAGGTAAGCCACGGGTTTCTGTTGTAGAAGTACATATGAAATGGCGAAAGACTCGCTAGTCATCCTTTACTGAAAAAGATCCAAAAGCCTTTCATGTTGTCCAATCCACCACATTCACCATGAATTTAAGAATTCATTAAAAACGCACAATAAAACTATTGTTAATTAATGATTGATCATTATTCATTACAAATTTGCACCTCAATTGTTGACACCAAAATGCATCAATATTATGAGAATATTACAGTGGCACCTAAAAAAGTTATAGGATCACTTTACATTCTCCACACTGCTGAATCCGCGTTGCCCGCTCATAAGGTTTACAGCAGTATTCTAGAAAACAAAACAGCTATCTAGAGGATTGATGTTGAATCCTTAATCACCAACAGGTGACAGAGATAAAGTTTGTTTCTCTCTACCATTGAGGTTGAGGGCTCTTTGACTGAAAAGGGCTTCAAAAAATGTAAAATAAAGCTTTTATTCTAAAGTGCGTCCATATCCTCCTGAGAACCGAGAGAAAAAAGTATCTTTCCATTTGTTTGTTTGTTTGTTTGTTTGTTTAGTGATTTCCTGTCTCTTTGGAGCTAAAACAACTCATAATTTAGAATTTTATAAAAATATTTTTAGTTTACATTTTACAGCATGTCCACTGTAGTGAACAGAACGATTTTACCATAACACAACGAAATCATAATAGTTTGACAAGAAAACAAAAATGTCAATCCATTTTTTAAATGAAACTGAACATTTGGCCTGTATTTATTGTTGAACTACTGAACAAAATTGACATAATTAAACATTCATAACATTGCTATTATTTTTCCTAACAAAAAGTTTAACTGAACTCTAACTTCAATTTTATGATTTTATGACATGTTCATAAACAAGAAAATATATGATTGCCATAGTTAATATATAAAATATTTGACATATCTTTTCTCTTTTCCTGGCATTTGCGTTGTGCTGCAGTCTCCACTTTGTCTCAGCATGAAAACAAAGTTCCCCTCATCCCACCCGAACATATGAGATATCATTGGAAAGGCCAGGATGTCCTCTACTGAGCACACCAGGACTTAGTTGGGTAGCTCAAATGAGTCAAAAGATATGGACCAAAACCAAATGTCCACTACAGAGGACACAAATGAATAGGCTGGGTCTCAGGAGGACATACTCAACGCACTGATTTCACCACCAGCTGTTCAGACAGCTCTAGTCAAGTCAAATCAATTTTATCTATACTGCTCAATATCTCAAATCACAAATTTGCCTCAAGGGCTTTTGTAATCAGTAGGCTGCAGCATATGGCACCCCCTGTCTTTTAAACCTTCAGTCAGATAAGGAAAAACCCTGTGGCTGAGTTTGAGTGAGAAAACAGCTCATGAATTTTGAGAAATGTGGTATTTGATTGCATTTTGCGTTGAAGCAAAGTGATATCAGTCCACATTGTCTTTTGGCTTGCAGACTGTCTGAAGAGCTTTGAGAAAGTGTACTTAGTGTTGAGAAATGTGTGTTAAAACTAATTTGGAGCTCTCCACAGGACCCCTTCTTATCTTAAATGTTGAAGGAAGCTCTGTGTAGCTCAGTGAATGGAACAATCCACCCATACAGTTACAGTTAATGGTTCATAGCCTTCTGGATCATATCCTAGGAAAAATAAAACGTATGTCATCTGTGTTAGGTTTTATCTGCCCATGAGAGACTTTCCAGTAGTTTAGTAGCTCCGCTGGGTAAATGTGAGGTTTGGGAGATTTCTATCTGTGAATCGAAAGCTTCTCTTCATTTCAGTGAGCATTCATGAAAAAACCCTATTCGTCTGTTGGATGGTTCCTTGACAATGAGGCTGAATAAAAATGTCTGTGCTGCTGTTTTATATGCCAGTGTGTGTGTACCTGAGCGTGGGTATGTGTCTGCATGTGTTGTCTCATTTGTTTCGATGTATGCATCCTTGTGTGCACAGTTGTTTGCATGCATGCACTGTGTGATTGTGTGTGTCTCTATGCAAATATGTACAGTACAGTGTGAATGTCTGTGTGAGTGTGTGGTGCACATATGTGTGCGCACCCCTGCCTCTGTGTTTGCATGTGGGGTAAACGTGCATCCATTTGTTTGATTCAGACAGCCATTTCCTCCTGTAACAACACATAAAGCTGTGTCCATTCTGCCTCAAGCTGATTTCATCAACATCTGTGTATTTTATACCTCAACATCTCAAGAGATAATGGCCTGTAATCCCTCAGATTATGTCTCTTTTGGGAAAGCCATGACCTTTTCCAAAATTAAGTTAAACCATTACAGCTTGTGGCAGTAAGAAACCTGCTCATTGTTAGTTTGTGATTCAGGCAAATTCACCGTTCAAGAGATGTAGAAATCTTGTTCTTCTCTCCTGACCCCTGTCCATGCAACACAAAGATGTTATTAAAAACCCAGAGAAGCATTTAACTTACATGGACAGCATCACTCTTTTTGTGACTGTGGTAGGAAAAGGTATTTCGGAATTTCTGAAAATGGAGAGGATGATGATGGTGGAGGTGAGGAAAAGATTAGCCCACTGTGACCCATCACTCGCAGCCATCTCTCACCAGTTAATGTTTCACTTATTCATTTTCATACACCACTTCCTGTGCAAACTGAAGAGTTCCCATTAGTTGCTAGACATCAAATCTGCAGGTACTTTGCAGGGGGTTGGGGCACTGTGCTGCTGCTGATAAGACATTTTTTTTATCTTCATAATTGCTGCAATCATTCCCATGGTGTTCGTGTACTGCACAACCCATCGATCAGATGTATAGCTGAGTGCTGATGTCAGTGTGCTCGCTCCGATGCTGATTGTATTAATGTAGTAGGTTAGAAAAAAACAAAGCTTTATTGAAATATTCACCTGAGCTGCATCCAGGCTCACAAAATCCATGTTCAAATTCAATTTTCTATTTGTTTTACCCTGGATTGTCTTTTAATGAAATTGGATTTTATAGAAGAACTGCTTGTTTGTTGAAAATATCTGACAAATCTAGTGGGGAAAAGGCTTAAATGAATGGAATTACAATCCAATAAAAGTTGCTCAGTTTTTAAGATAATCATATCCTCCAGTATTAGGGTGATTATGGCTCACTCACCTAAGTTTAAACTTAGCGTAGTTTTATCACAAGTCTTTAAAAACAGGAGATTTAAAGCTGCTTAATTTAAACTGAATGCTACATATCATGCTAATGAGATTACAAGAACAGTGCTGATGTTTAGAAGCTAATATTTGTTAATTAGCAATAAACACTCTTACAGCTGAGGATGACAGAAATGTCGGTTAGTTTTGCAGGCACTTGGTCTCGTCTTTTTCTCGTCAAATCAACATTTTGGCCTGATGATGGCAGAGGGAAAGTGAATGGATTAATGAAGTTGTTACAATTTGTCCTGAAGGGGACATCAATGTATTCCCAAAATTTCATGGCTATCCATACAATGGTTATTGAGATATTGCACTCCAAACCATAAACGTATTACCTTATGGGCTTTCTAGAGAAGAACTCAGGCGATTGCCATAGTTAGCAGGATACTGCATCTGAGAACAATCAAAACAAAATCTGTCCTGCAGATGTGGAGATAATTCACTGGGTAAGTAAAAACTTTGACGTGCTGGTGGCACTAGAGGAAAACTCCGGAAAACTCAGCAGACCATCAGCGTCCTTATGATTCCATGAATAGTTGTAACAAATTTCATGGCAATCTAGCAAACTGTTTTTAAAATATTTTAATAAAAAATGAAAATGTCAACCCGCTCCTTTGGGGACCATGAATGTATATATGTGCAAAGTCTCAGTCTCAATTACAATAAATTAAATAGTTGTTGAGATATTTTGGTCTGGACCAAAGTGGCACCAAAGACAGATTTTGCCACCCCTAGAGCCATAACAAAATACTAAATTTAACTGCTAATTCCAAAACATTTGTGAATGTGCCGACATTGAGAAATAAGTGTGTTTCAGAGACAGAAGTGTTCATGTGGTTTAGAACAGGTGGGGATATCCAATTACACTCACCAACAGTCATGTGCCCGTGTAGCTATGTTATGCCTATAATGTTTTCTAAGTTGAAGTTTATTGCGTTATTTTGTGATATGTAAATAAAATGTTAGCAGTTGACATCATTGTTAAACTATCATTTGGTATGAAGTCAGATGGGTCAACCATAGTTACTCATTTAGCTAGTCAAGCTAAATGATTTATATGTTAGCAAGCTAATGTGTATTTTGAGTACTGCTCCACAGTTTCAGCAGTTTGCTGTGTAAATATCTAGTAGCCAACTAGCAAGAGCCAGTCTGTGTGGCATTTAAGTACAGCCTGACACAGCAGCTAACATGGTTGTTGATTCTTCGTCTTCTTGAAAGACTTTGTATTTACATACTGGATTGCCTTTGATTGGACAGCAAAATTACACATAATTTAGTCTTTACTAGCTAAGACATTAATCATGCCCCCTGCTTTAATAGTTAAAAACTCAGGAATAGCTGGTTCAACTCCTTATAGGTGAACCACTCTCCCCTGGTCCACAGACATGTGACTCAAGTGAAATGAAAGTGGTAAATTGCTTATACAGCACGTGTGAATACTGGAATGTTGACAGAATGTATTGGCGATGCAATTGACCATAGATTTCTCCACCTTTTGCCTGAGGCGTCCAGGGCTAGGCTCCAGCTTCCAGTGGTTACAGAGTTTAGAGAGTGGATTGACAGATATTTTTGAATACTTACAATGTATCGATGTGTGCAGTGCAGTGGTGAGGATGTGACTGAAATTCATTATTGTCTCATTTAGCGAGACTAATTTCTCCACCGTTTAGTTCCGGTCTTCCACGAGACTGCCACTGATAGCTGCTCTTGGCCCTTTGTATGACTCACTGATGATTACTTTCCCTCGTGTTCACTCTTTACCAGTGATTGAACTGATCAATTCCTGGTATACTCTGAGAGGACAGCTGGAAATTACAGACAATGATCATTCAGAATGAGCTGGTAGAGAGGCGCAAATGTGCATTTTCAAGTGCCTATTTGAGTAAAGATGCCCTTGATTAGGCTGATTGGACAGGATGAAGGAGACCTATATGCAAATTAGCACATGTATGTATCATGTATATACAGTACAGGGAAATAATGTTATTTGATCTAATAACAGCAACATTTGGACCAGCTGATTTGGTAAAACAGAGTTGATAGCACTGCTGCTCAGTCTAATCAGAAGCCTCTCTCCCATTTCTGCAGTGCCTTAACCTGTGAATGCACTGGCAGTTTTTCATGCTGTTATTATGGGGACCAGGAAGTAGGGATGTATATCCTGCAGTTCAGTTTGGTCCTTTAGAACGGGGGTGTTGGGGAAAGAAAATAATGGCGCTATGTTCTACCATTTGATATATGAAAATATTTGAAGACTTGATTTCATTTTTTATTAGGGTAAATATGGTGTATTTATTTTGAGATTTCCATGTCAGTTATTTGTGCAGCTATGGTTATTGAAAGTGACACTCACTTATTCACTCACTTCTGCCTGAGTTTAGACACTGCTGCCACTTTTCATGAAAAAGAGCCAAATCTCATCTGTTGCACCCAAGAAATTTAAGGGGCATAAATTCACATAAAAAGGAAATCAATTTAGAGAACATATAAATAATAAAGCCACAGATGAAATGAACCTGCTAAGATGGTAATAGCTGTATTTTTGCAGATTTACACAGTCCATAGGAAGAGGTCTGAGCACAGATGAGACTGTTCTGACATCACTCAGAAATGATTCACACAGCTCTCCTTTAACGATATTAAAAAGAATACGACGCTCTCACAACTCAGGACTAGCTAGTGAGCCAGAAGGCTAAACAACAACAGGAACTTTAGCTGGTAAAGCAAAACTATGCCTGTATTTCTCAAATGTAATTAAGTGTGTAGAACTATTTACATTTCATTTTCATTTTTTGAAAAAGGGACTGATGCTATACTAATCACTTCAGCAACATACCATGCTGTGTGTGTGTGTGTGTGTGTGTGTGTGTGTGTGTGTGTGTGTGTGTGGATGCTTATGACAATGTTGTGTTTACAGCTTCTTTTGGGACCAAAAAAGTAGCAACAGCTTCTCACTTCCTAGCAAGCCAGCATGTGTCTGCAGTTGAACGATGATAAGCTATTAGTGACATATTATAAATATTACACTCACTAATTAAGGGTCACATTTTTCATCTGTTTAATAAACCAGAGGGCCACAGGTTAAGTATTCCACTGGAGGCTCTACCTAATGAATTTCAGAGCTAAATAGACAAAGCAAGTGTGATGAGCCTGCCACAAGCTGGGAAACCAAAAGTTGCTTATTATTATGAATAGTGTATATTTGATCTATTAAGTATTCATAAATGATGATTAACCATTAAGAACAACAACAACTTATAAACCCTTTGTAAAACATGCTTTCAGTTACCTTAATAGGCTAGATTGCAACTTATAAAACACTCCATCTCCACATCTACTGAAATGCATTCTGGGAAATAACTTTACTCCAGGGCATTGCTCTGCAGCACACTGAATGTCACTCTGTCACACTCATGATATATATCAGTGCCGTCTAGTGGGAGTGGCTGAGAATAAAGAGTGTTACACATTCACCAAGGTAATCACAACCTGCTTTGAGACCACTTGCCTCGGCTACCCCTCACACAGCCACACAGAGGAACAAATGAAAGGGTGAGTTTCTCAGTGCTGGACCATTTATATTCACCTACTGCAGCTGAAGCTCACAGGCATCTTGTCCCAGTTAGACCAGGTCACGGCAGCAGATGACTTCCTGCGCAGCATATCAGCGACAGCTCATGGTGGCCTCTCCACCTCTCTCACCTCCTTCCTCCAATTTCCACTTCCTTCGCCTCCCTCCTCCATCTGCTGTCCCCAGAGGGATCATCGTGGGAAGTTATTGTGGCCTCTGCTGCACTTCTCTTTGTGGTTCTTTTTGTAACTCATCTTCTGTGCATAAAAAATGGGAAGAATGTATGTTCGCACTACAAAAGGATTATGTGACAGGAGCACAGTGGCATGGATGTAGCAACAAAGAAGATGTGTGCAGGAAAAGGACTTTAGCTCAGTTCTCTACATGGGAATTTTGATTTCCCATCATGAACATTTTGTCTGTGAGTGAAATTTTCCCATGTGGCTTTTAGGTTTTCTCATTCAACCCTGACAGAAGCCTTTCCCAATCCATAAGCACATTTATTTATTTATGGAGGAACAAAAACACACCAGTCCAAGGGATAACATGTTCAAGCTGGAGTTGGTAATGTTGGAGAAACCAGCAAGAGCAAAGTTGATTTTGAAAGTATCCAGAATCCCCCCACCACCACCACACACACACACACACACACACACACACACACACACACACACACACACACCTTCCTTAGCCACTCCCCAGAAACATGAATGTGCACAGCCTGACTGCAGCCAGAGGAACACTCCATGACAGAGCGTTGGGAGAGGAGTAGTGATGAGTGATGACCTTTAAATAAATATATTAATAAACAACTCTGTTAATTGCCACAATCATAGAAACACATGCACAAACATACCTTTCAGCCTTTCAGTTCTCTGTGTTACTGGGTTAGTTGCTGAACGAGAGGCTGTCGCTGCTCCAGTCAGCTGAGAGATGTGAGTACTGGGCTATGCAATGTTGTCATCGCTAGCATATCCAACTACTTCATGTCTCATTCGCATGTAAAAAAGCAGCTAACATTATCATAGTAAATGAACATGGCTACTGTTAGGACTCACAGCTACCATGTATTGGGAACTTTTAGATGCACCTTCTCTGCCATTCTTGTTCAACTAGCTCACAAAAGCTTTTGTTTTTGGTTTTGGTTAGTGCTGTCAAAAATACTGCATTATTAACGTGTTAACGCAAATCAATTTTAAGGGGGTAATTTTTTTATTGCGAGATTAACGCTCTTTGTGACCTAGTGAACTTGTAGTTTTTTATCAATCAATCAGTCAAACTTTATTTATATAGCACCTTTCATACATAAAATGCAACTCAAGGTGCTTGACAAAAGATAAAAACAAGGAAAGTCTGTACAACGCCCATTCCCAAACACGCCCCCAGACACCCACACACACACACCCCAATGAAACTGTCGATGTAAAAACATTTACATAATAAATGTTTATAAGCTGTGGCCACTGCTAGTAATGTCAGAAAAACTACAGGATCCGATTTTAAACCGGAAACAAAATAATAGGCACGCCCCACGCATGTGTTTGGTCTTGCCTGCTTGCTAGCTGTAAAAAAGTAGGCTACAGGTTTGTGTGGATGTCAAGCGCGAAACGTCGAAATGGATGCGAACAAGATTCTGAAAGGAAAGTTTAGTTTAAAAAAGCTGCCAGATGGGTCGACTGACAAGACCAAAGTTATCTGTGTGTATTGTCGGTGTGAACTGAGTTATCACCGTAGCACATCCAGTCTGAAATACCACTTGATGGCCAAACACACGGCTAATGCGAATTCTCCGCCGCCTCCTTGTCAAAACCAGGTGACAGTGGATGGCTTTCAACAGAGGCATATGGATGCTATTATGTTCAAAGGAAACTTAAGAAAGGAAAGTTTAAGCCATGGTTTAACTGCACTATAGGCTGAGTCCTAGTTTACAATGATGTGCACTTTGTAACTTTATTTTGAATCACCCTGTTTTGATTCCTTTTTTTTTGTCATCTGTTTATTGACAGTTTTAAATTGTGTGAGATTAAATTTAAATTATTGTGCGATTAAGTATTTTAATCGATTGACAGCACTAGTTTTGGTATTTAAAGGACCCAAAAATGCCACACTGACAGAGAAGACAGGAGACCAGTAAAAGTCAGTGGCTTTGATGAATATATGGAGAATGTGCAAACAAATCCAGAAGAATCACAGAGCTCAGAGATGACTGAGGAGGAACAGGCCAGATAAGTGTTGAATCTAATCCTTTCAGAAGTTGCAGACAGACAGGGCATGGATGAAGATGGAGGTAAGGATTAGGCACTTGAGTATAAAAAACAAAAACAAAAAAGAGTCAAGGAGGGGTAGGGGTATATTCAGGTTTCAGTCGTTACCACACAGATGAACTGATGATCTGCAAAATACTGGGTGGAACACAGGTGCTTATGTACTGTGCCAGCAGGTGAGTCGTGATTGTCAAATTGTGAGTGGGTGTGCTCAGGAGAGGAGCAGGCCGGACCCAACCTGTCAGCCACGCCCTGCAGTGAAACATCCTCAAACATGACAAACAAGAGACAGAGGGAAACACAAAGACACAATGGGGAAAGGGAGAGGAAAACTGTAGATCCACACAGCTTTAGCAACATATCTGCAGAGCCTTGTGGAGGACGTGCAATGAGCACACAGGCAGAGCGCACACAGAAAGGCAGGCCATCCAATCATTTCATTCAGATGAGTCAAATGACTTCATAGGTTTATTACAGGCATGCAACAGACACAGATACCAGATTTGATTTATTGATTGCTGTTGTTACACAAATAAGAAATGCTTCTAAAATACCTACTTATTACCTACTCTAGCTTTCAAGGGCAACCCACCAATTTTCACATCAAGCTCAGTTAATCCATCATGACAAGCCCATAACAACTGCTGTGTAATATGATCTGTGACTTTGAAGGGACATTTCCAAAGATTGGTTATTTGGTTATTAATAGATGAAAGTTCACACTGAATAACATAGATATTTCACAACATCAGTGTAAATGGCTAGCTCAACAGCTAATTTGCACCAGTGGTCCTGACACAATTTATAGTACAAATCAGGAAATTTTACTAACACTAATATAAAAGATAGCCCAGATGATGTCATCATGCTGGGGTTTGAGACTTAAAACTTCTAACAGGAGGCCTATGTCATAAAACTAGAAATGAAATAAGTGGGCATGATTTATTAAAATGATTTATTTCCAACATGGTCCCAAGATGTTAAAAGACAGATATGAAACATGTAATCTAAAATAAAGAGTCAGATTGTATATCCATACATTAATGTAAAGACCTCATTTACAATATAGCCAAGTAAAAAATAGACAAAAGATGCTAGACGCCAAGAAACACTTATAGGAAGCTTAGTTAAAAATGTGAATAAAAAGTAAAATTAATGATAAGCCAAACCACTAAAATAATAAAACCTTAGGAATAAATAAAGCAATTAAAATTTAAAGCAAATGAATCAACTAAAAACAGCTGGAGGTGAAAAATTTAACTTGTCCCAAGGACAAAAATGATTTCAGCATGTTTGAAAAATCCCATCATTAAAAGACAACCCAGAAGACATGTAAGGGAGTAAAAACAGTAAGGGCATTATAAATAAATAAAATCCTGTGTCTGTCACACGCCAGAGAGAGAGAGAGAGCTATCTAACCTTAAATCTAACCTTATACAGCTCACAATGATGAGCATTATAATTATCTCAAGTAATAAATCTTGTGCAATGAACAGTATCCAAGGACTTCAGAGTTGAAGCATTCATGCATAAGATGTCACTATAATCGAGACTGACAGGAAAGTTGCCTCAATAAACTTTCTACAGTGTGGAGGAAAACATGATTTATTCTGATAGAAGCAACTTTTTTTTTCTTTTTGCTTAATATGCTCACCAGTGTAGTCACATGATATTTTAAAGTGACCTTCTATTTGATCCAAATTCTTAAATACTAGTACTCTGGGACTCTTTCAGTATTTACACTATTCTTAGTACAGGTTATCATAAACTATATTTTAGAAGAACAATTTATTATTGCGTGCAATTTACAAATCAGAAAAGCATTGTTGAGGGAACTTAACAGCAGAATGTACATTGTCTGCAATGCAGTACCAAATAGTATCATTGGCATAAATATGAATCAATATAAAGAAAACAGAACAGGCCCAGGATAGAGCCCTGTGGGACACCTTTTGCGATTTGCACAAATTCTGATTTAACAATGGTCACGCACTGGTCTCCATCCATGAGGTAACTCTGAAACCATTCATAAGCAATTTCATCAAATCTGATATTGTCAAGCCTTTTTAAAAGCAAAGCATGATTGACTGTGGGGAATGCCTTTGAAAGATCAATAAATGGAGCTGGTTCCCTTCCATCCTAAGCTGAAATAACATCATTTAAAACAAGGTTGAGCAGTGACAGTGCTTTGCTTTTCTCCAAACCCTGACTGGTTAATGCTTAGAACAGAATTTAATAAGAGGAATGATTTAAGTGGAAGTGGTAGTATTTTTGCTCAGCATGATCATGTAGAAATAGGCCTCTAGTTTTTAACTTGGACTGCTCCACTGCCTTCATTTAAAGGAGTTACATAAACAGTTGTTAAAACTGAAAGTTTAAAAATGCATGTTATGCAGCTGACTAAAATTGTTACAGCAAGCTTTAAAAAGTCAGCATCAAGTTTGTCCATGTCAACCAAGTTCTTTACATATATAGCTCATAATGCATTGGGCCAGGTCACCAGAAGAGAACAGCTGTGACGTGAAAGGCCTTGGCATTACCTGGGCTCCAGAATCAGTAGTGGACAGAGGGTTTGATCAAACAGGTTACCATTCATTCATTCATTCATCTTCTATACCCCCGACTATCCCTTTCGGGGTTGGGGGGGGGCTGGAGCCTATCCCAGCTGTCAATGGGCGAGAGGCAGGGTACACCCTGAGCCGGTCGCCAGCCGACTGCAGGGCAACATACACACGACCATTCACTCTCACATTCACACCTAGGGACAATTTAGAGTCACCAATCAACCTAATGAGCATGTTTTTGGTCTGTGGGAGGAAGCCGGAGTGCCCGGAGAGAACCCATGCATGCACGGGAAGAACATGCAAACTTCGCACAGAAAGCTGTGGAGAGAGGAGGAAATCAGAGGGACAATTTGTGCTGTAGAGAATTCACAGCCTTACAGGACTTTGCTGGATTTTAATTTGAATTAATAATAACTAGATTTAGCCTTTCTTGTTGCAGATTTGCATTTCTTCATTTAATAGAAATGTTGAAATGCATTGTTCTGCCAAACAGAAACTTGAGTTCACTGGCACTCATGTCACAGATGTCTGAGATCCAGTTTAAGTTCCAGTGTTCACATTATGCTTGATGGTATCATGTAATTGTGCCACATTAAGGTGGAATCTGTGTTTCAGAGGTATGGAGTTGTTTCTGTGTTTCTGTCCCTGCTGTTTTAAGGCTCAATCTGTTTGTTGTCTTACTGCTCAGGTCACTGCAAACACAACACATTTTACAGGAGGATTTCTTGCCTGAAGTGAGCCAGAATGCATCAAAATTTCCACTGTTAATTTCACTTTCCAAAGACAGCGTCAGTGCTTCTATAAATTCACATCCATCAGAGTCAGTGTCACACATTTAGATAATTTTGAACAGCTGCCTCAGAGCCATGTCACCTCTGAGTGAATAAACAGCACTCTAATCAACACTTGTCATCGCCTGTCACTGAAAAAACAGCCCAGATGAGAGCTTGAAAAATGGCTTTGAGACTGGTAGTACCTTGTTTCAGGGCACTTAGCTTACTGGTGGATCCATTCATTACTAATGTGATGTTCTTTCATTTAGCATTCTTATTTGATCTCATTAAGCAGTTGTTTTAATTGTTTACAAAAAAATGAAGTGACAAGTATGGTGGCCTGAATGCTCACTGCACTGCAATTTAGGAAAACACAAAACTCAAGCAAATGACGAAAACATCTTCATCAATTTGACAACACAGGTGCAGCATTTAGAAAACAAAATGCTGCAAATACAGAAAGCGTAACCAAATACAAAAGCACACTGCAAATACAGAAAACTCAACTGAACACAGAACACATTCAGACACACCTGATTCAAAGCTATTACAATGATAAGCTTAAATTATCAATATGATATGAATGAAAGTTTAACTGGGAGAGTGTGACTCCTGAAAGTAACGTAAAGTAATCAGTACGAGAGAAGACTTTCGTCCTGTTGGAGTTGTGTGAGCTACAGTACAAAAACACTCAGAGTGGTACAGCTGTGATACACAGCGATGCTCGCTCCACCTCAGAAACAATCTTTGAGTACACACTCTCAGAGAGAATGCACTCACACTGGACAACAGCCAAGTTTAATTTTGTTCAACCATCAAGTTACTCATGGAATTAATGTCAATTAGGGACTCCTGTTACGACCTGCTGCCTGAGTCATTTGTCATTTTAACTGGTGAAAGTGATGGTCAGTGCCAGCTGAAAATGAGAAGCTGCCGCCTGAATGATTTGCACAAGGCTCTTTGCTGAGTTTCACAAATATTGTGCCAACCTGGATGTCAGAACAGATTCAATCACCAGTGCAAGCAAACCATTTTTCACATTCACATACTGTAATTTTCACTCTTATATGCAGTGAGTTGCTTGCAGTGTAGAGCAGTTTGTGGTAAATGAGAGCAACAGTGCAAGACTAGCAGGCTGAGATGGCAAAACACAGTCAAGTAGAGAAGGATAGGATTTTGATCAGTTTTATCTCAGCCAATACCAATCCACTGAAATGTGCCCACATCTGCCACAATACTTATTCATAGGATCAGCTTGGGGCAGCCCTTGTCTTTGTATTATTCTTCTTACTATCAGTAGTATTATTAGTATTATCACCTTCACCAGCACATAGAGTAGATTAGGCTAACGTCAACAAGCAAGTTCATCTTGCTCCACAGTGAACACACACTGCTTAACCAGAGCATTTCTTTGTGCCCACACAAACACACACTCAGGCTACACACACACTCAGGGAGGAGGTGATAGGAGGAGTGTGGGGTGGAGGTGGATATTGGTTTTGTCCATGACACAGGAGTGTCTGCTGGTTATTGATGAGGCCAAGGTGCCCAAAGGAGTCGTATGTATGCATGTCAGCAATAATGGAAACAACAGTGACAAAATTTCAAATTACCCATCCTCCAACACACATATGCACACACACACACACACACACACACACACACACACACACACACACACACACACACACACATGCACACACCCCAGGCTCTTCCACCTTCACCCGGTATATCTCCTCCCAACTGTTGATGGGAATTTCACCTAACCTTCTTCAAAACAACAACAACCCCCTGAGAAGCCAATAAACCAGAGGAAACAAATTCATGATCAAATTACCACAACCTACTTTCAAATGCAATTTTGAGAAAGAAAAAAAAAAAAGGAAAAAAATCACTGGCAGGCTTGAAGGCAGGCAATTTCATCTGCCGCTTTAGCTGCTTCCTTCTTAATCACGTCTCTTCTGGAAAACAGTGCAGCAGCCTCATGGTGTTTATATCGAACCGTTGCATTGCCATGGCAGTTTAGTTGCTCTTTGTGGATAATTGGAGGTGTATGTCACCCATGCAATCTAGCACCAGCTACCAATGCTGCCTGCCACCTAGTGAGAAGGTATCGTACTGAGAGGAATCAGATATTGCCCACAGACAGATATCTGGAGAACACAGTCTCAAAGGTGTGCTTTCCAAGATGTGAAATTAAAGACAGAGAAACACAGGCAAGCCGAGCTCTCCACTGATAAATCCTCAAAATGAAATACCTCTCAGCTGCAGCAGTGGTTGTTTGGACACTTCAGTCAGGAGAGTCAAGTGAATGAAGTAAAGATAATTGTTTATTATAACAGAAGATAATTAAGTCATGTCAGAAAGCCTTTAGGGCTTAGATTCAACAGGGAGAGGGGCGTCGCCCTGAGCAGCAGCAACATAAATCTCCCCAAAATAAAGTCTATTACTTCCCCTAAAGAATGCTTACTTATCAAGCAGGAATGAAATAGCCCACACTTAAACAAAGATGGCATAATCTGCTTAGAGGTGAGACATAATAAACAGCACGAGACAGAAATTGTTGAGGTTAAGTCATTAAAATCAGCTCCATGAATGAATACACAGAAACAAAATGTGCCCTGCAGTGATTAGGTCAGTATTGACCTGGACAGCTACTTTTTTCTGCCTAGCCAGAAATGGCTAGAGGACAGCAATACCCTTTTTGCAGTGTACCAATTTAAGGTTGTGAAAGTGCAGGTTTGTACTCTCTAGACATCAAGGAAACATGCTTGTTTGTTACAGAGCCCTGCAATCATAATGTAACGACAGGTGCAGAAAGTTACCAGGAACTCACTGGCGATAGTCTCATTGGCCAGTGGTCTGCATTTAACTGCAGCTGTGTTTCCTCATGGTGATCTTTTTTGAGGAGCAGATATTTGCTGCATGTTTGTTTGCCCAGCTGACAGAGGCTGATGCACTGGATGCAAAGTATTGTTGAACTGCACACGGACAACAGACATGCAGTGATGAGGGGTGCTGATGCAGCAGGTGCTGAAGCATTTTCCAGGACTGAAGGCATGCATGGATAGCTTGGAATTAGCCAGAGACTGCATGGTAGTGATCAGGGTACTGATTACAGCTGCAGCAGAAAGTCCTGGAACAACAAATGAAGCTGTGTGTGAACAGAAGAGACATTTCGGACATTAGCTTGATACGACAATGAGAAACTGATTGGACATTTGGAACGGCTCACACTGAAATGACAGCAGCATAGCAGCAGCATGAACATGCTCAGGTACAAAGAGAGAATCACATTCAAAAAGAGCAACAAGATGATAGGCTTCCAGTGAAGGTGTGTCGCTGTGCTATTGGATAGATGTGACCAGCTGATGAAAACATCTGATGTCTCAATTGACAGCACCAGATAATGGAAACATCCCTTGTCCCTTAAATTGTATCCACGTCTCCCACACTTGCATGTTTTACTTGTGTCTTAAGGTACAAATACACTGGATCCATTGGAGGATGTCAAATTGATGGATGGCTGTGATGGATACGACAGGGCAAGTTTGTGACCATGGTGAATAAGCCAAAACTAAGCACCACCCAACTGGCACTACGTCATCCTCCAGGTGGAGCTTTCAGATGTATCCTCACTGGATTCTGTGTGTCTGTACCTTTAGTCCATCTCACTGAGGATGCATGGAGAGACACAAGGAAACCATGTGGGGAAAGGCAGAGGAGGCATTTCTACTGGCAGAATGCATATATATTATTTATTTCTTATTTGCATTTGTATTTGTTGATATTCTGATTGTGAATTCATTATTTAATAACCCAGAATATGATTGTGGAAATGATTTATTAGGCTAAATGTTTAAGTGAAATTAAAGTTATGTTACCATATCAATATATACTTTTAATCTGCCATCTGCCTTCACCTTGGGATGAAATCAGATGAGTCTGGTCAGCTGCAGTGTCCAATCAATAACTGACATCCATTAAGTGGGTGAGTTGGCTGGTAAAACACTTTCTTTGAAGGCTGCTCTGGCATATCCTCGCTGATGGCTCCTCGCAGATCCTGCCTCGATGTTTGATCCTCAGAGCAGAAAGAGGAGCTTTGGCTTCCAGATGGCAGGCCAGAAGTGTCAAATAAGAGATTTGAGACATCAAGGAAATGACAGCAAGGAAATTATGAGTGATCGTGCGTGAGAGGAGCGAATACAGGATGGTATGAGAAACAAACTACAGGCCTAAGAATGCAAAAGATTTTTACAAGAGCGTCATTACAGTGCTGACACTGACACTTTTAAATGTGTGAATGAAACGTTGACTACAACTAATAAAACATCTGTTCATATTGAGCAATGCGGGACAAGCTAGAGTAAAAATTCTCCCCCTCTTGCAGGAAGTATAGTTAATCAAACACAGCAATTGACTGAAACACACTGAAATTGGATGGCAAGTGGGACAGGGTTTGGATGTGCGCAGCAGATGGTCACAAAGCTCTTGCAAATAATTCATAGTATTTGGTAGAACTAACTTAAAGCTTTTCACATTAACTCAATATTGGGTTCCTGCTGTTGCCCCCCTCAGGGATTCTTAGCTACTTAACTAGTACTTTCATTTTCACATCGGTATTCCATGAAATCAAGTTCCCACTCCAGTTGGCAAGAACCCTATATAAAGCCATAAATGTACAAAGTCATTACAGCAAGTACGTCATAATCACTGCGGGACAAAATAGCTCAGGCCTATACAGATATACTGCCTGGAAAATTATTGTCTTCTGTGTATCTTGTTATGATATGTGATTATGAGTTTTTTTGTTTTTTTTTTGTTTTGTCATCCTGTTGTTTCTATGGACCAGCATTCATAGAATCCTAGCTCGTTTCCTAGTCGCCTGCGTGCGGATCTCATTTTGTTCTTGGTGTGTGTTTTCTTAGTATAGCTTCCTCAGTTTGTGTTCTACCTTAATTAGTCTGTCTTTAGAGCTTGTCTGTTTTCCTTTTTCGCTCACCACGGAGTAGTAGATTGTTTTGTTTAGGGCTGAATTTGTGTTTTCTTATACTTTGGGTTTTTTGGTTGTATATAGGAGTTATCTAGTTTGATTGTAATAAACCGTTTGTGTTTGAACAGCTCTCTTTGTTCTCGTGCTGTTTTCTGCCTTTTTGGGGCAAAATCAAAATACTGAGACTCACTAGTCTTAACATATCTATCGCACAGTGGGCTACAGAATCTTGGTGATCAGTCTTAAAAGCATATGAACAAATTATTTTTGGAGTTTTTATGACTTCACATTCATGCTTAAGACATTGCTATATTCCTGCTCTCTTCGAGCATGGCTGTTTGTCAATTCATCATCATGCTGCTGCCTATAGGTTCTGATTGGTTTTCCACACATCTGTTGGAGATCAGGTCCAATATTTTAGAGCCGTGAAGAAGAAGTCCTTCACACATCCACACACACACTGATGAGCAATTTGGGGGTTCAGTGGTTCAGGGGTTCTTGCTGAAGGACACTTCGACATGTAGACAGAAGGAGCCAGGAACTGAAACAGCAGCTCTGCAATCACCGTCTGAGCCACAGCTCTATAAACACAGTGCCATTAGGATTTAGCACAAAACCCAGTACCCAATACTCTTAGGATCTTTTTAGCTGGTGCTGACTGTCGTTTTTGTCAGTTGAAATGACAAACATCACTCGCAGCAGATTATACCAGCTGCAGAAGATTAACCTTAATGCTTTAATGGCTAAAATAAAACTCTCTGCAAGCCAGTCTCATCAGAAAATCCTTTGTGAGGTAAGAGAAACATTACTCTGGAACGTCGTTCCACAACCCTGAGCAGACTGACAGAGTTCTGACTGTTCAGCTGGTGAAAGTCAGTTCTAGCAGAATCTCCCTGTTGCGCTTTTGTTCATTTAACTATTTCCAACTAATTGTTCAGCATTTTGTGAATTTGCCTGGTTGCGGTGTTTGTTTGTGTTTACCCATTGGTTTTTGTACAGACTACACAAACAAGATATAACATGTTAAGAAGAAGAAGAATCGTACTTTTTATTATCACATCACACATGATGTTGCACACTACATGCTTCACGCCATGCTTCCCATGAAATGAATTCCTCCGCATTCAACCCATCCTGGTCAGCCTTCCTCCGCGGCAGACCAGGAGCGGTGGGCTGCCAGCTGACAGCCGACAGCGGCGCCCGGGGACCCAACTCTCTTCATCACCACTGGTCAGGTGGTGATCTTCTTGCATGTTTTCAGCGGGGAATTTTTATGGAGGATACCCCAGGTGAGCATGGGGAGAACATGCAAACTCCACACAGAAAGGCCCCTTTCCTTGATCAGCAGGCACTGAAGGCATGGTGGAGGACACGCCACCAGCGCCCACAGCGGGATTCAAACCAGGACCTAGCTGTGCCTCTAGCTGTGAGGCGACAGTGTTACCACTTGTGCCACCGTGCCATCCAAATTAGTGAGATTTATAGGTGCTGGTAGGCAGATATTGTTTCTTTACTTTCCGTTGTATGAGGTTATTCTTCTGACTTTGAACAAAGGTCTGTGTTTCTTTTCTAAAACATATGTCTCAAATGTAAATGACATTAGGTCCCATATGAAATCCATGTGAACAGGCAAGATTCTTGCATCATTGTGGACGAATGATGAAAGAATTCGATGATGAAACCTCTATTGTTGTCTGGTCTGACTCCCAGGATACATTAAACCAGGGGACAATGCTTGCATGGCAGCAGGGGTTGATGATGATTTGGGCTGGTGAGCAAGCAGGCTGCTGTTCTCTGCAGGTGTGTGTTTGATTCTGACATCAACAGCCTGACTGTGACTCACCTACATGAAGAAAAGCCTCATGGCTGCTAGCACTGTCTGAAGTTGAGCCAAAGCAAAGCCGAGGCCGTGATCTCCCATTTTCAGGAGACTGCTGGGAGCGTTTGATTTCAGAGGCCTCCTCTTGTCTCTGATATAATTAGAAGGAGAGTGTCCATTTAGCAGATTCATTTGGGTTATTAGTGGGATTAAGCCTTTAATTAGACCTCTTTGGCTCACAACGGCATTTCACTGGAGAGCTTTGCCTAAAAGGGAGCCAAAAAAATTAATAACACTTATGTTAATGATCTGTAGAAATGAATATGCATTATGCAGTACACATGTTCAGAGTGTATACAGTCTGCCATAATAATTTTAGAGTGCAGGGTTTTTCATATTTCCATTGCTGGAGAAACATAGCTTCCGGGTTTATGAAGAATTAGGAAGAACAAACAATGTTTAAGAGATTTAAATCAAAGTAAATCATTTCAACTAAATCTCTGATTAACTTCAGTCAAAATTCGATGCATAGGGTGAAAAAAATGAGGTGAAGTGGCAATGACTTTTGACACATGTTCTCAAGTATTATATTTTACGGAAGGGAAAGGGATTCTGCCTGCGAAAGTGTTTCAAACCAATTTCCTATTGAGGCTCAGCGTTAATGATGTTCAGGGTCATTTTAAGTTTTTTTACGCTCCATGGTCCGATTAGGAACATGATTATGACAATGTGAAATGATTATTCAAATGGTGAGGGGAATCGTTTGAGTAGAATTCTACTTCATAGCAGCCTTTGTCATGTTACTCTGCCAGTAGTTTCTCTCCAGAGAGCACACTTTTATGAGCATGTGCACATCCAAAAAAAATGTATCCATGGAACTTTGTCTTTGTTATCGGCATGACTTTTGTCAAGCTTACTGTGTTCTTTGATTATTACACTTAGAAAAAGAAGGATCCCTTTAAATGTTTGACATGCAGGTACGTGGGCGAAAGTGTGTGAATGATTAGATCCTGCGGGTTGTTCAGTGTGTAGTGTGAGATCAGGAGCTCTATTTTAAGTTTATGACTCTTACACAAATGAGCATTTTTTACACTTTGCCTACAAGGACCTAAATAACTTGTGATCACACACTGAACAATGAATCCTCCATCTGTACAACTCTTTATCCTCTCCTCCAGTCTGCCTCTATGTGAACAACTGAACACACTTTCATACAAACCTCATTCACTGGTTCAGAGATGATTTACAGTGTGCTGCAGTTTGGTTTGTATTTTTAATCTTTAAACCAATTTCTGAGCATTATATGAGTAATCTGGCAACTCTCCTACAGCTACAGTTACTGTGACAGATTGGGGTCACATTTTTGAATCTAAATGACTACAGTCCTTGTGCATGCAATATTTTCTACTCTTATATAATGCAGAAGGTGAGTAAATATGAACACCAGCTAATGGACACCATATGGTAAAAATACACTGAATAAACACAAATTCTCTTTCTTTGAATAACATGAATTTATTCTATATTCATATCTACCACTGAAAAGACTATTCTTATATATTAAGCAATGAGACTTTGCATTTGGATAGTCACATAATTTCTTGTGTTAGCTTTGTACTGCACCGAAACAGTGACGATACGGTTGAAGTGCTGGCGCTTGCCTTTAATCTGAGGTGTTGACAACCAGAGTGTGAAATTGATAAAATTATGGATTCATGGGGGGTTATGTGCAGGACTATGTCTTGGTTGGATGCAGTCTACCTTTGGACAGAGCAGGCTAGCTGTTTCCAGTCTCTATGCTAAGCTGAACTTGCCGGCTAAAGCCTCATTTTAACAGAACAGATACACTAATGAGTGTGATATCAATTCTCATCCAGCTCCCAACAAGAACATGGATAAGCGTATTTCAAACTTTTCCTCTAATCATCAGTTGACACTAATTATGTTTAGATTTTAGATGGATACTGATGCATACTTACGTGCATAACATTTTTGATCAGCATCAGTTCAGCATATTGCTTTCCTTGCTGATTGAAGCGCTAATTAATGAGTGATCATACAAATTGCACTATGTCAGAGTGACTAGCGTATGACTAGCGTTAAGGCTCAGGTGTTGCTCAGCATCTTCTCCCTTTATCTTCTTCCCTTCACGCCTGTAGGTACATGGCCATCATCCACCCTCTGCAGCAGCGCATGTCATCTACAGAGACCAAGGTGGTGGTGGGAGTGATCTGGGTGCTGGCTCTGCTCCTGGCCTTCCCTCAGTACTACTACTCCACCACAGACCAGCTCCCCGGCCGGGTAGTGTGCTACATCGACTGGCCCGAGTACAGCGTGTGCGACTTCAAAAAGATGTGAGTCTCTGTGGAACAGCTATTCAAACAGTCAACAAATGCTGTTAATTACTTTTGAATTGACAGCAAATGTAGGAGGATGCTGTTTGTATTCAGTGTAAATGAGAGAGCACGGGAGAAAAGCACGGAAGCTTTTTGTGCTTTGTAGTGAATAAATTGAATGCACATCACAGGGCATTTGTGTTCATTCTCTGCTGAAAGGCAAACGAATAGAGAAGAAAAGAAATTAGATTTGATTGAAGCCTCACTCCATCATTCATTTTGCATTCCTACTATTACTACAACTACCACGATGAAGAAGACCTGCATGCTTCTCAACAACAGTTTAACAAGTGCTTTACAGAGCAACGAACAGGACAGCGCAAGTGTGAATAAATCAATCATGAATAGGAAGAAAGAATGGTTTTTGTAGGTTCGAGCACACTTTTTTTTTTTAACAATTTTGCTTTTCAGCTTTTCATCAGAAATGTTTCAATCTTCAATGTTCGGCGTCATCACTGCTAATAGTGGACAAACCTTGGCTCATTCAGTTCCACATGAGCCTACTCAATTCTTTATAAATCAGTTCTCCTCAGGTCTAACATGAGAACTATGATTCCCATTTAGCTCATTTTTTCACGCTCATGTTAGCTCACTAACCTCCCCATGGCCTTTACTCTCTCTGACTCTCTCTCTTAGCCAGATGTATAAAAAAAAACCTTGAGTCTGACAGCACTCAGGCAAACCTCGTCTCAAGTGTAACACCAAAGCAGAATCTGATTTATATGAAGAACGTAATGTGGACAGAGACTTGTATGCCCACCTGGTGGACTTAAATTGTTTATCAAGCTAGAGAAGACTGAGGATGTGTGCTGAAAGGCAGCCGTCCATCTTTGTAATTTTGCCTTGATTTTCTAGATAAAAGAGACTGTTTAATCATCCCCTTAAGTAACCAAATACAAACATGACTGTAAATTTCATTCCTTTCAATTAGAGATTTAAAGAGCTCAGCCGGAGAGCTGAACAGAATCCAAATTCCGAAACTATGAGGACCACTGAGATTTTATTCTTACTAGTCTTCTTAGTGTGCAGGGTCAAAGTTTGATCTTCTGCTGTGTATTAAACAAGTCCTCTTCTCCCTTATTTTACTGCGCTGTGTTCTGCTTCCTTTGATTTGGGTTATTTTCCTTCATGCAGGAAATCTGTATCTCTATGATTCATCTTTTTATGTGCACTCTGTAATGGGCCATTTAGAGGAAGCATAGTTATCAATCTAGTGCAGTACAATAGCTGAATTATATTTTCAAACATTTTTGCCTCAGGAGGGGGGCCCTACAATAAATCCACATATCACAACTCTTGAAAGATTCCCTCCAGACAGATTGAAAGACATAAATAAGACACAAATAATCATTTCTGGCAGGTGCCAGTTCAAAAGTTCAATCACTTGTTAAGAAATTCTTAAATTACATTACTCATTTTCCCTTACTGAACATCCAGAATCTATGACTATGAAACATTGTTCATTTCAAAAGTTTATCTTCTGGGCAAAAGATTGCTCTTATTTCAATGCAGTCTGTTCATTGTGGTGTTATAAAATCCTGCTCCCTTCTTACGATCTGTTCACACCGAGCTCCCTTTGCACCAGTTATTTCGAACCCCATCCCAGTTCAGTTTGTTTGGGCATATGTGAACACAGCAATTACTCTCTGATGTAGGGCAAAACACGTGGGCCAAGATCCCCTACAGAGGGTGGTCTCGGCTCGCCTCCACTCCTAATCAGAACACAAACAAAGGTACGATCTGAAACAACTGACTTACTTGTATTGATTTATGATTAAACATCATCTAATCAGGTTTACCTGATTGTGCCGTCTGTGTGAGTGTGTGATGTAAGCACCCGTCATCTCCATCAGCAAGCTCTTGAAGCCCCATGTCTTCTAATGAGATGCATCAGGACATTGTTTTCTAGTCTCAGTTAAGACACTGGCATATAAACCACATAAAGGCAATTAAGACAATTAGCATGAAAGTGGAGCTCCATAATGAAGAAGAAGTAAACAAAGAGGAGGAAGTGTTTTGAAGCAGATTTTCCCGTAATATTTCTGACTGATGAGAGAACAGCTGGCTCATGCAGTGCATTTGTTTAAAGCTGCTGGACCTCTCTTGAATGTTGCCATGTGAACACAAACAAACTAAGGGGAAAATGCAACAGTGGAATCAAATTAGTCCCTGAATTAGAGCAAAGCAAATGAACTACTGAAAATACCCTTAAAGTCAGATTTAAGGTGAGCACAGATCAGCAGATGAATGTGAAAACAGCCTTCTCGAGTCAGACTGGAAGTCTCAGACATTCTGCACTGTGTATCGCAACTATCCACTCTTTGCATATCATTTTAAACTCTGAGCACCTTGGAGGTTTGGCAGGACGCTATCACCATCTGAAATACTGTGGTACAACAGGTAGAGAAGGTTGAAACAAGCACAAGAATAAATTACAGGCACACAGTTAGCCTGGTCTGGCAGCTCGGTGGCACTGCGGGTTGACTCGTCACCTTTGCTCCAGATATCATATTTCTTTGAGCTGCTAAAATAGAACCAAAGGCTTCTCATATCATACCAGTGACTAAACATTAATGCGAATCATTTTAGCACTGTATTTATGCATTGCTTGTGCAAAAGCTGCTACTGCTGCCGAATTTATCAATTTCATCTCCCCTCACCCCATGATCTCCAATCAAAGGGGTGTGCGTTGCTGCACAGATGCAGGTGTTAATCCTCACACACTGAATCCTTGCTGTTCTGCAAAAACTTCTGAAGCTGCGATGCAGCTAGCAAAAAAGGTTAAACGCTGCATGCCTGGAATTGATTTATTCACACTTTGCACCACCCCAGTAACCTCCAATTTCTTACATTTGTCTTTTTGTAATCCCACTGGCAGAACTGGGCGACACACATGAAGGCACAAACACAGGTACGCTTCCACAAATGCGCACACAATCCTCGTTCAGTGAACACAGAGAAGCGCCCACGCAATGACGCACATATGCAAGCACTCAGACACACACCGACACGGCTCTGATCACAGCTCTGCTGATGGCAACCTCTCAGCTCATCAGCTACAGTGTTTCCCTGCTCTGCTGCCAGCTTGCTATTGCCTTCCCCTTCTACTGCCTCTGTCACATTTCTCCATGGAAATATAGTTTGTTATGAGCAGTGCGACGGCAATTTCATTGTTCATGATAGGATGCCTGCTGCACTTATTACTTTTTTAATGAAACTGTAATCAGTGACACACAGGAGCTGAGTGAGAATGCAGCAGTCATTGAGCTCAGCTGCTGAAGCTGTAAATGACACATGTGATTAAGGCTGACCCTGGGTCAGGTCCCACATGTCTTTCTTTCCGGGTGTTGTCCGTCACAGACTACACCCTTTCTGATGGCCTGTCTGCTGCCTTCACAGTCAGTGGGAATTAGTAAATAAGGTCTCATAAGAGACACCTTTACATGGGTAACTGCTCTATGCGCAGAAAGACACAGTGAGCAGAAGATTAGGAACCCTCCCATGCCCTCCTTGTAAGTCAAGGACCTTGGTCAGCTCATATTGTTATGTGCTATAGAAATAGATTTGACGTGACTCCTTTTACATTTGCACGTCTCTATGTACTGGAGCCTGCAACAGAAACTTCATTTCCTCACTTGCTTTGCATGCAACTGATTACTAAGATTTAGGTAACAAACTTTGAAAATGACAATCATAGGTGGCAGTTCACTTCAGGCTTGTGTGCTGCTATGGCTAAAGAGTTGCTGGGCTTTTTGAAGACAGGAAGACTTATTAGCTGTGTGGGATGCAACACTTCTTACACAAACGTGAGAGACAATGAGAGGCTGTAACGAGTAATCGCCAGTTCACAATGCTAAATCACATTTCAAATGTGAAATACAACTGCTAATTCCAGACCACACAATGAACATTTCAAGCCTGTGTAGTAACTAACTGTATCTATTGAAGTACTAAGACCCGGTATTTCCATTTTATGATGCTTTATTCAACTGCATTTTAAAGGCAAATATTCTACTTTTTACTCCACTACATATATTTCAACTATAACTGATATTTAATGGTCAGATTAAGATTTTACATGATGATCATCTTCCAAAATATGATGCATTGTTATAGATCATACTACCCAACAGTATATAAAGTTGTTAAAATTTTGCTCCTGTCGAATAAAATTGATATTTGCACGTCACTGCACACATAATAGTATTTGAAATAACACTGAATGGTATCAGCTGGTTGTCTCAAGTGCAAAAAGCCTGTCTGATATGGTGAATCCTGCTCCCAGCTTCGATAGCACAATGGTGGATTCCATAACATGCTGGTGCATGGATACAGCTGCACAATGGAGCAGGTGTTAATGGTTGGGTGGCATCCCACAAGATCCATTACTACCTAGATCAACACTTTGATACCAAGTCAACCTTAACATGAGACCAGACCAGGTTCTTCCATTCATGGCCGTAATGTCACCCCCAGCGATGTATGTCTGTTGCAGACACCACAGTACCTGACAACATGGTAATAATTGAGCTTCAGTACACGTTGTGAAATGGTCAGTTTGACTAGATTTAGGCAGCATAGCTACATGGTTAGGTGTTACGTAAGGCAAGTTATATGCATAAGCATATAAGAGGTACCAATCAGCCATTATTTGTGGCAGCTTGTTCAGTGGGGTTTTTATTGACTCACCGTACTATGACTCCTAACCTAATCTATGCCATCCACCCTAACCTTTAACCTCTACTCTGAAATAAACCTTGATTCAAGATCTAATTCTAACAGTAAACTCACACCGAATTACATATGAAAGCAGCGAGAATCAACAAACACAGATACGGTTAGTGAGTACACATACAGTGTTAGACACACACTCACACACAGAGGAAATCACAGACTGAGTACACCTTGTCCTCTGTGATCTCTCTCCATTAAATTTGGCTTTGCACAACATGAGTCTGAGATTAGTGCCAGTAAGGCAGCGTGTAGCGAGGCGTCCTGTTACCTCAGGTACTCACCAGCCTCTGCTGGCAGACAAAGTCAAAAGAACAGCCGCCCTTCCTCCCGACACACACATTCATTAATTATGAACACTGACACAAGGTTTAAATAAGCAGGCAGATCCACAATTTAATTACTGATATTAACATGCATTTCAATAGTCATACACTACAGAATAGATATTGATACAGTAGATTTCAGGGTATGACATTGAACTGAGGGCGGACTTAGCCTCTCCTATTTGTTGCCATTTGTTTGGCATAAAACACTGGTACATACATTACATTCACACTTGCATATTCACACACAAAACAACAGCTCAGAAACAAAGACATTTGAAGCATGTTTGTCCGCTGGGGAAGAGAAGAGGCAGCAGCCCTAGAAATGAAAACAGTTTGAGTTACGGTGCATAATTTGTCAATGAGTCTGTGGCCTTTGTTGAGTAAGGTTTCATTGATTTAGCCTGCATGACAGCAAGGTGACATAGCACAGCTTCTGTTCCCTAAAGCGTCATCCATCAATGTGAGATGAAGGTCTGCTGGGGCCCAGGCTAATTCTTCAAATGAAGAAACTTTGAAAATTCTATGCGTAGAACTTGTGGTTTTCTTAAGTGTCCGTTCAGTCTGGGCCAAGACCTACACCCTCTGCCACAAGACTTTGAATGGAGTCGCTAGTAAACAGTGATGGAATGTAACTAAGAACATTTACTCAAGTAAAAGTACATATTTGAGGTATTTGTATTTTACTGTACTAGTATTTCTATTTTGATACCAAGTCATACTTTCACTCTGTACTCAGTTCACAGAGAAATTGTACTTTTTACTTCACTAGATTTATTTTAACAGACATGGTTACTAGTTACTTTACCAAGATTTTTCATGCAAACATAAAAATATAATGCATTTTTATATATTAAACTAACTAACAATATAGAAAGGAGTTAAAATTAGCTTACAGATCTGCTTATTTCAAATAATTTCTCAGGAAGATCCTGGAAAGATCCAGATGAATTTACATGTGCCATTTTCAGTTTCTTTCTAGGATCTAGGAAAATGAAAGAAAGATTCTTTATTTTAGCTTCAAATGTATGTGAAGTACATACATGTTTATGTCATGTTATCTGTTGAATTTACTTACTCTTGAAATGCTGCTGTTCCCCTTTTTCTTTAGAGTATGTTTGGATCTGTTTGGAGTGTAGTATTTCATTTCATTAAGACATGAATCTGAGGGCTGTTCCACAAACAGGATGATCAGATAAGCCAGATTTATTTCAATAAGACAGGGGTATTTTCTGTTTCCTCCAGCCAAGTAAAACTCCTTCTGTTTGGGGTCAGGCTCACAGTATCTTCAGGCTTAGAGGTACCCCGCAAAGATATCTTGTAAAGAAAGTTTCTATTCACAGAACTTTTCACCAGAACACAATGTGTGTAACCTTGAGGCCTAACAAATGTACTTTCCCTCCTTTTGCATTCCCACCATTGTTTACCTCCATTTTTGTCAGTCTTTTTCTTCCTTCTCTTGGCTGGCACATTGCTACATTTATTGGCATGTAACTGTGGAATTGTATTCATCCAACAGTACAGCTGTGCATTGTGCCCATGTGCATTCACGAGAGAGTCGACTGACTACTGTGAACGGGCAATGTGAGGGTCACGTGACCAATGGAGAGACCTGAAGGCACCTGTGGTAGAAATTAATCTGGGAAGAAGCGCATAATACAATTGTTGAGTAATTGTTGTTGTGATTTGAACAATTCAAACATTTTCAAAGCAGAAAAAGATGAGTATGAGAGACACAAGCTGATGACCTGAAGCAACCTAACCTCCCTCCAAAATATGACATCAGGGAAACAGGGAGTTGGGCGGTCAGGAGAAAGATGTTCATGGCCTGTGTGGGTACTTAGTTCTTAGCGCACATATTATAATGGCTTTTTCATGTGAAAACACCTCTAGCTTCCAAACAATATTGCGATCAATCTGAAAATGGTGACAATAAACCCTTGAACTAAACTGACATAGAGAAGTTCTAATACTTTGGTCAAGTTGTGACAACCCTCAGCTGTAGTATGTTAGATAAGCTGACTGAAAATGATCTTCAAAGTGCAGAATGAGCATGAATGAAGAGCAGAGGTCTAAAAACACACTGGGCCATGGTGAGACCCGAGACTGAAACTGCCGCTATCATAATAATTCAATAGGACTGCAATCCTATATAGGTATTCTGGTCCTTCGATGTTTTTCATCAATAGTAGCTGATTGTGTGTGTCTGTGAGCAGCAACCGCAGCTCAGTAGAGGTCTTGGTCTTGTGTCTACAAATGTTGGCACAGACACGTTTTTCATCTCTATGATAAATTGGTCAACAGAGAGCATTTAAAGCCACACAAATATTTCCAGTCTCAGAAACATCACAAGACACTGGCTTCCTTTCATTATTTGTTCTCTGCAGTTGAAATGCATGTGCAGCATCCCCTAACAGCACATGAAAAAACCCATCTGAAATTGTGAAAAATACCAAACCATATTGAGAGGCCGCTGTGAGATGTGGGAATAATGGTTCTAAAGCCTGACCTACATTTTTTCCTGCTGTCACAATTCCACAACATTTACTACTTGATTACTTTTGCTCTGAGTACAGGTCGTATCTTCCAAACTATAAAGAGATTCTCAAAATACCTCGACACCTGCAGCAGCCTTGTGCTTGTGGAATTATTAAAGACAAAGAGATGTGTGATGACAGAACTGTACGACTGGAATGAATTAGACATTTGGACTAAATTGTGAATTAAAATAGACATTAGAATTACCGAGAACTGACAGTGTGTCCTTCTTTGACTCGAAAAAATGAGATGAAAACCATCAATATGACAATAAATTACAGGATGCTGTGCCTATGACAAGTATCCACCCCCTTCGGAAGTTTGGTTTTGTTGTCATACAACATTGAATCAAAGCAGATTTAATGTGAAGAGCCTAAAGCTGAGCGAAGACTGTTTTTGTTCAGTGGTGCAGGATGTGGTACCAAGCATCATACCACCTACAAAGCCACTTTAATCATGCAAATCAGGAGGATCATGTCAGTTAATCCATCAGCTCTCTGCATGATTTACTCTCCTGCTTCGTGATGCGGTGTCTGGAGGAGTCAGGAGGAAGAGGCACTTCAGAAAGTGACGCCATCTGGTGTCATGTGTCATTTTTAGCATTTTTGTCATGTGTGGCGTCTTTGGTCCAGGAGGTCATGCATGCAGAGACGTGGCTCTTCGGCAATGTTGAAATACAGTGAGGAAGGTGTAGACCTCTTTGTGTCTCAGAGAATTGACCCTGACGACCGCCCACAGCCTGATCCTGGCAGGTCACGCTGACATGGCTTTTTCAAGGAAAGAAAGTAGGTTTGCTTATAACAGCGGCTTTGCTAACAGCAAGATGCCTGAGAGCTGACAAATAACTCACACACTTGAGCTACAAGAGAGCCAAGAATGGAAATATGGGGTCTGATGGCTTCTCTTCTTTTAACCAGCCCTCCTATCTCCTCCTTCTTAAGGCTGTTGTGTTCTGTTACAAATGTTGACTAGCTGTTGTCCTTTTTTTGAAGCCTGTTTCCACTCTCTTCTTTTCCATGCAAGGGAATTAGCACGCTGTTGCAGGCAATTTCGCACCTCTCTGACAACAAATCCACTGAAGGATTCCAAACACAGTCGGCAAAAGATAAATTTAACATTTCCCAAACTTGCATCCAACAAATAACAGATGTCATACACAGTACGTTGTCAGTCCTGTTCAGTCTGAGCTCTAAAGAAACACACTCAATCACAGCTGCTCCACACTCACACATGAACAAAAGGATTCACTCAAGAGTTTTCCTCTAAGCTCATTACTCCTATGGGCACTTGTGTGCTTACCACATTTCTGCTAGTAATTGGATTGCAGCAGCTTCCGTATTCTCTGAATTGATTTTCCCCAGCCTCGTGGTAAACGCACTCTGCAGCATGCATGATGACTCCTGCATGCATTGGGTGCAGTTAACACTTTAAATCGTGTTTGATTATGCCAGTGTGGCAAGAATGCTTCACTTCTTGGTTTAATTAAAGACAAGATTAGCTTTTACTGCATTTCTTTTCTGAAGAAGAAAGGTGAAAAAAGCCAAGGTGTCACTAATAACATCAATGATGACTCGTTCCACTGAGCTGTTCCAGCGAAGTGACGCGCAGCAGCAGCAATGATCGCTGTGTCCTAGTTACATACAGATTTTAAGTTAATTTTGAGTATGTGGTAAAGAGTGAAAAAGCTAAAAATACTCACAAAAAGTGACGTGCACGTTAAAAAAAAAAATGTGTGCAGCATATTCAATGCACTCAGGAAACAGCTGAAGGACGTTAGAACAAATTGTGAATAGTGGCAACAACTCAAGAAAGACATATAACAAAAAGATGAAGATGTAATATTTTATTTTTTATGACATTCAACATCCAGTGGGATTCCAAAGACGCACTTTGGCTGATGGTTGTCATTGTACATATTGCCAAATTGCACTTGTGTATACCTGTACTTGGCAATATAAGTTTATAGTAAATCCTGTATACAAATTAGACAATTGATATCGTACAATAAGACACAGATTACAACCAAGTTTGTTGGGCCCATCTCGCACAGTGTGACATGCAATAAACTCACAAAGTCGTCATTGCTGCAGAGTCAAAAGGTGCCCTAATCTTGTAGGGCAGCACAAATTACACCTGTGTCATTTTTATTGTTACATGAAGTTTGGTGACATCATGTCATCCCCTGCATAGCTCTGCCCAGCCCCTACCTGAGGGTGTGTCTAATCAGGCGGTCACTGAAAACACCTGTGTGTAGAGAGCAGATACGGAAGCTTAAACCTATTGATCTCCAGCAGGAAAATTCTGTTGTTACAGCAGGACAGGGACAGCAATATGTACAAGTAAGCAAACAAAGTAAGAGAAATAAATAATAAGAGGGATATACAATTAATGAGAACGAAAAGAACTATTCAAACTAACAGTGGTCTGAGTAAAGTCTGTTATTTGGACTGTCAGGGCAATGTCTGTAAACCAAACCTTTCGAAAACCAAACCAAATTCGATAAAGTTAATGACATAACATTTCCTAAACCATGACTTTAAGTTGAATGAATGTAGACTGTAAAGCACTATAGACAGCTTTTCTTAAACAGGCAAACAATCCTTCCTGGAGTCCAAACTAATAAGCCCTTAAAAGCACATTCAGTCGACTTCATTGATTTTCTTTGTTTTTATATCCTCTTCATGTTGAGGCAATTCAATACTAATTATTGGATTTGAATGAAGTAGTTGAGAAGAAAAAGAGTCGAGTGCAAGCTTACAGAAAAACAGACTACTTAATACTCCTTTCCCACAGAGAGGGCTTAAGAGGCACATTTATCATGTTCTGAAAATTAAACCCATGGTTGTTTTGTCACATTTTGTTTATTACCTCTGTAAGCAACACACACCAAACTACGTATGCTAATCGAAAAATATTGTCGACCGACTTTGCATATCAGACCTCCCTGCATTTCCCTCATTTTATCTTTGGCTGTCTCTACAGAGAAGGTTTTATTATTTTATGTATTTCTCAGTAAGAGCTTTAACGTAAAGACTCTGATATGAGTCGTACATGCAATGTTCTTCCTTGATTTTATAACACACTTTCCTCGCTGTGTGTTTGTGTGTCTGTGTTTCTCAGTGTGTGGTCATTTTTACTCTGATGAAAGCTCCTGAGTATTCATTGGGATTAACATAATTGTCGTTAATTACCAAGGAAATGGCCTGTGAGGCTCATCTGCAGTGTTCGTAGAGGGGAAAACAGATTGTCCCTCTGTGCATGCTGGAGTCAGGGGGTCTTCCCTCTCTGAACACAGACTGTGTGTTCCCTCTGCACAGCTCAGAGTGATATAATACAATTTTCCACATTTTAATGGACACTAATTCACAGACACACACACACACACACATACGCAGACTATGATACACAAATATAATGACATGCTACATATTAACCAGCACACACACCGAACGGGGACTTAACAGGTTCATGTGCTGTGTCTGTGATAGATTACCAAATCATTAGCTAAATACTGAAACTGTCATATTTAATTATTTCATAAAGGCCTGAAATTCACTGGACACTTACTGAAGCCAGCGTCTAACTGCCATCCCTCATATCTTAAATCGTGTTACGATGCAAAATTATTTCTCAGTCCTCTGTCGCACACACGAATAACAATTCATTCCCTGACTCGAATGAGTACCTTGATTTGAAAAAATCGATTCTGTTAGCAGGGAAATGCCAAATGTCGCTGAAATGCCCCTAAAATAAATATTAAACTGTAGTGGGGGACTGTTGGGCACTGTGGATAACGCTTATATTTGGTATTCACCGCATTACCAAACAGCGGACAGACAAAGTGAGCAACCAGCTGGTGAACATAGTGAAGGATGTGGCAGCGACAGGCAGTGCGTTAAGTCCAAACCACAGCTACATGTGTAAAAAGGCAAGTCAACTTCATAATGTGATAATCCATCAATGTTGCAATTACAGCTTGTTGTGCTGCCTGGAAGTGTCCTCAAAGTTTAATCACTGTATTGGCTCTTTTAGCACTAATGTGAAGCACAATTTCACCTAATTGTCTCCTTCTGTTGTTGTACGAAGCACTTAACTGCCCTTCCTTTATCAGATTACTTCTCTGCGACAGGAATGACGTTTAGCAAGGCTCCTGGTGGCTGGCAAAATCGAAATCAATTTTAATGCTCTGAAGCGCATTTGCTATCTGCCATAATGTGCTCTTGATACTTTTCCTCTGTGTTTTGTCTGTTTATTTTACCATTTGATTACATTTCTTCACTGAGCTGATCAGGCGCAATTATGATCTTATACCTCAAAGGGAATTTATGGAAAACTAATTCAAGGACAATTCTCGGGCGACATTTCTGAAACATTGCACTAAACTGAAAGACGCATGACGCCTGATGAGGTGAAATGAAAGTCGTCATGGCTCTTTTAACATGAGGAAGATGTGGACCAGCACTTACACACCTAAATAAACATACACCAGTGTGAATGAGACAAATCAGAGCAAGCTTTAAACATTTCGTTTCAAACAAGTAAGAAAAAGGCTTACATTAGCTTATGATTATATGTGACAAAGCTATTAAAAAAAATCCATTGGAATCTGAACTGCAATGTCCATAACATTAAAATCTAACGCCAACAATAATCCATAAGAATAGTATTGTTTGATGAAGACTGAACACCAAAATGCATCATCATCAATTGTGTTACCCACCTGTGGGTATAGAAGTGCATTGTTGTCAATCCAACACACAGTCCTCTGAAGAGGCCGTGGTGTGATGCCTAGAAAGTTTGTCTAAAGCCATGTATAGCCAGCCATACTGGAGAAAGTTGACTGTAACCTGGTCACTTAAAGACCCTGCACACCTATAGTCTACCCACAGATGATTTCACCCATGCTAGACCTCTTCTTGCCCTTCTCTTGTTTTATTGTTGTTGTTGTTGTTGTTTGTGTGGGACAATTCACCCTGTTATCATTCTTATTAATACAAGAGTCACATATTCTCTGTATGGCACCACCCTACCTCCACCTGAATAGAGGTATATAGAGGTCATTTAATCAGCCAGAGTAATTGAAAACAACAGTGTGTGTAGAGCATACAAGTGCATGTCAATACACTGAATGTTTCATGCTGGCCACACACTAGAGGATATTTGGGCAGATTTTGGGTCTGATTCATTCCTCCCAATTTTTTGGGGTGTTCCCTATTCCCCCTATTCCCTATTTTATATATATATATATATATAGAGAGAGAGAGAGAGAGAGAGAGAGAGAGAGAGAGAGAGAGAGAGAGAGAGAGAGAGAGAGAGAGAGAGCAATATTTAATGTCAAAACATAACCCACACAAGTGTGTTCCAAGTCTCTGGAATCTCCACTCTCATTTTGTTCTTATGAATAGTACATTAAAAATTGGTTAAATCTGTCATTATGTCTGTGGTGTGGGACACTTGAATAGAACAGAGCCATGTTAATGTCACTGATAGCACAGCAATTCCTACTATGACATCATCAAATGTCTGCTGTTAAAAAGTTTATCATGAAAACACTGTGCGACTGTGAAAAACGATATGAGTTTCTCTGTATGTCCTGTACATATGGTGAAATTGACAATAAAGTTGACTGACTTTGACTTTGAAAGCTTTACCGCCAGTGTTGTTTCTTCAATTACCCAAATTCACGTTAGGATTTTGTTTACTTACGACTTCATATGCTCTGAATCAGAGACAGACACTCTGACTTGTCATAGTATGAAAAGCATGGCCAACTAACAATATTATGGTTCTCAGTCAGTGAATCAGCATGTGCAACACCAGCATCTAAAAAACAAATTCCAAGCGGAGCATGGCCCCCCTGACACTACTACTACTTTTTCTAGTTTTTCCCTACCTACTCTTTTTGTTGCAGAAAGAGTAATATCAGCAGAGGTGTGTGCCGTAGATACCTGAGGTGTGACAGGAGATTTCACAAGTGTAGTTCATTATTCTTTCATTTCCTGTGAAGTAGCTATGGTTTGCCACTCCAGTAGAATCACTGTCCAACCTGGTCACCCCAGTAGGAAAGTTCTGGCTATTCCCCTGCTTGTCTGGCCTGCAAATTAGTTTTTGTTTTTTGAGATGGTGCCTTCAGTGATTGAGTTTGACACCCCTGATGGAATGCAGGCATAAAATAAAGTTACCAATTGCACCTGTCACGGTTCGTGTAAGGAATGGCCAGGACCCAAATGTAGAGTACAAAAAACACAAGTTTATTTTTACAAAAGTAACAACAAAAAAAAAAATCACCATCAAGGGAAAACTCTCATCCAGAGGAAGAAACAACTGAAAATCACCATGAAGAGAAAAGTATCAAACAAAAGTCAAAATGTAACAAAGGTGAAGTACTTACAAACCAACAGAGAGCATCTAGGAGAATACTCAAACTGGAGATGAACAAAGTACAAAGGAAATAGATACAAACTAGCACTAACAACGTGAGGCAGGAGATCAGCTCGAGAACAGGGTACATGAGACAAGCAGAAGCAAAACTCTGGCACTGAAGCAAGTTTAAGGCTTAAGTAGCTGGCTTGATTGCGGGATGAGAAGCAGGTGAGTCTGATTAACCCTGTTGCCGAGCAGAACGCCCCGCCTCCGTACACGTGGTCTAGGCACAGAGGGAGAGAGAGAAAAAGGATTAATACCAGATTCAGTGCACAAGAGTGACAACATGACAGCACCTCTGCTATTCCTGCTACGACATCTCAAAACGTCTACCAAAAGGTCTATTAATCTTTGAAAGTCTGATTCCAGCATCTCCGTTTCAGTCAGTGTCTATGATTTATATGTGGTATGGGATGTATGTCTTGTTGTAGGTACTATGTGTGTGTGGCCATCCTGCTCTACTTCCTTCCTCTGCTGGTCATGGGTTGTGCTTATCTGGTGGTGGGACTGACTCTCTGGGCTAGTGAGATCCCTGGAGACTCCTCTGATCGCTACAAGGAGCAGCTGACTGCCAAACGCAAGGTAACCTGCATTTTAGATAGCGGCCCAAAGATTTTTGATTACCAATTACTATTATTGTAATCAGATTACTCCACATGTAAGTGTGTACACTGCAGGCCTGAACGGGTGCAATGTTCATGTCTGTCTGCATTTTCCTCCACTGATGAAATTTTCATCAAAGCACCTTGAACCTAAATCCCGGCCCTCCTTTCATTCTCTCTGCTTTGGTCATTTTCCAGCCTATGTGTTGTCTTTTCAGCCCACTGCAAACTCTTCATCTTCTGTTTTCTCCATCAACTCTCCTCCTCTTTCTCCTCCATGCGATGGTTTCTTTTTTCAGTCATCTTTCATGGCCCCTGCTTGTCAGGTGTGTTCACAGTTTCAGTGTTGCAGTTCCTTAGAGAGCACTCTCTTAATGAAGGCTGTTGTGGAAACATGCCTTTCTGACCCTCAAACATGAAATGGGACTCCTATGAGGCTTCACACAAATATATTTACTAAGGTGCTGTTGAGATCAGTCCCTGCAGGCCAGGCTGAGAACATTTAGTTTGATAGTCATTGACTCTGCTTACTGAATTTCATCCTAGTTTACTTTAGCTTTCTGTATTTTTGTCATTTTATGTCCTGCTTTGGGTCATTTATTTATTTTTAGCCATGCTAGTGGATGGCAGTGTGGCTCAGGCAGGGGCTCCATCACTTTGCTTCAGACTGAAACATCTCAACAACTTCTGGATGATATCAGTGAAATATTTTACAGACATTCATGGTCCCCAGAGGTCCCCTTTGATTGTGATTATGGGTGAGATGTCTCAACAACTCTTCATGTCTCCCCCAGGACAGAGTTTGCCATTGTAATTATGGTGATTTCTCCAGAACTTTGGTTTATTATCAAATACCTGCAAAACTGATGATATTCACATCATCCTCAGCTGTATTTTGCATAGCCTCAGACTCTTCTCTCCAGCTGGCCATACATTTATAATGGTGTCTGCACGTGGGAGAAAGCTGTGGTCAACAGAAATTCTAAAAACAATTAAAAAAAAAACATACTTCAAACACTCTAAAAGAGGAAAGCCTTCATTTTTTTTTTTTTCTTATCTTTTACCTGTTTCAGTCTTCCTTTTTAATTGCTGGACCTCCTGAATCATGCTACCCCTGCAGGACACCGGCCCACCTCCGTCTCTAATGAGGCAGCCTTACAGATCTGTTACGCCTGTCCATGTACATTATTTTCATTTCACTGTCAGTGAGCACTGTCTGTTACTGACAATGCTAATGATGTGCCATATGTGCATTAGATTTCCATTATGATCGACAGAAAGTTCAAAGCGGCTGAGTTTTTCAGGACAGACAGATTTGTTACCACTTGTGAAGCCCACTTTAACAAGCTTGTTAAAGGAAAGAAAAGGTGAATGCTCAGTCCTCAAAGGAGACCATCAGTGCAGTGTAGCATGGCTCATCATCAAAACATTACTAAAACAAGCATGACACTGACAGTACTAGCTGCTGTGACTGATGGAACTGAACAGGTTTTACATGTATTATACATATTTTTATGGAGCAAGTATACCTTTTTCATGTTCATTGTACTGAGACGTCTGGCATTTTGACAATAAACAAAAATCGGTAAGGTCTTTTGCAGCATGAAGCCTTTTTCCAATATATAGGAAATACCAGTTTGTCATTCCACAGTCCTTCAGCCTGCCTGATGTAATCTGAAAAGTCAAGTGGATAGAATGGAGGTGGAAGCAGAACAGTAATACTGAAGACAAAACGGTGCTGTCATATGTCCATCAGGTGGTGAAGATGATGATTGTGGTGGTGTGTACATTTGCCATCTGCTGGCTGCCCTTCCACGTCTACTTCCTGCTGCACCAGTTCTTTCCTGACGTGTTTGAAGAAAGGTTCATCCAGCAGTTTTACCTGGCCATCATGTGGCTGGCCATGAGTTCCACCATGTACAACCCCATCATCTACTGCTGCCTCAATGACAGGTTAGTCAAACCATACACACACACACGACTATTTTGATGTATTACTCATTTACTGTCAGGTCTCAAGTATTTACCTGAACTGCAGAGTGAACAAGGCTTCAGTTTGAACCTGGCAGTTGTTAGACACTGAGACATTATATGTGATCATATATTAGTTAAAAGCCTCCCTGTTTTATGATCTGCTCCAACTTTAATTTGCACATAATTTGTAAGTAATTTGCTACTGTGTTGTTTAACAGAAACAACAGAAATACAGCACACTTCTCAATAATTCATTCATTGTTATGTTTGGTGTTAAACATAACACTTCCTGCATACATGTCACACATGTAAATCTTTCCAGCAATAGTAATGGCATAATGCCTCCTTATTCTGGTACACTTTTAATTTGACGCCTAGCAAATGGAAACACAGCTCAGTGCAGGCAAATGTGAGTTTCAATGCAAAAGTTTAAAAATTCTGTGGGCTACGAGACCTTCTGATAAAGCCAGCAAGTCATGAATACAAAAAAGTAACTCAGAAAATTAAAAAAATCTCGAGACAAGAATTACTTTCTTCTGTGGTGAAAGAAAATAACATGAAACAGTAGACTACCACATCTTTCCGGGTGTTCCCTGAACACAACACACGCGTAGTGGTTGTGTTTAACAAAAGGGCAATTGGAGCATCATTCCAGCTTGAAACATGGATAAAGTTGGAGTTTGGGCTTCCGACAAGCAGCTTTCACAGACCACATTCTGACAGAGACAGTGTTCTGCAGGCAAATCCTGTGGTGAGCGAGCTTATAGCTAAGAAGCTGAAACCTCATTCAGAAGGAGAATGTGTGAAGGAGCGCCTCATTGCTGCTGTGGAGCTGCTAACACCAGACAAAGTAAAACTGAAAAGCTGTGGCAAGTGCAACTGCAAAGAGGAAACACGGTGCATGTTCCTGCTCTGCAAGAACAGAAGCTGCTATGACATCTGAATATTCTGCTCATAGTGAAAACTCCTTCAGGTGTTTGGTGAGAGGTTTCATGACAGTAAACAAGAGGAACTGAACATGTTTGCCATTTAATATGGAACCAGCTGATGTGCCTGACAACCTACAAGATGAAGTCATTGAGCTGCAGAGCAACGATAAGTTCAAAGTGGCTTCAACAACCTCCCTCTGCTGGAGTTCTATGACCTGTATGTACATCCTGAGGACAAAAAACTTCTATATGTCCAATACATTGTATGTCCTTTGTCAAAATAGGTAGCTTTTTTTGTTTTTATTTTTATTTTTTATTTTTTTCTTGTTTAGCAGCAGTCACATTGCCCTGCAGGGCTGCAGCCTATCACATCCACACATACACACCCACCCACACACACATACACAGGCATTTAAACTCATCGAATAGCAATATCCCATCCTCCATTGCTGCCTTAGCGACAAGCTGTTGAAAACTCAGCTGCCACTGTGGAGAGGCTGCTTGTGCTCACTTTGAGATCACTTATCTGTAAGAAACTCTGCACCTCAAAGACTTCACACATGGACTGAATTGGAATAAACTTCAAACTTTTAAAGCCGTCTCTCAAACAGACCACTGTGAACATCAACAGCTTGCTCTCTGACTATGACATTGTTAGCATCCTTCTTGTCTAGAAAAATGTCAATGGATGTAAAGATGATAATTTGACAGATGGTCAACTCTGCTTGTTGTCTTGTACCAACCATCAGCCATTGTCTTTCATTGCGGCCACCTGTTACTTGAGAAATGAGATTTCACACTTTGGTGTTTTCACCTCTGAAGTTCATAAAGTCCTAAAATGAAAATATGTGGGTTGGACCACAGTGAGCGAAGGTTTAGTCATCATTCTGTTAAGGATATCAACAGGCTTTTGTCTCTATCAGCTCAGCTGATCTAAATTCAAATGATTACTTCCCATCTATCTCATCTCATCTCCCTCCTGCACTCAGTGATTAGCATTTTCCTTCTTGCCCATTCTTCACATTTCACTCCCTGTCTGGGCTTTGTATGGCTGTGTGTGTATGTGTTTACTGAGGTGAGGTGTGTCTTGTGATGCCTTCATCTTAGCCACACAATTCTTATATCTGTCATTTCTTTGCCATTCTATATATCATTTGAAATTAATTTGAGCATCTGAAATCAACACCTGCTGAACATCAAGTGCTTGTGAAATTAGCCTTTCAACAAAGGTCAGTCGCAAATGTCACATGCAACATTTAGTGTTGATTAGCATTACAATGCTTCAGTTACACACAGTCTTTGCCTGTTTACATCACTATTAGCCACTTATGACTCTCAATTAGCATGCAAATGTTGTATCAGTGTTAAACTGTCTGTTGCGGAGGTTCTACATCATTTTTTTTTTATCTACAATATCCGTTGTTGTTGGATGTTAAGGAATTTTAGCTGATGTTGTTTATAATAAGAAGATAAGAACTGCACTTGCTGTGTCCTTTAAGCCTGTATGAATTGATTTTTGCATTTGATTTGTCCAGTTGAGATGAGTGCAACAAGCTGTAAAGACAAATTTTATTAGTAAGTTGATATAGCTGATGTGTTAGCAAACAGTGTATTTAGGCTAAGCTGTTCACTGTTGGAACAAATTGCCAGATGATCTAAGACTTGCACCAACTGTCAATGCAGACTTTTATTTTCATGACTGCCTTTTAATTGAAACTGTACTGTCTGTTAGGTTTGCACTAAAAATGTCAGTCTCTCTGTAACCTGTGTCTTTTTTATCTTCTTGTGAAAAAGCAGTTGTCTTGCTATTTTATTCCTCTTACCTGTGTGTTATTTAAACTCCATGCACTTTCTGTAAAGCACCTTGAGTTGCCTCTGTGTATGAGATGTGCTATACATATAAGCAATAAATCATACCCTTGATCATCTTCACACTTAGCTACTACAGCCTTTATTGATCTGGTAGCACTGCTAGCTTATGATGGATAATGCTAGCTAACTTGTGATAGAAACTGCTGTGTAAATTAGTGATGTGTCGGTCGCAAACGAAACGGCTCTCAGAGCTGGCTCTTTGAAGTGAACGATCTGAGCCGGCTCCTGCCTGGGAGCTGGAGTGGGAGCCGCTTTGGTTTTTTTTGTTTTTTGTTTTTTCTCGACTTTTTTTCGTTCAAGCCACACGTGATTGGTCAACTACATAACGTGTGGTGGCTTCTGTGTGTACGCACTAAGCAGGAGGGGGAGGAGCAGGGGTTACAGACACAGCGCATGCACACACACACACACACACAGAGCCGCGACAGACAAAACACTGCAAAGGTGAGAAAATGAGTGCAGGAAATGCAGTAAAATTTGATATTAAGTATGTTTTGTACATTAGTAATTAATTTTACACATAATTTTACATTATTTTGGTAATAAATTAATTTAAGCATCAAAGAATCTGAGGAGCCACTTCGGAGCCGAAAGAGCGGGCTCTTTTATGAGAGCGGAGCCGTGAGAACCGGCTCTCTTAAAAGAGCCGGAATTCCCATCAGTAGTGTAAATAAGTCAGTTTGCTCACTTGCATTTACTGGTACTACTGTTATGCTATGCTTTAGCATTTACCATGATCCTGTGATTGCCCCTTGCTGGCACAGTGGAAGAAAATACTAATTCATGCTTTTCTTGCACAGGTTTCGCGCTGGTTTTAAACAAGCTTTCCACTGCTGCCCTTGCATCCCTCGAGGCTCTTACGAAGGACTGGAACTCAAGTCCACACGCTACCTTCAGACCCAGACAAGTGTTTACAAGGCCAGCCGGATGGAGACTACCGTGTCCACTGTTCTCCAAGTTGGGGACGACATGGAGCAGTCCAAGGTCAAGGCAACAGCAGGACCAGGGCCCACCGGGGCTGCAGTTGGAGCCAGACCACACAGCTCCTCCCTGGATCTCGCCTCAAATGGGTCATCGTCCCGAAGCGTCTCCAAAACAGTGTCAGAGACATCCAGTTTCTACTCCAGTAACAACCTGCAGGAATAGAAGTCAAACACAGGTGGCATGTTGCTGGACAGCAGGGAGAGAGAGTGAGTTGACTGTTCACATTGCTGCTTTTGCCTGTGTGTATTTCTGCAAAAGTACAACGTGAATGTGTGAGTTTGTCTGCCAGTGACTGTGGCTGAGTTTTTGATGAATACATTTCCAGTGTGCTCGCTGAAACATCATGTTAGGTAATTTGCAAGTGAGACAAAGTCCCTGGTCACTGAGCGCTGTCTTCACCCACAATGCCCTTGTATAAAGTATTCATGCTGCTCACAGTTAATGATCAACTGCCATTAGAAATGTTTGCTCAGTGCCAAAAAAGTGATGACGAGCACTTCAGCGACATGAGCATATTCCAGTTCAAAAGCCAAACTAAAGCAGACGCTAGCGCCTCCAATCTTCACAGCTTCTGCTCGTCACACCAGCCTTCTCTCAGTGTAGAATGAAGGTTCACACATCCGCAATCACACAAGCTGTGTGACTTCACAGTCTATTTTAGTGGAGTGGAGCTATAACATGAGACCAGCATGCCGTGAACACGGCGGCTTCTCATTTTAACAGGGGTGTTGCAAAGAGACAGGCTCTCACAGGTGATGGAGAGAAAGAAAACAACAAAGCATAAACTCTGAACTTCTCACGTATGACTGTGTGTGTGTGTGTGTGTGTGTGTGCAAGCTGATCAGAATACCAACTCTATCTCCCTGAGCAGGACTTCCTGAGCAATGCAGTGTGCAAGACGAGTGCCTGTTTGGTTGAGGGAGTGCTCTGAGGATCCCCTGCAGGTGTTGCTGACAATATCTGGCAATCACCGCAAACGGTGGCAGCAGCTAGTTCAGCTTTCATCTCGCTAAATATTGACTTCAACAGCTGAGAGCATTGTCTTTGATACATAGAGATGCTTCAAAAGCTGAAGAGTCAATAGTGAACATCAAGTGAAAGCTAAAATCCAAACTTCCCAAATTAAGACCTCAATCCCAGATGTAGGCCTCTGTGACACCACTAAACCCACACAACACTGGTGTGTGGCTTAGAGCTCAGTCTGCAATGGAAAGCAGATGAAATGCTCGTGTTCTACAGAATCAATGCAGTTTTACATAGTAACTGTCCACTTAACTACCTGCCTGTGCAACCTGCTCACCCACCTTTATCAGACACATGACACCGGGTCATGATCTGAATGCAAGGCACCACTTTGAAACTGTGAATATTTATCTAACTCTCATTAGCTGCTCTACCCGTCCACCTGGAAGTAACATGCACTCTGTGTCTTAATGCGATTTGGCTGGATTACAGTTATACCTAACAGATGTATCTCCAGTACACACTTACATTTACTGTTGCCTGTTTGTGTGCATTGTCTTTGTATTTGTATTTGTACTTTCAGATAACCACATTTTATATGCTGTCGCTCCATCCACATGTAATCCAGTCATACAAGATGCATGTTAATATCAGGTTTAAAGGGCTCGTAGACATCGCAGCCTAGAATGTGCACAGGCAGCCTGTTAGCTGTAGCTCTCTAATGTGCAGTGATGTGCCTTGCTGCGTAGCATAATGTCTGTAAAAGGGTGAGGGCAGCAGAGATTCAGCTCACTCTGCTGGGGTCCAGGAAATGGAAGGTTAGGTAATATAGGCTACGGAAGCCCACTGGGACAAACAGTCTTAACCTCCCACAGTGGGAAACACATATACACATGTGTACGCACAGAAAACGCTGTTTTAAAAAATTACAAGCACGGCATGGGATTTTAGAGAAAACATATTAGGCTTGTCTCAGGATACACTTAGTCAAGCTGTCAGCACTCCCACAAGTTTCATTTGGATTTGAATTTCTTTTTTTCTTTATTTTCATAATTTCTTAACGGAAGTGGAGTTAATTAATGGAAGCTGGAATGTTTTACTACAAATATCCTGCAGTGAGCTTAATAACTAAATCCTCAAGATTCACATTTTTGCTGTATGCAGAACAAAAACAGGCTTTAACTACACACATCCACCAGACAGTGAAGCTGTAATCTATCAGACACTGACACGCACACACAACGTTTCTAGAGAAACATTTTCCAGTTGTTAAGCATTGGAAATCAGTTCAGTAGTTTTCACTATTATCATTTTATCAATGTGTTTTGTGAAAAATGCAACTCAGTTCTTGATTAATGAATGTTTCAAGGTGAATCTTCTTTGCAGCGTGCATACACAACACATGCACATACATGCAAAGAGTGATCACCTGTTGACACCAATCATGCTGCTCTGACACACATACACACACACACACCCATGGTCCCCCTCCTGACTCCTGGTTTATTTTCAGCACACAAAAGCTGTTGTTATAAATTCCACTGTCAGCTGACATGAACCTGAGGAGCAGACGATACATGAAGCAACATGACTTAATGGAATCACAGTGGCAATCAGTATTATATCCCTGTATTCATCAAGTACAACATGAAAAAACTGTGTCTTGGTAACAAGGAAGCATGTAAGTACAAACATGGTGCAGGGACAACAGGAGGTCACATTCAGTGCAAAGACAAAATGAAGCACATACAACAGACTTAGAGAACATTAAAAAAAAATCGACCTGTCACCATCACATTTTCATGGAGAGTGTAAAAAAAGAGATGTAGATAAAATATTTCATTCTATGTAAATTATTTTCATTCTTTAATAACTTGGCCTTCTTAAGGTGTGTTAAGACAGAGGGGGAAGTGAATTTTGTATCAAGTGTACATTTGTATTCAGTTCATTTCTGCTCCTTCCACCAGCTTCTCTCCTGTTCCTGTTCATCTTTGTATGTTTATGAGGCAGATTACGATTGATGGAGGCACATTTTTCACGCAAGCTGAAATTTTATATGTGCCCCACTGGGCATATTCACATCTAATCATATCTTTCTTCATTGACTTTGTGAGCAATGGACCCACTTCTTAAACTCACCTAAACAATTGTAAGCTACAAATATAATGATATGAAAAAGAAATATCATCCAATAGCTTTGATTAGTAACACTCTGTCATTAACAACATTCAGGGTGCTAATAAGAACAAACACTGGAGTTTATACCTGATTTTCATCATTTACAGCTTACTGTTGCTTTTCCCATTCTCCACTTAACCTGATGTATTGACCAGTAATAACCTGAGAGTAAACACCTGATGAATACAGCTAGATCTCATGCTATTTCCAAATTTTACCATTACAAGGATGCCCTGAATGCAGTTAGACAACCAACAGCCTTGCAGTAGATTTTGGGGAACTGGTGTTTTAAGAAATGGGACCTGCCTTGATGACCTTCATGCCTAGAAATGCACGGACACAACACCTGCATTATGCTGAAGTGTTAGCAGGAAGGCTTATTTCCATACAATAGTGTATGGTACGTGTCAAAGTGTCCTCTATAACTCAGCAGAGTGTGTATGCTAAAAGTGTTGTCTTGGAGCCCACTACAACCCTGCATAATGTGTGCTAAAGCAAAAACCCAGCCAGTGGATTAGATATATAGCCAAAGCTGAAATAAGCAACAATCGTCCAACTTTGATTCCATAGCTAACACTGTTTGAGTTTAACACTTGCAAACTCAGCTAAGCTGCTTCAGCAGGACTGTGTGGGTGGGGCTTGATCACATTTGAATGACGGCACCCTGGCAGCATAAGCAAACAACCCACACTGCTAAATCCTGATTGATGTATAGGAGCTTTGAGCCCTGCCCACCTCAAATCAGCGAGGAGAGCTCACAGAAATCTAACTGAGAAATAACCACAGCTATTACTAACTTTGGAAGAAAATATAGGGTTCATGTGGGATCCCATTATTTACAGTGAGTAAAAGAAGAAAAAGGCTTTAATTTTTCAAATCTCCAAATCCAGTCAAATGTCCAATTTATTTAAAAGCGTGAAAAAAATGTCCTCATAGCTTCTCCTGGCAGCAGCAGTGACACTCAATCACTCAACCTCCAAGCAATGCTTTACCTTGTTTTTGCTTTTAGAGCAGAAACATTCAAAGATGCAAATCTGCCTCAAATGATGGATTGAGAGAGAATGAGAGAGGCTGCAGACCTTCTCAGTATCATTACATTTTAACCACACAGACACAAAGAGAGTGAGCCGGCAGAGAACGACAGCATTACGGTTGATGTCATTAGAGCATAGTTATCTGATTACAGTATGAACGAGACCTGCACCCTCGGTGCCTCCTGCCCTGATGTGATGATTTCGAGTCAGTGAGCTTGATAGGAAAATGCTCCTTGTCTTCATGTCCTCCTGAAAGTAAATTAGCTCATACAGTAAGTGTACAAGAGTGCAAATGACTTTGTTTGTCACTGTTGCAACAGAACCTACTAGCTACTACCATTGTCAAAATCCCAGCAATTCCCATGTGTACCGCCTGCATAGACTGGCTACAAGGCATCAAGGCTACAACCACAGCTTGTCACAATGACAACCACAGCAACAGTCAGTCATGAAGTGAATGCTGTCACATTCCTATGCGTGTAACTGCAAAGCTTACCATAAACCATCAGCTTTACACAACTGTTGCAGTGTTGCAAAATTTTTACCTCATACATTGCAACTGCTATGAATTAAGCTTAGTTTGTTTCAACACACAACTTGCCACCCATTCACACAGCCAGCCACAGCGCTGGACCCTCCCTCCCACTGGGGATGCAGTGAGAGCTCGGCCATGCTGGGGTCTGGTAATGACTGACAACCTACTTGTGCAAATTGTTGTCCTCATGTGACCTATCATCTCATTACACATGTGCTGCGAACTGATTTTTCAATTCTGAGTATTTCATTTGAATAATCATTAAAGGCCTAAGGAGGTCAAACTATTGTTGAAACAAAAGAAAGCAAAACCAAATTTCGTGGATTTCTCACAGATTTCTCAGAAAGCCTTCGCCAGAGAAAAGTTAGGTGAGAATTAGGTTGAGGCTTGTGTTAGGGTTCATTTGTTGAGGGTCCTCACAAGGATAGTAATACAAATATTTGTGTGTGTTTGCTTGAAGTGTAGAACAACAGTTTCCTTTTCACTTGCAGGCAGAGGGTATGATTCAGCAACATGAAGAGGGTTTAACCAAGCATGTCAAAATGAAATTAATCTTCATGTGATTTGTCAGTACTAGGTGAAAAAATCCTATGGAATTTGATTTCCAACTGAGCACAACAAATTTAATTATGGGGACAAATGACAGGCCTATTATAACGTATCCAGAGTATCCATTAAAATGTAGCATCAGCTGTCTGAGCCAGTGTGAAGAATGCAGAAGTAGAGTAAGCACTATTAACGTACACTCCAAAAACCCATCTTATCATCTTAGTATCATTTTACTCATTTTTTTTTTTTTTTTGACTGCAGTATCCTAGGACAGCAAGCAGGGATAATCCACACCCTGTGTCCTGAATGCAGAGTATGCTCCCTCATCCGCCCATCACTTGGACAGGTCAAGTGGAGCGGCTGAACGAGATGCTGGGGCTTTAATTAATGTGTAATCAACTTTGTTCAGTGAGTGCCCCTCAAATGAGCTTACTGCAGGCTGTCTCTTTCTCTCTGCCTCTGTAACACACACACACAAACACGCCGATGAGAGCTGTAGCGATGGAGACAAAAGATGCCAGCTTGTTGCTGAGGAGAGGCGCCAGGCAGGCTACACAGTGGAGTGAATAGCCTCATCAGCACCATCTCTTCCTGTGTTTCTATCCATCCCTTGCTCTCCAATCATGTTAATTACAGCAAAGAAGTGGAGAGGGCAACCAGCCGAAAAACACACATACACAGGCATGTACACACACACATATTTGTGCAGGTGACAGATTGGTGCACTTATCTGCTACAGTGACCTAAGTAGTTTAGAGAGTGCCACACATAGCTACTTGTTCAATGTCCTTACATTCACCGATCCATCACTTATAGTGCACTTCTCTGAGAAAAACAGATGTCATTTACAAGAATGTGTACACAGATGATGCTTCATCCAAAGTAAATGACATGTGCATCAATATATAAAGATAAATTCTTTCAGTTGCAAGGGCCAAAACCACAGCAACTTGCACATTTAAACTAAACAGCAGTAAAGGAACAGCCTCTGCAATATAAAAAATCAATGTAAAGATTGTTGCTTTGTGAAAATACTCTAACTACCTATTCGTCTCTGTTTTTTTCCATCTTGCACAAATGCCAACCTTTCCAGTGGTCTCTTTTGTGATTCTACTGTATTGCTGAATGTGACATTTTGATTATGAGCTGAAACAAGAACTCTCTCTTAACTGTGATATTGAAATGTCTGTATCTGTGTTGTGTTGTAAAATTAATGAATCCATGGAAAGACGTACTGCACAGTATCACAGCACATGGGACTGTGTGTCTTGGGAAAAAAATTTGGACTCTGGGGAAAGATGCCGAGTCTGTGCCATGAAGAAGACATCTTCTTACAGTAGTGCCTGTTCCACTACCAATGATCATATACTGCACCTCTTCCTCATCATGCTATTGGCTGTGTCTGAAAACTAAACATCACTGCTTTTACTGAATCTGCCACATAAGGGAAATTCTCTTCTAGACAGGATGAGCCTTTGCTGTCATTAGTTTTACATGCATTATCCTTACTTTAGCCTTCTGGCAGTGGCATTTAACAGCCATGTTGGATTTGCTTTATTGGTAATTATGTCCTGAATTTCATCATAAGGTTGAGGGTCAGTGTGTCCATGTGTTAAAGTAAATATCCGGACAGTTTTGCTTGTGCTCTGTACTTGTGCGTTCGATTGTGTCAATCTCATTCACATTTGTCACAATTTTTCTGCTGCTACTTTTGATTGATATAGCTTGGTAGCTTGCTGGCATGGATGTATTATAAGAACTGTGTACCTTATTCCACCAATTCATTCCAAACAAATTTGTATACTGGGCACATGAAGAAAGTTTTCAGGTTTCTGCTGCTGTCCTCATTTTTGGGTGCATATAGCATGTGTAGTATAGTACTTCAGTCAAAATAGAGCTTGCATGGCTAAGCCATCTGCTATAATTGTACAATATGGCTGTTGAAGACAATTAAAACTAATGGATCAAATTCTTATCATCCACAATCTGCAGTGCGCATCATGTACTAGGCCAAAATCATCTCACAGCCCAGCGTTGCTACTAGAGGCTTAGTAGGAAGATGATGTCCCCATTTTTAATCCTTTCTACTAAACTCTAATTTTTCGACTGTCTCTCTAATAGGTGGAGATCTGGCAAGAGATGTAGCTGGTGATTCAGAGATTTAGATCCAGGCTAAACAAAATCCATAGAAAGACCAAAACTAACAAAAGCCTAATTTCCACCGCGTGGTACAGCTGAGCTCTTAGTACCAAATACTTTTCTACATTTTATTTTCCACTGCAGATAGTACCCCCTCAATGCAGGCAAGATTCTCAGCTGATCGTCACAGTTACAGCACGTGATACTGCTGATATCAGCTTTAATGTGACAAAATCACACAAACATTGGAAGAATTGAGGATATGGAAAGGACGGTGTTCTTGATCCACAGCAAGGAGTCAAACTTAGAGTCAGAAAAGGGCTGAAGGCAGCAAGACAAAAACACTGCTGAAGAAAGCGTTTGGGAAATCCTACATCAAAGTGCAGATGATGAGACGACTCTGGTCGCTCCATGTCACACATGTGACAATTCTGCTGACAGTTATCTGTGACCAATCAGTGGTCTGCACTCCACCTTTTAGTTTTGGCTACAGCTCGCTTTGAACCTTGGCCGAGGGGATACCAGAAAATCACCAGATAGCAGTTACCAAACATAACTTTACCAATGGAAAACAAAAAAAGAGCGGTTCCAATTGAGTCGAGTTGCACCGCGCCAAGCTGAGCCGAGCCGAGCTGAGCCACACATGCAGTGGAAATGAGCCAAATGAATTAGAAACACAGTGAGCATCAGTGAGCCGCACCACTGCCTCGAGTGATGTGCTCCTTTATTACAGTGAACACAGAAACACTAGTCTATCTCAAAGTAATGCTACACGCACATCCTGCAGCTGGAATTTAAATGAATTTAAAGATTTGCATTGTTAGTTGGAACAAATAAGCTTGAGGCTGACTGAATGCTGCAGACAGGTTAGAGAAGTCAGGAAGTAATTATGCACTTTTGACTTCTCTAGATTTGATGACAGGAAGAGAAATATAGTTTACCACAGCCTTATCCTTTAAAATGCTGACTCTCAGCTTTAATTTGATGGTGATTACATCCAGATACAATCAACCATACAGAACTTGTAGCCCTTTGAATGCATGTTCCCCAAGGATATAGGACAACAATTCCTTCTGTTCCCCAGTTTTTTAAATCCTTCAAATACATTTAAAGCTGAAAGTCAGCACTTCAACCTCACAGTCAGCATTTAACTTGAAGTCCAGTTTGCTGGAATATAGCGTGGACTGGCATTGTGCAGCATGTGATCATGGATGTGACTAATTGGATTAGAGATATAAATCTGAAACACTATGTAGTTATCAGGTACTTTTCAGACACAGCCAAGTATGCCTGTCTGACTTCTGTGTTGATGTTTTGCTGCTTTCTATCATGCTTACTTATTACTGAAAGAGATTTAGATTGAGACAACATTTTAAATGGCTCTGTTTCTCCAATTCAATCATTCTTTAGCCATTTGAAAAGAAAAAAAAGAGTTAATCTTGTGTATCTTTTCAGTGTGAGTACTGCTCTGAGGTGACTGTGTTACTGCCTCCATTGTTACCTGCCATTTGTGAAGTCATATTTACTGTACAGTGAGTGATTTTATCTGTGCTCTTTGATGAAACCAGGTTATCAATTTTAATGTATTCTATTAAAGAAAAAGAGTAATTACAGTATTGATATACAGTTCACCACATCTGGTGTGTGTTCATTTCAAGCAACAAAAGGATTTTTTATATTATTTTTTTCTCCAGATCAAACAACAGTTGGGACTAAGGGATGGAAACAAGCAGCTGGCACAGAAAGTGCTGTACAGCTTCAGTAATGTTCAGAGAGGGAGAAGGCCAAAAACAATTTTCTTTGTAGATGTACCATTGCTCATTCTCTGCCTTTGTGAGTCCTGACCTGCAAGTAAGGGTGCACAGACATGAGACAGAGGAGGATGAGGAAGAAGGAGCAAGGACAGGAGGCAGTGAATGTGAGTGTGTGTTTAAACAGGCGCAAAACAACAGAGGCTGAGTGTGTTGCTTGTGTCAGATAAGAACATGTCCTGTATTGTGATGGCCCTTTAGACAGAACACACTGCATGCATAATGAGCAGCTGAGCTGAGTTCATGGGCTTGAATTCTCCTTCAGTTTTAATACCATAAGACTCTCAGACATGTATGTGGACTATAAGATTAGATTTGATCAACACAACAATTACATGAAAAGAATGCTGAAGGCCATTTGAAAAACCTGCATAGAATCAGCACTAATGTTCTAAGGTGACTTGTTTGATGTCCTACATCATGTAACTTGTTCCACTGGGTAATATTCTCAATAGTTAGTGAATATGACTTAATTTTGTGGCAAATAACATCAAATGCAGTGACTGTATGCTCATATTTTACACCAGTAGCATTACACAAATCAGTGTTTTTCTAGAAGGAATTCAGCATTTTGGAAAAAATAGGCTGATACTTATTTGTTTTCTTGCTGTGTGTTAGATGAGAGAATCAATACCACCTTCATAAGAAGCTGGGGTAGCAGATGGTTAGCCTAGCTTAGCATAAAGCATTTTCAATGCATGCGTTTTAGATTATGAGATTGGTGTATTTTGCCATTGGTTTCCATTCACTTCTATACAAAATAAAAATCAATTACCAGATTCAGGTTTCTCAGGTTGTGTTATCCATCACAGTGAGATTCAAATCTACGTTCATATATTCATTTAATCATCTCTATGTGATGGTGTAGTTCAAAGGAGCATATTTAGCACACAAACATCAGTGATGTCAATCTTCTCATCTAACTGACAAAAGCAGATAAGCACCATGAATGTCAAATTTTCCCAGTTAGAGCAGATTGATTTGAAAAGTCTTCCCTGTTAGATCTTAACTATCATGTAATATTTCCAAAAAATAATGCAATGGTCACTGTGAACCCATTAAATCTAACTGAGTTTGAAATGAATGAAAAACAACGGCTGCCTGGTAAAGCCGAAAAAACACATTCAAATTTCCAAAACACAGCAGAGTGGATTAAAAATGTAAGGTACTGTAGATATAGTGTGCAGTAAAATAGCAGAAACATGCAAAACCTGTAGTATGGTTCTATAAGCTGCTGATTCATTTTGATTTTGTGTTAATGTTTAATGTGATTACATTTGGTCATTTTATTTCCCCAAAGTATTCAGTGTTTCATCTAGAATAGTGTTATTGGAAGGACATGAAAGCCTCTAAAACTGAGTTCAGACCAACTTGGGAGTGTAAATGTCTCCACTGAAAGCCTGCAGCTCATTAGGACATGGTGAGGGACATTTTATTGCAGGCTTTATGTACTGGAGTGATGGGCAGGCCCTTGAATAACCTCCCCTGATCACTGGACCAGGGAGTACCTCCAATCATATGAGAGATACACCACAGCCAATGTGTGATTTTTAATAAAAGGTCATAATAATCAGGTCTGCTGCTGCTGTCAGCTTTTGGGAAGCTAAGCCCTGCACTGCAACTGCTTCCTGTCATTTTCCAAACCAGTGGGGAGAAATTCAGTGGGCAAACGTCTGAAGTCTGTCAGAGGAGCTCAAACCTCAAGGTAGCACCATCTGTGCTTCTCCTCATGTCTTGCAACATTTTTATCCTTATTCCATATTAATATTCCATATTAAAACTTTACTCAGAGGGTAGGATTGTTGTGAGAACAAGCACAAAGCCTGGTGTGTGATTGTTTAAAATCAGTGTTCATAGTAGAGTGTCAGGGCAGAGCTTAGCCATAGTGCAAATAAACATGCATTTTGCATTGAGGTAAGAAAGGTAGAAAGCATTAAATGGAAATCAGGTTGTATGGTACTGCAAAGTGTGGTAAAGTTATTTCAGCCAGCCAGCTCCCATGGAACTGCTTATTCTGTGACAGCAGAATATGTACAGCATTGATATTTGGTGCTTTGGCTCCCCACAAGGAAACTGACAATGATAAATCTGCCCCAGAGAGAACCGCTGGAGCGGAAGTGGCACTTACAGGTGAGCAGCGTGGCAGCAGGCATGCAGCAAAAGAGCAAGCACAGCACGGAAGACGTAAGCACGTTGCAGTGATTAAGGAGACTCATTGCATGTTGTGGTGAGGAGAGTTTGCTCCGTGAGTGTTGCAGTGAACTGGATTTGAGTGCCTCAAGTAGCTCAGGCTATAAACTTGGTGTTATTTCCCCACCTCCTCTCAAACACACTGACGTTAAAATGGTACTCCACCACTTCAGCAATTGATGACTGAAAATATAAACATGCACCTCAAGTACCCACAATGCAACTCAACTGCTGACAGTTTAGCTAGAATTCTGAGTGTGTTACCGAGCAGCAGCTGCTGGCCTCAAGCAGAGATGAAGAGTGAGCCACAGAGGTCGACACTGACTCAAGTGACATTGCTTTGACATTAAAATCCATAACCATTACACCAGAGAATATATACTTTTGTCCGATGACATATGCCAGCCACCAACTTTTTCATTAACCTATATTATAATTTATGAAGGCAATTCCATTCCTGTTATTGAAAAGTTCCATCGTTAACTTAGACACTGATCAGCATTTAGACAGTAATTGGATGTCTGTGCCTGGCTATCAGCCAAGGCTGCGTAACAAATGCACTGAGGGACAGTTAGAGTGGACAGAATATCAAAAGGAGAGCAGCAAAGTAAGATTATGGCAGGAGATCCAAACTATTAATGACAACATGAAACTCTAAAGGAGATTGAAGGACCGAGAGAGGAAGAGGAGGGGGGAGTCCAAGAGAGGAGCCAGCAGACAACTGACAGAAGAGAGAGGGAGCTGGTGGAAGGGAGAAATACTGTGAGAAGAGAAAAAGAGAGGGAGTGCAAGTTCAGCAAGTGAGAGAAGCAAGTGACAAGAAACAAGATGGAGGGACTACAGACTGAGAGATAGAGAGATGTTGGGAAAACAAGGGAGGAGGAAGTAAGGGGATAGAAAATGTGAGTTTTCATGAAGGCTGATTATCACATCTCAGGTGCTCCATCAGTCCCTGGGTAGCACTCTGCAAGCCAGCAGCTCATGACAGAACACGGTGAGTTTCCTCAACCATCGCTCTTCCACATTTGAAGGGTGTCAGAGTGGGGCCAGGTTTGAAAGGAGGCCTGTCATCACGCAAGCTTTACTTTTTCACACAGAACCCAGTAACACCTTCATAATACTGCCCCAGTGTGTGATTTGAGATGGCAAGAGGGTGTTCCGGAAGAAGAAGAGCCGTGACGTTTAGCACAACAGCATATATCAGCGTATAGTGTGATTGTTGCTCATACGTTACTCCATCCAAGGCCACCCTGGCGCAACATTGTCACCCTATATATATGTATATGTCTATATATTTATTTAACAACCTCAAATCGCACACATATATAAACAATCAACTCCTGTCTCACAAAGCAAACTATTCCTTATTTGTAGAGCAGTTTCACCAAATTTAAGTTCCACAGTTGTACTTTGCCCCCTGTGAGTGAATCCACTGATGCCACTGATGGCATTCAGTCAGTGAAGACTAGTTTTACAAACGTGCGTATATGTGTGTATTTGTATGAGATTAGTATGTATGTCTGGGCATTAATGATGGTGTAAGTGTGTTATTATCCGTGAGTAAGTGATTGTGTGTGTGGGGGGGGGGGGGTGCGTGCGTGTGCGTGCGTGCGTGCGTGCGTGCGTGCGTGCGTGCGTGCGTGTGTGTGTGCGTGTGTGTGTGTGTGTGTGTGTGTGTGTGTGTGTGTGTGAGCTGAGGCAGGTGGTGGAGAGCTGAGTGGGGTCTTAGATCCTGGGAGGCGTCTCTCCAGAGACTAACTGAAGGACTATCATTTCACTTCACTGTCATCAGCATTACTGCCTCGCACATCCAGGACATAATAACCAGCCAGGAGCACCACCATAACCCTCTGCACTCCTTTGCACACGCACACACATACACCCACCCACACACTGTTCCAACAACAATATATATTCAGATTTGCTGATATCACAGGGTGATATTGACATCTTTATTAGATATCAGCCATCAGCCAGCCAGTGCTGTCCACCTCCGGCATGATGGAGGTTCCTTTCCTGAATAGAGAATGAATCTCTCAGGTCTGGTGTGGGGAGATAGTACTTAACAACCTGAGGAACCTCTGGTGTGACCTGCCTCACTTTCAAATGAAACATGGAGGCTGTATAGAGCCTGCATTACCAGGAAATGTAGCATAGATGTTCATAGTCCACAGAAGATGCATCCTGTTGACTTCACCAAATCAGTCAGTTGACATTTCTGGTTTTTAATAAAATGTCTTGCACCTCCATGTTATTTGCTATAATGCCCAGTATCCTAATGACTTTGGCAATTCCTTGACTTTTGCTCTTAATCACCTTCCACAGACGTGTCCCGGCCCTGACATTTCCACTGAAGTTTTGAATTATTTCTTTGATTTGGCTGGATGAGGTGTCAGGTGGAGCTGTCTCAACCCACAGGAGGTGATGAATCAGAACAGTCAAACTCTCACAATCCACAGCTCTTGAACAGCAACGATCATTCTTAGTTCATAAAATTACATTTCACTACCATGAAAAGAGGTTGTTTTAAAGTTCTTTGTCCTGTAATCTTTTGACCCAGAGATACACGACAATCAATAGACATCATCATTACTCTCAGCTGATCACTGACCCACAGACCAGCATTAGCAAAGCCAGAGAGATGCATCAGTCCAAAGCTGCCACATCAGAGGTTTCTCGTTGTAAAGTAACAGATGGGGCACTAAATGTAATATCCTAGTCCAGCGATCACAATGAGAATCAAGCCACTAATTCACCATTTACATTGAAAGCCACCACCCTTGCTCCCTATAGACCCATAGAGTTGTATTTTCATACTATGAAGGGCAAATGGCAAACCGCTGCTGCTCAAGGAATTTAAGAAAAACAATTTGCTGTTTGACAGCAGTTGAGTTACTGGCTGCACTTTTGGCTCAGTGTACACAGTAGTGACAAATAACAGAGGGAATTCCCTGGAGAGATGGCAGCACAGATAGAGAATAGAGCTAAGTGTCAGGAAGACAAACTGCTGCATGCTTAGAGGCACCACTGAAGCTTCTCTGAGTAACACGATGGCACAAAAAAGATGCAAAATTCAAATATCATCGCTGCACCTGGAATTATTATTATGGAATCATTATTAAGAACCATTATTATGGCATCACAGAAGTCCTGTTTAGCCTGGTGACAATGTTTTGGTTTTTACTTCAATTTAAAGGAATAGTTTGACATTTTGGGAATTACACATGAAACCAGACAGCAGCTGATTATTTTAGTTTAGCGTAAAGACTGGAAAACAAGGGGAAACATCTAATCCATACAAATAACAAAGTGTTAAAACAACATGTGTTTTTATGGAGGTTTATGTGCTATTTCTGGACTATTTCTTGGCCAGGCGCAATGACTCTGGAGTTTCTTTTGGTTGGATGAAGCCAACTAGCTGTGTCCCCCTACTTCCAGTCTTTATGGTAAGACAAGATAATCAGCTGCAGCAGTAGCTTCATCTTTAATCTAATGCAATGAGAGTTGCATTAATCCTCTCATTTAACTCTCAGTAAGTAAGCAAATGGATTTTTCCAAACATGTTAAACTATTCCTTGAAATTCAGCTTTTGCTCATCTTACTTATTGTATCTCCCAATGATCATTATCACAACGAAAAACATGGAATACCTCATGATAGCAACAACTGCGTAGACGAAATCATCCAGGATAAAAGGCTGGTAAAAGGCTGGTCATGTGAAGCCCACGGGTCTCATATTTTGGTGATTCTTTTGTTCATTTGCATTGTTATTCCAGGGATCATACAGTGCTCAATGGGAAGAGAAAAGGCACAGGCCTGGGTTTACGAGGCCAACTGCAGATATCAGGTGTTCAGCAGAAGTCCTTCATTCAAAATTTTACTGAACCATTTAATGGTTTTCTCAGCTGGAGAAGTGAGCAACTTGGAGAATGCTCTGCAAAAAGAGACGGAGAAGGCAAAGGAGTGCATGGTAAGATGCCAGGCTTCTCTTCAAGCACAGCTGGACGAACACAGGAGGGAAACCAAAAACATCAGAGCAGCTCTGGAAAGCACAAGGAGTCTGCTGAAGGCTGAACGCCACCGCTTAGAGCAGGAGAATGTTTCCTGTCTGGCTCAAGTGGGCACGCAGAAACGTGAGAATAATAAGCTCATGGCTGCTCTGTAGACTCTGCAACAGGGGTGGCAGAAGGAGAAGGAATTCCTCTTTCAGACCATCACTGGCCTCCAGCAGATGATGCAAGACAAGGGGCAGCAGTGGGAGAGGATGGAGAGCTCCATGAGGTCACAGGTGGAAGTGTTATGGTTTGCACCTACTTTTTGATAGGACCCAAGGATGCAGACCAGAGAGAAGGTGAGTATAAGAACAAAATTTATTATAACCAAAAGCACACTCAAAAGGAGTGGATAAAAATAACAGACAACAAAAAACACACTCTAACAGAGTGGAGAAAACTAAAGGAGCTCCGCAGTGACGGGTCTGAGGCAAGGCACACTTGGACGTGGCAGGCAGGCAACTGAAAATAGAGAGACACACCATAAGTAGTGGTACATATAAGGAACATTAGCACACTCACGAATGGAGGAGATAGGGAGAAAGTACTCACAATACTGAACACACGATCACGCCAGGAAACAGGACTCGGGAGGAAGGAGTCTGGAACAATCCGGCAACAGATAGGAGAGAGCTCTCTCCTTTTAACCTGTGCCTAATCAGCGTAATGAGTTTCCAGTGTGCTCTGGGGAAGGCCAGGTGCAGAGACACACCCAGCTGCACAGACAGGGGGAAGACAAACAGACACAATCTACACTGGGGAAGGGGAAAAAGGAAACACAAGGATAAGACAGACTGCAGGGTCCTAACAGGAAGAGCTCGAGAGCCATGTTGCCAAGAAGAAGAACAACAACATGAAGAAGAAGTGGTGGAGAATCTCCAAA
>JBBMOE010000004.1:13060716-13164474 GCA_037975065.1 Chaetodon trifasciatus
TACACAAGGCTGGTTCTGGCATCTCTTGGTGCACACAGTTTGCACCTCTTCCTCTTCCTGGTGGCTCTTACTTCTGATGCTTGAACATCTCTCACTCTCTTGTGTTCCAGTCGTCTAAATGCAACACCCGGGACAGTGAAAAGTCTTCAGGGACATTGTGGCTCAAAAGATTGCAGACGCCTACTTACTTACAGAATCTTTATGCCATAGGCTGACGGTGGATTCATTTTTGGATCTGTAGACACCGGACAAAATCGAGATACCCACGTAGGCTTGAATGTCCTGTCCCTGGTGTCTCTCCTCCAAATCGGTCATGTTCATGACTGTTGTTTGGATTTCCTCTGTCAGGAACAGTTTGAAGCAGGACTTTACGTCATCCACCCAGGATATGGCATACCTTGACCCTTGAGTCTTCTTGATGCCATTTTCTGCTGACAGCCAACCTCCTCTCAGGTGGGGATGAACACCAGGACAAAGTCCCATTCTTTGACTGGAATGTAACCACATTAGGAGCATCCTCTTCATCACTGGATTGTTCCCCATCAGTGGTCTCTTTGTCTGGACCATATTCTGTGTCATCCTCATCGTCTGACCCCTCTTCTTCAAAAGCATCTTCAATGACCTTCCCTCTCCCCTCCTCATCAGTGTCATGGTCAAAGAAAAAATCTGAAGCCTCAGCCATTGTGCTGTCACAGAAATTAATTCAGAGACACACACACACGCATGCACACACACACACACACACACACACACACACACACACCTCTATTTTATAGACTAATTGTAATCTTACCCATTCATTTTTAATGACCGATCGTTTCTGACCAGAAAGACCAAGGGTGTAAGTAAGTTCAATAAAACATCAAAAATTGAAAGAAAAAAAAAAAAAAAAATTCCCAAAATTCATTTTGTGTGCTCAGATGCATGTGTGAACAAAGTCCAGGAATCTTATGACAAAGAGATGAAATTAACTACATAATTTAGAGCGGGAAATTGTCAATCAGTCAGATTTGACCACAAAGACAACAGGAGGGTTAAATATTAGCAACTGTAACTTTAGAAATAGAATAGAATAGAATAGAATAGAATAGAATAGAATAGAATAGAATGTTGATTGCAATTTCATTATTTACACATGGCTAAAAAATGAGCAAAATAATTTGCAGATCATAGTAGCCTGTTGGATTGTGTCATTATTTCAAAGAGGAGAAGAATTTCACTAATGAGAGAGATTGACATGGTGAGGTGATATGACTCTCAAAAACCTGACAGTCAGCTGCCGAGACAAGGTGGTGCTGACAGCCTGACCCTCGGAGCAGCACGTTCAGGTCTCAATTCCTGAACAACACCCAGCTTGTGGAGTGCACCCCACTGGTGTATAAATGATTTAACTCGAGGCAAAATTACTCCAACTGTCATCCCATCTTGTCTCACATTCTACCTTGAGTGCAGATGTGTGGCGGACTCAAGGCCAAGGCAGCAAGCTTTTCAGAAAATTCTATGTTTCAGGTTAATACAGAAAGAGAACTGAGCAGGCCAAGTGGAACAGAAAGAGGAAAAGATTAAGGAAAAGATGCTGCTGAAGATGGGTGTCAAGCAATGGGCATGTTTGAGTGCAGAGGAGGTGAAGGCCCTGATCTGGATTACAAGAGGCACCCTGGAAAGTGGTTTCAGTTTGCAGTTCTGTTTCAGTTTTGTTGGTCATATGTAGGTTAACACAGGGTCAATTGTAAAATGAAATGTGTTGGATAAAAATTCAGGTCAGCTCAGCTGTAAGTCAAAAGACAGATTTAAAAAAGAAGGAAGAAGAAATAGAAACTATCACTATATACATATATGAAGATGAGGATCATTTGTAAAAGTAATGTGACACAGTGTGTACAAGAGAATTGCATGATTGTAGGTAGCAGTCTTAGTGCATTCCTATGTAAACAGTGCAGACAGTATTCTAACATTATTGACTGTTCTGGTTAAGTAGCAGCAGTACAGGCAATTCTTTTTTCTATTTTCTTTTTATGATCATTTCACACTATCACACTATCAGATATATAGCAACCTAAAAGCTAAGTTTCCTGTCTATGACCCAGCAGCAGATAATGTTCAGTATTGCCTCAGCTTGCTTTCTTCTCTTATGGAAAAGTTAGTCACAGATTTACTTTTGATGTCTATTCATCACATACTTATGATACAAGTTTGCTAGTGCCACAACAACCATGGTGTCCAAAGCTAACAGTGAACAGTGCTGAGGAGAAATTACTTACGTTAGGACGAGACTGTAATTCAATTACAAAATAATAATAATGTAATTTTTTACAGTTACTGAGAAAAATCTCTATTCAAATTATAGTTATGTGAATGAACTATTAAAGTCTTTTCTGTAAAAAGCTTGTCTGTATAAGATAACATTCGTTCTGTTGGAATGCCTTTTTTTGGAATATTTCTGAGCAACGTTACAACACCATCAAGGGTAGGATGGACAGTGTGTCCTCAAAATGTGCTCAAATTTGGAGCGTTACTTTTGATTGGTTCTCTTGTTTGAATTGGCACTGCCAATCAAATCAATTTGCATTGCTCAAGGTGACCTGAGTCTGCCATGCCTGCAGCCACGTTGTCCCACATGAACGCCATGCAGTGCTTGAAATACAACTGTATTTTCTTTGTGATATCAGAAAAGGGCTCTAACATTACTGCACCATGTAAAGTTTGTTTACCTGAAGGGAGATTACTGCCAACATCACAATGCTCAATGTCAAACCTGTGGAAACTTAGAGAGGTAGAGGTAAGGTAATGTCACCACAATCAGTCACATAAGATAAAGTACCCCCTGCCCCAACATGTTATTTATGTGTGTTCAAGATTTAACATCACTCTATATTTATCATGGTCCCCGTCTTAATTCAAGTTCTATTGTAGAATGTTTGATAAAAGTTTGACAGTAATCAGTGCTGAGTGCTGATGTGAGGTTTTGCACTACATTGATAGACCAGGCAATTAAAAGTAGCCTTACCAATACTGACAATGAAGTAGAAAGATGATGAGCGAATAGAATATATTAATAAGAGGACATGCAGCAGGTCAGCATTCTGTATATTCTCTGCTGTGTATAAATGAGCTGTTTTAAAAAGTGCTATGCAATTTTTAGGATTATGCTGGATCCATAGGCATTTTTTTTTTCTCAGATGCCATACAGTTTTTCTCTTCAGCAATATGATATTGTGCTGTTGGGTTTGGTCACTGGCAAGAAATCTTTACTACTGTTGGGAGTTTTTATTGCTGTAATATCCTCTTGTAAACTCTGTCCCATACAAAATGGGTTTATATACTCTGGTCACTAGGAACATATTCCTAGAAATGTGACATTCTGTTAGTGTGAGTGGGAAGGATGTTTTGGAAGCACACCAGAGACCAGGGTTTCACATGTCCTACACATGTCCTCCTAAAAAGCATGTCTGCATGATGAACTGAGAACAAGAGTTTTGTCTTTAGACATTCAAAGTTTGGACACGAAACATACAAACTCACCTATTGCAGACCACCTGCAATACTCCATTTTTAAGCCCTGGTCAAATAAAGGGGTTTCAGTTCAATGTTAGAATCATGTGATCTCCATCCACGACTCCTACACATCTCGTCTCCATCAGGCAAGAGCCAAGGAGGGAGAAGAAGGGTGGGGGCAGTGTGGAGGGGGTGGGGCCTATCCAGAGCTTCATCATTCATTTCACAGTGTGTCGCTCAAAACATTTCTCTCATTGTTTAAGAATTGTACTGAGATAACAGACAATTTGTCAGCCGGGCTATAATGTCAAACAAACAGAACGCAGTTAATCTCCTGTCATAAATATTTTAGCATCGGCCTTGGAACAAGCACTTGTGCTGAAAATGTGTCTCTGTGCGCTGGGATTTGTCCAGCAATACATATTCAGGCCTACATGTGGATATTTAAAAAAAAAACCTTTCTCCTTTTTGTTGTTTTATGCCTGGTAGCTGCTACATATTTGGGCTTTTCTACCTAAGAGTAAATATAGATGAGAATAAAGCCACACATCCTACATATTCAGCTGGACTGTAATTGAGTATTTGCTAAGTTAAACAATGACCAGTGTGCATCAGTTCTGTTAAGTGTGAGGGCCAGCATCTAGGTTGACAGCACTGCCCCTTGTAGGTAGGTTTAGACAGAGCGTCCTGTCTTTATAAAAACAGGTGTGGGTAATTAGTGCGTCTCTTTGTCTGAGGCCTGGTGAACACGTGGTAGAACTGTCTTTGTGTGTTCAGTGTGTGTGGCTGTGCCGTAGTGATCCTCATGGGTGTATGCTGCTGAGCAGCCCCATGTTGAAGAGGAACACACTCCTGCCCCTGTTTGAGCTTCAGTAGAGAGCCAGTCGTCTTTTTGGTGCTGGTTGTAAGAATGGCCTCTGTTGAGCAAGATTTAATGCCTGCTGCTTTGCCTGAGCTGATCCACCAGTGCTGTTAGGCCTGTGTGTTTGGCCATTTGCCATTTTGGGCTTATTGCTACGTTTCCCTACTGGTTTTGGACTTGCCAACTTTGCACCTAATGGGACTGGAAAGAATTTTATTAGATTGCTTCAAGTTGCCTTTTTTTTAGTCAATATTGCCTTAACTGTTATATGTTTGGGATTGTATGATATGAAACTGTTGTGATCCTGAACCAACTGAAGTACTATACTTTTCTTGAGACTGAAGCCACATGGCTTCATCTATCCTACATCTCCTTGTTCTCTCCACATCCAAAGCAGTTAGAGCTTCTGCCTGCTCACAGACCCTTGCCCAACATGACAGATGCAAATTTTCTTTCTTTTGACTTTCTTCCTCTCCTTCTGTCCATTGTCAGAAGTAGCTATTCTAGTATTCTGCGCTCAGTTTTTGCACATCTGTTGAAAACGCAGGTCTCTTTAGTGCAGAGTTAAGTCAAATCTCCATTGGAAGCCTTGTCAAAACACGAGCTTTTTATTGTTTTGTCAAAGTAATTTCCCTTGTTCCAGTTGCCTCTGATTTCTTCACCAGCAGATGAGCAGCTGGCTCCAAATGTCAGCATCTTGCACAAAGGAGTTGTAAAAAATCAACTGCATTCACTCCACAGACAGTAGGAAAGAGCGCAGAAGAACAAACACCATATTGATCAGCCATTTCAAATTTTCCTATTCAGATGTTTGATTTGTAAGCAAAGGTCGTACACATACACAAAATGAGAATTTGAAAGATGTAGTTAAGACATGGATCACTGACAGATACACTAATTAGACCAATGTCATTATTTCTTTCTAAATTAATGCGGTGGTTTATAATACATGTATCATTTACACTACATTGATTATTCATATACACTCTGGCACACAAGAGCACTGTTGGCTTTTTTTTAGTAAATGATGACAAAAGAGCCTTCAGTACATGTGACTAATAACTGTTCTATCCAACAAGTTGGGTTTTTTGACCTCTGCAGTATTCCTTCTACTTATCTCCAGCCAACCTGCCAAATCATTACAAGATTTTTCACCCCAAACCAAATAGCGATTTGTTTGTTTAGACCTCCACTGAGTGATGAGGGGAGGAGGTATGCAGGGAACGGGCATGAAGTCACCAATCCAGCTGAGAAGAATTTTCTTGTAAACAAACAAGTTAAGTTTACATTCAGCTTTACTCGGCCATGTTTACTGCTAGTAGTCTTCTTCCCTGCCTTTGTTGGCACATTGCAGCCTACCTCAGTGTGCAGATGAGTGGAATAGTGTGAAGCCATTGGTAGGAATGTATAGTGTGCCAGCAGAAAATACATTGGACAACACGGACGTCAAGGGTACTCACGATGCATTTTAGTGAGTAACACTGAATATAAACAAGTTTTGTTAGTGTGCAAGAAAACTCCACAGGGAACCTTTTAGATATGCAATTCGGCTAGCACTTAATATCTGCCAAAATCCGTTTTGTCTCATTCTCTTTAATTGAAGCCTGCAGCACTGATACATACAGGGATGTTTCCAATTTCAATGCAATCTGTGTTCAGCGCAAAAACTCTCCAATCACAGGCTATAGCTTAACTTTGGCCAGTAGAAACAGTGGTGCGCTGTGTCTGGAGATGGAGAGGTCATTAATATTCTAACATTTTGCCATTGTGCCATTTTGTACCACACTACAGTAACAGACTGCAAAGTACCCACTGCTCATAAACCTCAGTATTTCTCTATTACCCATGTTCCACCTGTGACATTTCTTCCTGTGGGCCAGTTTCTTTCAAGGGCCAAACAACAGTTTTTTTTTTGTGTTCTGTGCGTCTCTGGGGTGCTGCTTTCAGGTCTCCACGTCTGGGTATGTGGAGGGCGTTCCAGTCAAGAGCAAATCTTCAAGTCAAGTAGCGAACAGCATTAGTTCTGGATGGTTGATGATTTCCTTTGGCCAGTCAGAAGGACACTGTGTGTGATGATTCCATTTCCAGTGTCAAATTCAAGCACTTTTCAAGCATTTCCTGGCAGCATTTTCAGGTGTTGCAGTCAAACAGTGAAGTAACATTGTTTCAGATGCCATGGTACACAGGGTCACATTTGAAATGCTCACCTCCACAAACTGGCCGGGTAAGAGACATATTTGATGGTTGAGGGTCAGGAGCTTGTGCACAATGCATGCTGGTTCATGTAGGCACTGCAGTCAGAGCTGTGCAAACAACAAAATCAGATAACTTCAGCTTTCTCTAACAATGTACACAGTCACAAAATCAGAATTCTACAAATACTGACTTTAACTGTAAGATAAAAATTGATTAGAAAACATTCTCTTGACATTGATTAGAAAGCTAAGTTTCTCTTCTCCAGTCCACCTACAATCACTGCAAATTTCAGTCCCATGTAAACGTCATGTAAACGTACTCATTGCATAATCATATTCATAATTATGTTTTCCACATTGCGGACAGAGTGAGGGTTTAGTCGATTGCACTGTGAAATGAATTTATTTCAAGAGCTATCTTAGATCAAGATGAATGATCTCGTTGGTAACCGAGTTATCCTGACTTTTCTAATTGCGCTGCAAAGAAATGAAGATGTTAGAATATAAAGTTAGCCAATGACATCTATGGCCTCGATGACATCTTAAGATGGATGTCCTTTCCCAGTTCTCCCCAGTGATTGACCCTTTTAATCCAAGCACAAGATGACTGTTTTAGCAAATGAGCAGTGTAATATTCAGTGTTTTGATTTGTGTTAATTTATGGGTTCAAGCAGCCCTTCTGCTGCTTGCAGCCATGCCTCTTTGTGTGTTGTGATGGAGAATGTGCTCTTCAACCTGCCAAATCAAATAAGAGTTAATGATTTCAGAGTCACTGAAATACCTTTTGTCTGTTTGCCTATTACCATTTTATCAGCTACACATCAAGTGGCGATTTGCTTCAGCACACACATATCAGCTAATCAGAAAATGAGTTTGGCTTTTTTTGTGTGTGTGTTAGCTGAACAAGGCCAAATCCTGTGAACCAGACCCTGAAATACACTGAGATGGATTAAATGAAAAGATGAGGACTAATTAAATGGATTTGGAGTCATAGATAGGGAGAAGGGATTTCAAGACTGTCAATGTTAATTTTGCACAAATGAGATATAAACAAAGATAATAAACCCTGCTTTGCATTCATTGATCAATGGACTCACAAAAATATATGAGACAGCTGTGGTGAAAGTTGGTGAGAAGTAAATGGGCTGCTTCATGTCTCCTCCACACCTTGTCCTCTATGACAGGAAATCTATTCAAATGAGCCAAGAACTTTTAATAGCATTTCAGTAGGTGTTCAGCAGCAGTTTATTAGGACACTCACACTGTTTCCTATGTAGGTATTGAGTGTGGGCATCCCTCCACTCCTAGTCTTATTTTCACCATTGCAAAACAATGGAGTTAAGTTATGGATAAAATCTATTCCTCTGTTGTAGACATGCCCATTGAGCCAATCAAAAAGAAAACTTAAGTAAGCAAGTAAAAGTAAGCAGTGAGGGTTTGTAGCATTGTGTACACATAGAAAACTGATAGAATGAACATACTGTCTTCTGCAAACATGTCTGCGTACATCATTACTTCAATATGTGTGTTATTGTGTGGCTTCATACACATTTTGACACATATTTGATTTTGCAGCTGATATTCATTCTTTATCACTCTCTTGCTATCACATACATTCATGTACACACTCATACACACCATGCAAGCTGCAAACAAATCCACAGAGCTCCCTCACCCTCCTCGTGCCTCACACATCCTTTCTGAAGAGCAAGCATTTCATAAAAGTGATATCCAATCCACTAGCCACTGTCATTTCCGTTATGTTCCAGTGTGTTTATTTGTGGGCAACAAATCCACTCTCCAAAAAAGGAGACAAAAGCTTGCTCGCTGCCTCAAAGATGTCTTTTACTTTGCTTAAAAGTACATTATCAAAGTCCCAATAGAGTGTCAGTGGCAACATATGTAAATGACAGTCTAAATATCTGGCTTATGTCTATATTGGGCAGTTCCTCATCTCAACTTCAGCATTTTACATCCAGTGCCAGTGCAAGAGGTAGTGTTCCTATGCACAGATATGGTAGGAAGCAAGAATTCAAGCCAAAGCTGTGCTTTATGTTTACTGCTAATTAGCAAATGTCAGCTTGCTAATATGTTAAGTAGGATGGTAAACATGGTAAACATTATACCTGTTGACACACTGACACTGGCAGCATGTTAGCAACTACTATATCACAAAATATCTCATTATTATGACTTGTGTGTCATAATTATAGAAAAATGTCTATGATTGCTATCTCATTATTGTGAACTTTCTTATAATTCTTATAATTTCATGGTGCTCCCGTGCACATTTTCTCCCATCTACTCTTTTTTTGTGCTGTCAATGAAATTCAGTAGAATGCAAGCTGATAATATTTCCACTTGCCCACCATGCACAAACCTGCTCTCAGAAGCTCAGTTTTTCATGCAAAACTGACCTTTGCATATTGTGTAAACCTTATTAAAAACCAGCAGATTGTGAAGTCAAGCGCAAATACCACCTCCCCTCCTGTTACTTATTGAGCCTTCCTTTCATGTATGTTTTCACAAAGGAGAGAGGTATATGTCAAAGTTGTACATGTAATAATCACACTGTGTTTGGTTGTCCAATGTTTTCTGAGTCCACTGGAGATTTTGGTATCTTTTTATCTTCACACATAAGAGCAACTATCAGCTGGTGATACTGCACCATATATTCTGTACTTATTTTAGAGCTGCAGTAATTGTTTTTTTTGGCCACTTGGGGGCAGAGAACAAGATGTAAACACAGCACTGTCACATAAAATTGTCATGGTGAACACGTTAACAAATTGCTTGTCTATTTACACATCCTTCAGATGCAGAACAGCATTAGTATCCATTTGAAGTCATGTTTCTAGCCAAATGAAGTCCAGTATTGACTCTCTTTAAGTTTTTGGTCTATGATGTTGATCAGCTTGTAGTGTGGGACAGATACAGCATGCTTTGGATCAATGTGACTTTTTTTTTTACTGGAGACTGCTGCCTGCTGTGCCTGGAAAGGAGATCTGAGCAATGAGAATGAACAAGAACTGCAAAGTTCCAAACCAATGAGCTGAAAGATACTAAAATGGTCCTTAAAATATTTGAGGGATAATTCTCCTCCTCTCACATTACATTTAGTCATTTTATCCACTGTTAAAAGCCTTAGGAGCCAGCGTGTTAGATTTAGGGGGATCTACTGACAGATCACTGCCGTGTTTCTACAGTAGCCCAGAAAGGACAAACCAAAAAAGGGGTATTTCAATGGTTGCAATCTGCAACCTCACCACTAGGTGCCACAAAATCCTACATACTGATCCTTCAAAAATCCATTTTTTCAACCAGCTGTGCCCAAAGAGTGATGGGTTCTACATAAACATAAACTCATTATCTACAAAGGCTGAAACAGTTTTGGTTATATCACATGGCACATTTCTATCTATGCTGTTTGTCTGAGGTTTTCTCACTGTTTTGAAGAGGGTGGGACTCAGTTTCAAAAAGGTGATGTTATGTAATTCTACACAAATCAACCTTTAGCGACATTTGAACCAAAATATGATGACAGTTGGGGTTGTTTGCATTACCAGGCCACTGTCAATCACATCTGATCAACATCATCTTCTGTTTTAAAGTCTCAAGAAATACTTAATGCTAGATTTATTTAAAACAACATTTTCAGGGGTTTTAAGATAATAAAAAAAGATTGTACAGGTCTAACCATACTCCAATTAACATTCTCATGCTAAAAATACAGGATATACAGTTTTACAGGATGCAGTCTTTCCAATAAACGGCCGTGCCAGACTTTTAAATCCATAGAGAGCTGAAAGTGTTTAATCACATTAACTGTTGGCCACAGATCAGCTGCACTGTATGAACCAGGGGATGAGCACCATGCTCAAGGGCACCTTAGCAGTTCTTAAAAAAATAAAAGAATATTGCATCTTTTCATACATTCACAGTCCAGTCAGTAAAGTCTGTCCGGGAATTCAAAACATCTGACCAATTATTTCTACATGTTTATTTACATTTGATGCATTCAAAGAAAATACATGACAAGTGATATTGTTAAAAACCCTCCATCATTTCAAGATATAATGACAATATAAGGTACAATCTACACCAACAACAAAGAAACTCAAGTCTCATGGTAATCCTGTAATCCATCCATATTTTTTGATGGAAGAACAGCTTTCAATATACTTTGGATACAGGAATTGTAAGAGGTTAGATTGTTTTAATCCTGCATAATAAAGATAAGATTGAGTCAATGCAGAGCAGGTGCTGATGAAATGATGCAAACAGAAACTGTGGTTTCTGAAAGCCGCCACTAGATTTATTCAACAGGGTGGCAGACTGAAACACTCTCAAAGGAGCTTCCAGGGAAAATATGTCAGTAAAAAGTGAAATGCAGTAGGCTGCTGTACAGCTTAGAGGAAGGATGGCATAAGAAATGTTTTCATCAGGCGAGGAGAAACATTCTGATTTATTCTGACCTTTCCAAACAGGAAATGCGTGAACAAGTGACAGAGAGATTTGAATTTCAAAAGCAATTGAATACTTAATACTGAATTCATAACAGTGATTGGTGATTATTAATGGAGCTACATGTCAAATAGGAAAGGTCGACTTCTCAGCTTTCATGTGTCATCTTGTGACATCGTGCGTGAACCGACACTGACTGAGAACTGGCAGTGAGTACATACTCGATATACAGCTGAAAAGTCTTGTTGCCTTTGAGTTGAGCAGCTCTTTAGTTTCCAGGTTATGTTGGAAATTTAGACTATTTAATCCATAAGAACCCACCACATAGAACACATTTCTGACATTTTTGTCAAAACAGTGCTCCCCTAGTGATCTGTAATGTTACACATATGTCACATTAGGTTTAAGGCCCGATGTGACGTATATGTCACAACGATATTTATCTGATTTGTTTTATATCAATTTGTTCAAGAAACATGTTCACAACAGGTTAAATGTAATAAAGGACATGTTATGTAAGCATTAGAATTCTTAAATGGCTTGAATCTTACCTTTAGCAACAAAAAACAAGCTTTTTAAATTTAGCTACTTCGGTCACATGTGTTAACCTGGCACACAGACATCTTGGAAATGTTGTTATGGGAATATAAAATCACATGACCTGTCACATGACCAAACAGGATGTTCAGTATGTGTCACTTAGGGACTTCATGAGTTAAAGCCAAGGATAAAGCTGTATGAGGAACTTTCCAGGACATTTAAAGGACTTGTGACACCTGTGTCACCGTGGGTTCTTTTGGTTTAATTTGGAAAATTCCCTTGGCAGAGAAAGACTAATTGATTGGTTGATGCCTTAAATAGCTGTTGAGAAGATTACAAAGTAGAAAGCTGAAATGTGAAAGGTATGTATACACAAGTGATTAAGTTAATATTGATTAAATTCATGTTCAAATTAACATTGTATGATAACTTCTGCAAACATCATCACTACAGGCTGTCCTTAATTGTCTTCCAGGGCTCAGGAAGGACAGTAAATTTCTGTCAACACAGTTACGCCACAACATAGTTTTGATTTTGCTTATTATACAAACAGACACAGTTCTATGTAATTATCTCTCACCACCCAACCCCAGTATTTCATGTAAATGTTGACAGGATGTCTGCATATTGCTTTTTCCATTTTAAAAGTTTAATCTAACAAATTTATGTGCTCCACATTCTAACATCTCTTTTTGAACAGACCACGCTTTGCAGTCTGTGTGTAGGCTACAACTGACTGTAACCTGAACCCTAACTCAGCAGATCAACAGCAGGATAAAACATCACCAAAGCAGACAACGCAAAAACATGTAAACACGTTATCACCGTAGTGGTTGTTGATGGTCTCTCCACAGTGAGCATTGTACTTACCTGTGTGAATGTCATTCTGTGTGTCCTGTGCAACTACACTGTCTGCTCTAGGTTCAGCTTCTCTGCTCACTCATTCTCAAAGAATAATGTAACTAGTCGTCTCAGCCTCTCTGGCCCTCTATGCAATTCCATTCTATTTTATTCATATAGTGCCAAAACACAACAGAAGTTGTCTCAGGACACTTTTAATATAGAACTCTTTATCTACAGAGATCCAGGAATTCCCTCATGAGCAAGCACTTGGTGACAGTGGTGAGTAAAACTTCCTTTTACAGCATTATTTGTCATTTGCAGTTTGTAATTATTATTTCTTTTATTACATGATTTGTCAGTGCTTCGTCAGTTACCCCTTAGAAAGTGCCACTGCTGTTTCTGCCCTCTTTAGCTCTTATCACCATGTCTGAATTCTTTCTGAATCTCTCAAATGCAACCTATAGCCATTCAGTCAAATCAGCCTCTTTTCTTGTCTACTTGCATCTTTCCATCGATTCTTACTGACACCTGACATTGTATGGGATTATATGTTGTTAATTATCCACCTTGACATTCATTTCTGTCACCAGATTGCAGGCTGTCTTCTTTACTAGTGTGGTGTATTAGCACTGAGTGCTGTGTCATTTCCCTCAACATGAATCATGTTTGTCTGCAATGAAAAACTGAGGGGCAGCCATCTTCAGCAAGTTCCCCCCACCAACTCCCTCAAAACCTCTTTAATTATGAATTACATAGCTGGGGGAAAAACAGCATGGTGGGAAAGGCATCAGGTAGTATATAAAATGGTAATGTGTGAATGTGTGTATGGGTCCTATCTGATCATTCCAAGAGAAACCAAGAGTTTTAAGTCAGCTCAGCACATAAACATGGGACCATAGTAGAGTCCATAGGATTTTCTGTATTATCTGAATAACTCAGTCACTAAATATACAGTGGAAACAATATATAAAGGAGCTACACCATGAAAGGGGCAACAAGCAGCATTAGGCTACAGAAATGAAATAAGCACTTTAACAGAATAAAACCTCACCGAAGCAGACAACACAGGCATGTATGACAGTATGAACTCCACAGCAGCAGTCACAAACATATATAAAGCAAAGACAGCTGCAGCACAGTTTTTACAAACCACATAACACCCACACACACAAACACATGTTAGTGTTTCATCACTTTTGGGGACATTACATAGACTTACATCCATTTCCTCGAGACTTACCATAATCATAACTATAACCACTGCTTGCCTAATCCTAACCCTTACCCTAACCTTAACCCAAGTCTTCACCCTAAAATTGAATGATTTACATTATGGGGACCTCATCAAGGTCCTCAAAATCTGTTCTTTGCTTGATCAGTCTCAGCTTATTGTGACTAGTCCACTTCTCTGTCTAAATATATCGAGTGAAACTCTGTCCCACTGCGCTGGGCACTTTTGAGCATTTGAGCAACATTTTGAGCTGAATGAAGGTCTGCAGCCCCAACTGTGACAGAAATAGTCAAAAACAGCAGAAGGGTCTCGCACATCTCACTGAGAAAAGTCTATGAGCAATGCAGCAAGTGTAGAAGTCACAGCCGGAGGACCCACCATGAAGGATTTTAGCATTTAGCATTTAGACAAACCCAGCGTGCCTCTGTTAGTCACACAGCATCTTGCCTGTGTTTCATTTGTGTCACTAGCGTGTTAAAATAGATGTGACCTTTTTTTAACTATGCTGAGGAGCAATAATGCTAACCTAAACCCAGAATGATGTCATCATTCATTCTAGTGCATCATTGTTTATTGTCATACTGTTCACAAATCCACTGGACCTGGCCCGGGTCAGACCTCACCCCTAACAACACCCCTTAGTGAGAGAACAGACAAATTCAACATGTATGTTGTCAGTGTCAGCTCAGTGTGGATTGTTTCCTGTCTGGACATGAAGCTCTCTGGAGCTCCTGCAGTTTCAGACACACAGGATAGATCAACAGACAGACAGACAGACAGACAGACAGACAGACAGACAGGTGAACAAACACACCAGCAGCATCTCCTCTGCTACGGCCGCTTATTTGGCTCCTTTGTTTTGTTTCATTCTTGCATAGTTTGTGGTTTATACTTGTGATAAAAAGAAGGCTTCTTAAGTAAAAGTAAAATGACTGATTCTAAGAAATGCTCAAAAAAGTATGAAAATATAAATATATATGTGAAAATATGTTGAATATGGTCACTAAATCTTATTAAAATTGTGGTAATGGCTTACCTTGTTAGTTATTATTGTCACATCATTCAGTTGAAATCAATGGTGAAGTAGTGTTCATTTAGGTTGGGACTCCTCTTTGCGGGTACAGGGGTGTTTGACTCTGGACAGGTGCATTTTAACTGCATGGTCCCAGAAACAAGCATATTGCTCCAGCATCTTCTCTCGTTTGGCTGACAGGAAGTAAACCTTTGGGTTCACCTTTCCCGTTTTTCAAAGTGGCATAAATCTGACAAAGAGGCCAGTTTATCTCCATTTTGGTAATTGTTTTAAAATCAATAGCCAGATCTTTCTCAGCACAGCAGGTCTGAAGACAAATGGACCAAATAGTCTATATAATGGTCCTGGCTTAGTTTCTTGACTTTTCCAGCTCTCTCTAATAATGTCCTTCTCTATCCTGTACATCTCTCTCCACCACTCATCCACACTTTGCCCATCCAGTAAATCAAAATTCACAACAAATTGAACATTTGTTTATAGAGTATTGTACAGTGAGAACAATAGTTTTCACATGACCATTAAATTGCTCATTAGAAAGGAAATTTGCACTAGCAAATTTTTTGGCAAACAGAAAACATCCCTTTTACAAAATATTTCAGTCATACTCACTATTTTTGAACTATGAGCTAAAATGAGCAGTTATTACCACTGTCACTAAATGAGTGAATTTGGCCCTGGTGCCCATCTGAGGTTGCTGAGGGCCTTGAGCCCCACAATTTTTGTTGCCCTACCCTCGATCCAAATAATTAAGATCAGTAAGATAAATGTGGGCAGATTTTCATGAGATCAGACAGACATCTGATTGTTAAACCAATATAATAAGTAAAGATCTTCCCCTACTCTCCCAAAACATTTAGACAACTCCCCTCACAAAAAAAAAATTATACATACCCGTTCCCCTTTTATTTTTTATTTTTTATTACCCCCTCCTTTCAACTTCATCAACGGTGACAGTCTTGTGTTGTTAATCAAGAGGAGTAGCAGCGGATTGTTCCAAGCAAACTGAAAACATGACGTGTCTCATTGCTTTATGGGCAGGGGGCAAGTTGCCAACCACATTTTCTGGCAATGGTGGCCAGTAGCTGCACTTCAATGATGAAATTCATGCAAATGTGCCACTGAACAGAACAACAGCAAGCGTAAGAGCAGGGTTAGGGTTTGTGGGGGGGGAGAGGAAGTCAGGTGAAGATATTTTTATAATAAAGCTGTTTAAGCCAGGGGTCAGGGTGGATGGGTCAACAACACATTAGACTTTAACACAAGATTTCCACTTTCCTGCGCAAGGTTGGTTTCTTTTAAGCATGACCATGATTGTTCTCAAACCTTAACCTTGTGTTTATTGTAGTAACCATGACAACCTCAACAAAGTAGCTAAACCAGTTGTACAACTAACAGAAATTCCCAAACTTTCTCGCCAAGTGTGCCAGGTCATTGCAGGACAGGTCACTTTCACTTAAAGTCAGCCTAAAACAGGCCTGGAGGACAGAGCAGGCTCTTTCCCTTTATTTCTCATCAGTGGTGAATGGAAGGCCCCATGCTGTGACACACCACATGACTATGACCTCCAGTGATATCATCATGGTGGGGCTTTAGTCTCCGTGGCACTGGCTACACCAGTGATTATGACTAGAAGGGGCTGCTGGTTAGAGTGCAAACACCATCGGTTAGTGAACAGCATGCACACATGTACACACACCACCCCCTGACTCGAGATGTCACCAAAGTGCTGCCAGTCATTATCAGTCAGCATGCTGAAGGTAATTGCCACAGCTCTGCAGGCCTCTGCGTAATGAGGGGAGGCTCTCGGGGCCCACATGGAGCACCAGGCCAGCTGATGAGGTGGAGGTAAAGTCTATTAAACACTGATGGGGGTGTCAGGGCGGAGGTTCATGCATTTTTTACAAACAAACTGTGTCAGAACATGGCTGTAATGTGTATTGCATGTGTGAGAGGGAGCTCCTGTGGGAGCTGCATAGAGGGAAACAATCATCTGTCTGTCCAAATGTAAAGGAAACGTGCAGATTTTCACAACCTGGGGCATTTCATGAAGTTATGAAAGCATTTTGTTCATGAAGTAAATTGCTGCAATCTGAGGACTCAAGCAGTTTGATGAAGCTGTAAACAAAGTCCTTATTTAGAGGGGAACCTGAAAGTAAGCACACGTTACTGATTTTCGGTCTTTATTGTTTTTCTTTAATAATTCTCTTAAGAACAGCTTGTTTTACATTGATTTTCCACTCATATTTTATGTCTGCATGCATAAGAAACCATTTCTGGCTTGAAGAGGATGCAGTTTACAGTAAACAGATTCCTGTGGTTGAGTGACCAGCTCAGAATAAGCCATCACTAACAGAAAGCAAGAAATCACACTCCTTTTAAATCCAACTTCATGATGTTTAATATCCAGTTGGTATTTTCATCATCTGATTTGCATTTGTCTCTGTTTTTCTGCATTTTTTTATATCCTAAAAATATGTACATCTCATGTTTTTGAAAAGATTACCACTGCAACACATTTGACAAATAACCAAAAAACATCATATCGACCACATTCCACCTGCAGTAACAGATTTTCTAGGGCATGTGGGCACAATGAAAACAAGGTATGAAGTTGAGTTAGCAAACAGTATTTACACATCCAGCATTTATGGTGAAAAAATATCATTTTGACTTGTGTTTATGGCCACCTACTGAATCTAAATCCAATATTCATTCAACTCATACCTCTGTTTTTTTTTAACTCTACCAACTCCTGAGGGAAATATCTGACTCCTCTGTTGCTAAATGCTCCACTATGTTCACCTGCTAGTCACTAACTGTGTCTGTCTGCTGTCTGCTGCTGAGCAGGTAGTTTACATTGGGTTTATAGAGCTTTCTCAGTGACAACAGGCACAATGGGGGCAATGAGAGTGAGCCGAGACAGTAAAGTTGCAGCCTGACAGCTAAATGGTGAGCTCAGACTCACTATAAAACTCTGTAAAGCCGAGGAGAGCTGCAGGTTCAGGTGATAATTCTCTCTCGGTTCAACACTATAAGCAACTCCTTTCACGTGGTCACATTGTTCTACATGTTCTCTATTGAAACATTGTTCTTGTTAAAATATATTGTTAGAACATTTCTCCCACTAGCACTGACAGCAGCTGCATTTTCTCGCTCTCTTCTCTCCGACAGCGAGCTGACACACACACTGCTGCAGTGCCCATACAGCCCTGCCTGCTCTCACTCAGTCACAGCGCTTCCTCTTCTCGTCTCATTCGCTCAGTTTTAATAGAATAGTTAAAATTCAGCAACTCATGACAGGCTGTGGGAAACTGCAGGATTTGTATTGCAAGTGAACAAGAAAAGGCAAAGAATACAAGTCCATATGCAAGCAGCGCTCCAGAGCAGTGTGAACACATCACATTTAGCAAAGCACATGAGGCACCCACACACCAACCTCCATAAAGAATTTCAAGAGGTTGGTGGCAGCTCCCATTTCAACACTGAAACTTTAAAAAAGTTTCAGTTGATAGGAAAATACTTTGACCATGGTCACAAGTAACATAACTTGAGTTGTTGTGCTTAACACATAGTAGAATTAACTTTGCTTAATTTCTAATATTAGTGATTTAGATAATTCAGTTATTTTTAAAGGCATGATCTTGTGATAGTTCTCTTATACCGAGACCAGCATCCACATTCATGGCAGTACCTGTGCAATTTATATCAGAATTCTCGAGCATGTGGAGCTGGTGTTTGAGCTGAACTAAAAGACACCTTAAAAGAGGCGTTAGAGGACAGTACACGTAACATGGAAGCTGGATATGTCAAATGTGGCTGGTATCGATGTTCGACCAATGAAGAATAAATGAGGAGATTTTCACCTTCCCAAATACTGGCTCATTCATGATGATCCCACATGCTGGGACTCAGCGTATGAAATAGCGGCAGTCTGTTCAGCTCTAGCTGATGATTGGAAGAAATGGCACCTCATGCCAGATGATTCATACAGTACTTGAGGCTGTAAAAGAGCTATAGAGCCCTGTTAGTGCTTTCAGATGCCTGTAGTGGTGAAATACACACCACTCTCTCCTCTGATCTGCCCCTGAGTTGGAAGATATTTTCAACTTGGGCAGTTGAGGAAAATGACAGCAACAAAACGTCACTTCAATTTTGTTGATTTAAGAGAGGAGGATAAGCAAGTTAGATTTTTTCCTTTATTTCTTTTTTTTTTTTTTTTTTTTTTTTACTCATTAGGTTCAGGAAGTAGTTTGCAGTTTTGTTTTTTTTTTGCTTGCATTTTATTGCCTTTTGAATGTGTGACAATCTCTATCTCAAGATGAATACAGTTTTCTTTAACGTAAGAAGTTTTTTTTTGTTAATGTTTACTACAGTTATTCTTTTGCTCTCTGCTACTAGCCAAGAAAAGAAAGCCATAGCCCGTTGTCATGTTATCACCTTGCCATAGTTATCTTTTAATAAAAATCTAAATCTCTATGCCCTTTATGTTGTGTCAGTTTTCCCTGTGGCATTGAAAACGGTTCTGAATATTGAAATTTTTCAGTGTATTGAAGTTAGAAATTCTAGTGCCACTACAGTTTGTCCAGTAATGCTGTTCTGTGTATTTAGTGCTTACAGCAAGTTTTAGCATGCTAGCCTGCTAAACTAAGATGGTGAATGTGGTAAACAGTATAGCATGTTAGGCTTGGCCCTGATATATAAGCAACTGGACTCAATGTACAGACCAGGAGACAAGAGTAAGAGACAAAAAAACTAAACTAATTTACAATAACAAAAATCGCACTCATACGAAGTGGAGAGAACAAACAGAAAGCGCACTCGTAAGAGGTGGAAAAATGAAAACCAAAAAAGCGCACTCAACGAGTGTAGAGAAAAACAAAAGGCGCACTCGGTAAGTGGAGCAAGCAATTTCCGCACGTGGGAGGCTGAGGCTGGGCAAAGGCTGATTGTAGCTGGTAGGCACTGTGAACAAACAAAGCACAGGTGAGGCAAAGGAAAAAAGCTGCTGATAAAATGCTGAGATCACAGCTAGGAAAAGAATGGAAGTACTCACTGGGCATGGCTCTTGATAACTCATGGGAGAGATCAGGATAATCCAGCAACCACTTTAGCTCAGCGTCTTCTTTAAATACCTGAGCCCTGATCAGGCTCATGCGCTCCAGGTGCGCTGCCGGAGAGGCGGAGTCAGCTGGGTGCAGGGAAACACCCAGCTGAGACAGACAGGGGAACATACAGACAGACACATAACACTAGGGAAAAGGGAAACAGAGAACAATAGGAGCAGACAGATCTGGCAAATCCTCACACAGCAAGCATTTTTTCTATTATTTTTTCCTATCTTGAGAAAGATGGGGTTGCTTTTTGCCTGATTGAGGCTGATACTGTTGTTGACTAACTGCTAGTAACATACAGTATAAGCTTACAACCCTGTGTTCTTGGCAGGCAGTCAGTATTTTGGCATTTGCTTTGTTTCTATCATCTTCTCTTGACATATTTTCATAGGATTGATTTTCTCTGCAAGGTAAACTTTGTTTTAAATAAAACTTTAAAATGCTCGTCCTTGTGCACTTTCCTCTCGAGTCTTTCCTTTCTCCTGAAAATGGAGGACTTGTTAAGATGTGCTAATTTTTTGCAGTGCACCTCTCAAGAGAAGGTCACATATGCCATGAAATGTAGTGCCTGTTAATTACATCTTCACTCACCCAAAGCAATCAAAGCACACAGAGACCAGGAAATGTCGATGCAATTGAATTGAGGTCTATGGGTTAACATGAGATGAGTGATGGAGATTCACACCCAGAGCTTATTCAAATCTGAATGACTCAGAAATGCAGCAGCACAAAGCTTAACAACACACGGGCCCTGTGTGACTGTGGATGGATTTGGTTGTTGAGTGAGTGGGTGGACATGTTGCACTGTCCATCCTTACAAGTCATTTAGTGCAGTTCAAAGGGAAATGAGATTGAGAGCATTCCAGTTAGGATCTCTTTGTGTGCAGTCTTTTTAACTGTGGTGTTAGTTGCCTTGTTTGTTCATCTTTTAGGACAAATTCAGGGCTAAGCTTGCATGGCTTAAGGAAATATTTCAGGAGTATAATGTGGAAGCACAGAATGAACAAAACACATACATTTAATCTGCTAGTAAACTGGACTGATGGACTCAGTGGCCACTTGATTGAATGTTTGGTTTCTCAGAACTCAGTACCTTGAGAGGAGCAGCACAAGGCTGCACTGCTGTCAAGGAAAGATTCAACACAATTCAATGAAACTTCATGTACAGAGCAGTTTCACAGGAAGAGCACAGGTGGAACTAATAATGCTACTCAAGTCAAGTTAGTTTTATAGGACAGAAAAGTGTCCATATTGTGTGGGAGGAGTGAGTTCAGTAGATAGTAGATGGGCAGCTGTAATTCTTTTACAGGTGTAATCACGCAGACATATTTACTGCAGACAAACCAAACATAAAATTTAAAAAATAAAATAAAAAATAATCACAACTATTCAATTATGCAAACTCTGTAGTATTACACCTCATTAAGTAACCCTCTTGTTTTTTCTTTCCTTTCTAACTTTTTGTCGACATTGTGCTGCCTTCCCCATTTTTTAATAAAAGCTTTTAAAAAACAAAATCGCCTTTAACCCAACCTGCATCAGATCTTGCACCATGACCACACATAGGCTACAAATAGGCAGAAAACTCCTATAGTAGTTACAGTTAGGAGTATCTCATTTTAGAGCTGATATTGTGAAACTAATATTGTTTTGTTTTTTTGTTTTTGTTTTAGTTTTTTTTTTTTTTTGCACTGTGGACCAATGTAGCTGGGTTTCAAGAGGAGATCGGTGAACACTGAGTCAGACAGAAACAGAGGCCTGGAGATGAGTGTGTCTGAATGAACCGACAACCAGGCATCTATCATTATTAGGTCTGCCTGTGTCTGCAGTGCTTGTCCATCTCATCAGAGCAGAGGCTGATCTCTTCCTGGCAAACGTAGTCATGTTTTCTAATACTAGCAAACACATAAACATACAATTGGTGGTGACTTTCATCAGTTGTGAATACTTTTTCTTATGCAAATCTCATGCCTATCAGTAGGATGACATTCACAAGAGCAGTATTTTCTCAGCACAAAATGGAAATTGGTAGTAAGAAAACGATGCAGGTTTGTTTTTTTTTCACAATTCCTGTATTTCAGAGCTAATTCTACTGCTTTTACAGTGTGTTTAATGTCAACTGTAATTAAAAAAAAAATCCAAACTTTGCAAGAGTCTACATATGTCAAAGTAATCACATTACTTAACTGACACCATCGAAATTAGCAGCCCTTTCATTTGATTGCAGTTTTTTTGCAGGATTTTGTAATAAAATGTCAATACCAGCCTGATAAGTGATCAATGTGACGTATTGGTCTATAGTACATAGGCTTAAATCCTCTTGGAGAGATCAATGAACAAGAATGGGGATACATTTATATGATGCTCCATCATACGAGGCACAAGTGGGCTACTTCATTTCATGGTGGGAGGCCAGCATCTTGCTTATAACTCAGAGGACGTGATGTGACTGCACACCAAGCTTTGAAGAGCCTTAGCCCTAGAAATGAAAGGAGTTCCAGATAGATATAGACAATAAAAGCCTCTCACAAGTGTTGAGAAGCAGCTCAGGGAGGAAAAGGGACCTTGACAGACAATGATTTTGCTTTCAATAAGCCTGCTTAAATGTCAGAAGGGACAGGAGCAATATTGTCCAATTAATAACTGGATCATGATAAATGTAGGATACAGCCAGCAGTTTCACGCAAGGAGGATGAGTTTAAGAGGAAGGTAAGAAAAACATCAACACATCAACAGTTACAATTCCACAGTTCTAAAGGCAGTCTGACTGACGCACAAACTTTTTATTTATGCTCACTTTTTTTCTAAAGCATCGTTGCAGCAGGAGAGAGGGGATTATAAACACATATCTCACACCCGGGAGTTTTTCAGAGCTGCTCCACTGGAGCAACAAGGTGGTCAGTGCTCCTTGGTGCAGTTTTTAGCAACCGTTGATGAGAAAGTGGAGTGCTCCTGCGGTTCACTTTTAGTCTGCCAAGTTTCCTGTTAAGTCTCAGTCTGCTCTCCTATGAATCTTTATTCAACATGTGTGCAGGTGTTCAGGAGTCAGCAGTTAGTCTCCCATCTGTCTGTCAGAGAAAACATAAGTTCTTGTGTGTATTGATACTGCCTCATATATAATAGAATCTGGGATGCTCCAAGGACCAGTGCTCAGGCCCCTGCTAATCTCTTTTTATATGTTGTCGATGGTGATATTATATAATATTATTAATGCACACTTAAAAAGTCATTGCATTACTAATTAATCAACAGCAGAAATAATTTGTTGCATGACTCATTGCATTATTTTCAGTTCCTCAGGCTGGTTCTGTCGAAGGTGCTTTTAAACAACCACATACACATATACTGTGTTTAAGAAATAAGCAAGACATTGGGGCTAAACAAGCAGCCAGTCTGCATTTTGGAGAGCTTCACTGACCATCAACAGTTAGCTCAGCACTGGTGACTGCACTAGAGTTGTCGGTTTTCTATTCAGAAGACGAACATGGGGAAAAAACAAACATTTTTAAATTGTAATGACCGGTTTGAATTCAGTATTTACAGCCAAGACACAGACTGCTTGAGGTCATTTGCCGAGCAGTCTTGACCTCTTCCATGCCCTATTGACCTATCAATAAACAATGGAAATTGATATTAACCCTCCACCCTGATAAAATGAAAAACAATTCAACCTCATTATCGAAGGAAGACAGCACTCGAACTGCCCAGCACAAGCAGTTATCAGACATCAAGTAAAGGATGTCAGGTGACTTCCTTGGCCTTTGACCTCACTCATGCAGATTTGCTCTAAATATTTAAGTGCATCGAGCCTCACTGGCAGATTGTAAATCTGCCAGATTGTTTAGAGGCTTGTTAAAATCACTGTCCCTTCGTCCCCTGGTGATCCACTGAGCAACATAAGACAAAGATTCATGACCTAATATCAAAATATAAAGAAGGTCAGGCACTTACGGATCCAGCCTGTAATTACTCACTTGTCTCAACACCAGTGTTGCTCTTGATTTTTTCGTGCTGCCTTGTTAGATCCTGACTGGCCTGGCAGAGTGAAGGCCAGTTGGACAGGCAATGACGATTGTTATCCCCCCCCCCCCAAATGGGCCACTGTATCCCATTATTCTGACTTGCACACATTTGATTATTCATATGCTTTGAACAGACAGGTCAGCTCCTCACCCTCTGGTATCAAAGAGCATTGGAAAAATTCCCCCCAGCCGTCATCAGAAAGATAAGTGAGTGCACCCACATGGAGAAAGTGGCAGCTGCAGGGAGAGGAGAGGGTGGATATTTCAGCGAGCATGGCACATTCCTAAACTGTCTTTGTCTCGTGAGCCTCACACTCAATTGAGAATGGATGATTGACAGAAATTACACCCTGAATCCAGTAACGAGGACGAGAGATGCATAATATTTTCCCTCCCATTGTGAAACCCCTAAGTGCTTCAATTAATCCTGCACATAGCTTAGAGTAATTATCAACATCTCACCAATTTAAACACAGAGCACATTCAAAGTATGACACATGGTCTGTGTTTTTTATGAAGGAAGATAAGAGAGCCATTCATCATTCATAAAGAAGCTCTGGGAACAATTAGTTTGATGACATGGACACATTACACATACAAATCTCTGACCTCTGACTCTGCATTTGTTTCAGTGTGTGAAATTGTCAGAAAATGATTTTCAGTGATTGTTCAGATTCCACTCCACTGACACCAAACAACACAATCATCCTTGATGTATGTATGAAACACAGTCCTTCAAAGTGGCAAATGCCTTATGTGGACTTTCCTGCTGCTTATTTAATGCCCAAGTTGATCAAAACATTTCATGTTTAGAACTGCAGCCTTTATCAGCAGACTGAGCATGATGAACATACTGATTCAAGTGGTCCTCATTTTGAATCTGAAAATTATTTGCAGGCACCAACAAATAGCAATATAAAATGTTATTTCTGGATATCTACCGTGAATGTCGCCTATGCATAAGTGCATGCACTCATCCTGTTTCCATCAAACAAAATTTTACCACAAGGACTGTGTCCCCTGCAGTTCAAGGGTTTGACCTTGTCTTCTCTATACTTCATTAAGACATTGTTAAACATATAATTAGTCTGAAATTTAGGACTGATTCTTGCTGAGAGTCAGATAAGAAAATGTAAACCTCTGGTTAGCCTAGCTTTGCATAAAGACATGAAACACAAGGAAACAGAATCCGTGGGAGTTATGTGCCAGATTATATCATGACTGGACACTTTCAGGAAGCTAGTGCACCCAGCAAGGAAATAGTTGCCCTGAAAACATTATTTGTTTCACGCTGTTTTCAGTCTCTGTGCTAAGATAAGATAACACACTATTGGTTGCAGCTTCATATTGAGTTTACAGATGTGAGAGTGGTATCAATCTTCTCAACTAATGGTCAGCAAGAAAGCCAATAGGAGTAATTTCCAAAATGTTGAACTATTTCTTTAAGGAGATTAATGTAAAGTCAGTATGTATTATATTAACATTACTGATTCTGGGAATGTGCTCTAATTCTGAAATTAAAAGCAAGGGAAATCTGAGTGTACAAAGAGTTTAAGCCCACAAAGAGTTTAGAAATAGTAGACTTTTTACTTATGATTAGTCACATTTGAGGATTTGCTGTGCATTTTGCACAAAAGGTGGGTTTATTTTTGCTTTGCCTTTATCATTTTTTGGAGGCTGTGTTGTTATTTAAGTACAAATACATCCATTATATGGAAATGTTTTTCATTGCTATGCTACATGCTTTTTAATCCATTAAGCCCCATGTAGTTCACTTTTCATGAATGCAAATGCAAGCTACATTTTAACTTAAGGAAGCGAAGCATGAATAAGAGGAATATAGCTTGAGCTTTTTCAGCCATCATTGACTGGAATTCCCATGTCATCATGATGGCAGACGTCTTCTGCAGACCAAGAGCTCCAACCACAAACAGCGCCTGTTTTCTTGAACATATTTCCCTTTCACTATGATAACAAGCATATGAAAAGCATGCACTTCTCATGATTGCCATCTTCACTTCGCTGATGATTGTCATTTTATTTATTCCGTTTTCCTCTCAGGGCTGCTATCTTACTGTCGCTCACATTCTCTTTCCTCCTTCCTCTGTTTGCTTTCACTCTACATAATCTTATCTGCACGAAAATGCCATGCTCCCCACAGAGGCCAGAAGATTAGCACACCACAGCCATGGTTAAAAAAAAGCGCATGCATGCTGGGTGCTGAGTCTTAGCTTGTCTTAATCAGTGGACGATACATTACTTTGGTGATCTGCTAAGTCTCATCTTTTAATTAAAGGGGCAATTAAAGGGGCTACACTGCAAGGTTGCTTTGTACCTCAGGGACAAATCATGTCATGGAAGATGAATAGTATAAAGGTCCTGAACAGGTTTTTAACAGCTTCTTGTGGTGAGAAGCTGCACGCAAACCTGTTATACTGTTCTCTCTCTCTTTTTCCCTCTCTTTGCTTGTGCAACATTACATCCAAGACAGTGGCTATAGGGCTAATCTTTATCTCCCCCCTTCCCCCTCTGATGTGAAATTGTAGGTACTTCATCACTGGCCTATCCCACATACTCATGGAAATGGGATGGCCTTTATTCATTTTTGCTCTGTTGCCTGGGAACTAAATCTTCCCTCTGTTGCACGCTGCACTGAAGACCTCTAAAGGAGATGTAATTTACCTTTATTTTATTTTATGCTTGAGGCATTTTTCCATAGCTCCTTTTCAGAGTGACCATAAGTAACTGGAATAATAGAATAAGCTTGATTTCTCTGGATGACAACAAAGCACAGGCACATTTCCTAAGCACAAGCAGGGATGGAGGTACTTACATATGTAACATGTGTTTTCTGTCAAATACCACTGAAGAAAAGACAAATGACATCATCAATAAACCCCAGGCAACACTGGCCCAATGCAAAGAGTTTCACAATGTACACAGAGCGTCAATGATTCTAGCTGGATAGCTGTCATGAAAATCGACCGTGCTGAGTGTCGGATTTTTCCCGTGATCTGCCGCAGGCAATAACATAATGCAGAATTCCGGGTTGGACAGTAAATAAGCTCATGTCAGTCTTGCTAATCACATTTTTTACCTCAATCAGTAGATCGAGAAATCAAATCAATATGTGGACTGTTACCACCTGCTTTCCTCATATGAGCTATCAGTATTCATGGAATCACTTTGGGGTTAGTCAGATGTATGTGATGGAACTCTGTGGGGCCATTTCAGAGTGTGCTAGACTTATCTTCAACTGTCCCATGGAATACAGCAAAATACTGTGTTTGAAAGGATGCCATTAAATTTGTCGAAAACAGTTCATGTTATAAGGATTAAAGCTGCCTCCCAATAAAACACTGCATAAATATCTGCCTGTATTTGCTCACATCAGAGTCCTTTGTGTGCTTGTGTGTATGTTTCCAGTTTCTTCTGGGTCTCTGTGAGTGTGTACAGAATGTATTTATGTAAGTTGTGTAAGAGAAAGACACACAGACAGAGACAGAGAGACAGACAGTGACCAAAAAAAAGGATTTTTCTCTGTCATGTGTGTCCATCTTTCCAGGTCAACCAACCTTTTTCAGCAGGTTATATGGACAATCCCTGGCCACAGTTGTTTCCAGTGAAAAGGTGACTAAATGTAAGCACACACATAGAGGAGGTCAGGGAATTAGCACCTCAGAGAACCAGCAGCATTCCCAGAAGCATCCACAGCCTCTCCTATAAGTACAATACACTCAGGACGCAATGTGCAAAATGAGATATGGCCACAGCGGGTGTACGCTTCAAAGACTTATCTGAAATTCTCTCAGAGTTTAGTGTATTAAAGACACCTTGTGGGCTTTTATGTTAATGTTATGTTACAACAAGTGTTTCTCACCGCAATGCATCGTGTTTCTTAGAGGGACACACACATTGCCAATGTATTTTTGAAGATGGTTTTGGCCACTTGGGGGCAGTAGAAATGCATTTTGGGCACAAAATTGATTTGCACATTTTCAGCAGATATATCAGCCATTTCTGTTTGGCATAGTGTTTAAAACTACACCGTGACAGATGTTTTGTTGATGTTCACTCTTCTGAAAACACATGGTCCTTTTGAGGGCATGTCTTCTCTCAGAAAACATGTGTAAAGCTGTTTTTTGTAGAAACCTGTATTTTTACATCCATACTTTCAAGCTTGTCACCTTCCTTATCCCTGCTTTTCCTTGTGCGTTGTGCCATTTCTTTGTGCATTGCCACCAACAACTGTAGATCAGTGGAATAGCGTGTAACTTGCAGCACAAATATGAATTGTGCTGCGTGCAAGTTTGCTCACGTGCATGTGTGCAGTTGTGCAAACCGGACATGAACAAAATGTGGGCCCACATTTCAAAGCATTGCACATGGCCATACTTGTGGTCAACAGCTCCACAGGGTACCTTTAAGTATGCTGGCTGAGAAGTGGCTGGGAATATTGGACTAAATTGTTGGTTTCCCGACAGGAAAACATTTTCTCATGTCAGGGAGACAGTAGAAGATATATGCCAGTAAGAATACCATTTAGATTTTTCCCCACAGGTTTACATACAGTAGGAGATGTGAATCATTGAGTATGGAGTGCTAATGGCTATATGAGTGGTTGCAGCTGTTAGACAGACCTGTAACAGTAGTGATTGACCACATAGTAAGGCAAGATAGCCTTAGAGGAAAAAATTAGACAATATTATCAAAACATATTCAGATGTACCAGGGGGCAAATTCCTCATGAAAAACAGCATATTAATTACTAATTTAAATCATTTTTGTTCAGACACCAAATTGCAAGAGGGCGTTGTTACCACAAAGTTTAGGGCATTCGATATAACATAAAGTCAATCATTTGACTTTACTATGTTATTCTCTATGCCACCTCCCTCTTCCTGACCCTGCCCCATCTGACATCCCCACCATGTTAAAACAAACTGCCAACACTCTATTCTTTGACCCTGGTCGACTGCTTCAGTCTGCCCTTGTTTTAACAACCCTGTGTACCCATTCACCGCACTCTCGCTTGCTGCTTTGTAATTTCATTAAAAGCATTGGACCAGTACAGAACATATATCTTCTTCATTGTCTTGGAACTCAGCCCATCATCGCCTCTGCCAGGTAGACTTAAGTTAGCAACACAATCTAGTATTTGCCCTAACTGCATGTTGTTTAAGTGTGCTAAGAATTAAATACCCCATTAACCCTGAGCTAACAAGAGCACAGAGTCAGAGTCTGAGTCCTGAGGGAATGTGTGCCTGTGTAAAACAGGGTTTAACTACACGATCAAGACCTAACCGAAGTTCATTGATAAAGACAATGTCAGGAAAGATGGTAGAGAACTACGAAATAAAAAATAATTAGGATTACGGAGAAGCAGAGAGAAGGATTGAGTCATTTAATAATCCTTATCATCTCCCATCAATGACAAGATGGGGAAGGTCAATCAAATGGCTCTGAAAAACGAGCTGATGCTTCATCTGCTGAAGGCATGAATGCTTTTCATTTGTTAGGCACTGCAGCGTGTTGACGTGTATATGTGTACGTGTGTGTATGTGTGTTCTTATGTTTATGTATAAGATTTAAATATGGTGCATGTGCATATTACACATACACACGCACACACACACAGTCTTTTCAGTTTTAAAGTCCATAATAATATATCATACTGAAGTGCTTCTGCATTTGAGATGTCACAGCACACTCACACAGACACTCACACACACAACACACACAGGATTTGCTTGTGTTATTGTGAAACCCTGACCAAACACTACGACAGTCTTCCACCAGGAGATAAATAGGGTGTGGATTTTCAGAATTCACTTTATGAACTGCAAGCTGGAAAGCTATTTCTTTCTGTTCTCTGTGCTCAGGATGTATATACAGTGTAGCTTACAATGGTGTCAGAGGACAAAAGATGTTTGGGTTTGTTCACTGTCATGCACATACATAATTCCACTCCCAAGAGCTTTCAACACAGAAGTCCAGTCAAAGGGTTTTCATCAATCTTTTGCTCTTCTGTGTCATACGGCATTTTGTGAGTCAGATTAAAAGACATAAAGGCAAGCAGGCCAGGACAGGATATTCAGTGAAGATGATGATTTGATTCACATAATTTGGACTGAAGTCAACGTTTGACAGATGTGACACTTTATCACATGAATAAATGACTTTATGTAAATTACAGTTCTATGGCTTCAGGAGAAATTGTAAATCAAGAAGAAGAATCACTATATTGGCTGAGACAGGACCAGGAGCAAGGGGTCCCCTTTGGAAAGCAGGGAAGCTCGTATAGACCAATGTGGATCCTAAGAAATCCAAGGCTCTCATCTGGAAAAAGAAATTCTGATAGTTATTATTTTTGCAAATATGTACAAATATGTATCTGTATCAGTAATTTAGCTGCCACCAGGGATTGCAGCCTGGATCCTGCTGGTCCCTGTCTTGACTGAAACATGGCCAAACCTCAGAGACAGCAATATGCTTGACAGCCCCTCAGCTAAATGAAATGTAGAATGCAAAGTCAGGAAGGGAGGCATTGGAGAGTTTGTCCTGCAGAATTCATTTTTATTTCACAGCAAATGGGGGGAAAAGCTATGGAGAGTGTTTTACTCCAATGCCACGCCAGTACTGTAGCCTGTGGCATGGACCATAACTTGGCGGAATTGAAGCCTTAGTTTTTACTGCCATCTAGTGAGCTGCTACTACTTTTTCATTGTCGTCAACTCGTCCTCTCTGTTCCATTTTCACATGTCTTGGTTGATTTGGAAATAAATTTGTTAGAAGAAAGGAGTCAAATTGGAGCAAATAGGAGCAAATGCATTATATCCAAACTATATAAATTACATCCACCATTCCATCAGATTTGACACCCAATCAGCAACATATATTTTTCCCACTTTGCAAAATATTCATTAATGTACTCTCTTAGATTTGAAAGAGATGTCATCGTACTATTCACTATGATAATCAGATTGCAGATTTACACTCATCACTTGAATTGATGAAACTGAATTTCTTAAAAGGAACAAAGAATCCTAAGAGACAGGCCAGCCAGTGGTTAGGTGTAAATGGTGTGTGTTTTTAACAAAAACATCCTTGATACTGATGAAAGAAAAGCCATTCCATTCAGCAGCAAGTGGCAAACATAAAAAGGAAATCTGCTGAATGCTGGTGAGGGCTAATGTAAGGAACACTGCAGCTACAATGTGCCGTTGAATATCCATTTCTGCAAATTCCAAAATTACATTGATAGCCTTGAGGGGCATTCCATTGTTTGTTTATTTGTCTGTGCTGGCTTGTCTTGGAGGCAATTTTGATGAAACAAGGGGGAATGATGCATGTGGGAGTAATGTGCGTTCTGTTCTCCGTTGATATGAACTATGAGATTTGTTTTGTTTCACTGCATCACAGCTGAGTGGCCTCCAACCCTGAGCCGATCATGCCTGAACTGCCAGGTTTAAAAGGAATGCTATTTCAGTAAATGTTTTTCCACAAAAAAAGATGCTCATTGAATCCGGTGAGTGTCAGATCAGATCACTTAGACTATCACAGTGTTCAAATCAAATTGTCAGTGATCATGAACCAGCTCATGGCAATCGAAAGAATGAAGAGCTAAAAGGAAGGGGGGAAATGTGCATGATAGTGTTATTGTGCCATAGAAATACAATCTCTGTATCAAGTGTTTACAAGAGCTATCAACAACAAATTGTGCAAGAGCAGCTGCAGCAACAAGGCACATCGCTGCTGGAAATTGGAGGCAAGTGTTTATTTTTACCCAAGAACAACCTTCAGCATTGATGATACAAATACTGAACGTTAACGGTCAGGCTGTTTTAGGTATGATTTAAAAAACAGAATCATAAAATGAACAAATCACATTATCAAGGAACAGAACATGAAGTGTTGTTATTATTAGTAGAAGTACCTATAAATCGACAACAACAGCAACAATAATAATAACAATAAAGCAATTAATTAATTAAAATTAACCTTAGCTGTAAAAAAAACTAAATCTCAAAAGATTTACATATTATTATAATAAATAATTAGTTTGTTTTTTTGTTTTTGTTTTTTTTGCTGGTGAGTCATTCAGAAAGAGTGAGTGGGCGTGGGCGTTGCGTCATGACGTCAAATGGTGTAAACCGTTCGGCGCAAAAATTCAAACCCTGAGCAGGAAAAAAAAACTGACGTTACAGCTTGCTCTGCTCCTCTGTGCCGGACTGTAAGTTATAGCGAGTCGCAAGAAAGCCAAATCGAATTTTAGGCATTGTGAGGTACGTTGGGTGAAAGGTAAGTTTTGTTGTATAGTTCTCGTGTGTCAGGAAACCAGTCAGCTAACCATAGTGGGAGCACGTTCATATTAGCTAATGCTAACCGATGCTAGCGTTGTTATGCTAAGTTGCACGTAAAGCTCGCGTGAATATCAGTTCATTGAGGTCAAGCAACGTTTGTCTTTTGTTTTTGTTTGGTTATTATTGGATAGATAAGTTATTTTGGCAAATACGCTGTGTTAAGATAAGTTGCTTTCTCAAAAAGTCTATTAGCGGTCACTTCAATCATTTTTTAGCTACCTTAAAGTCAGCCTTACGATTCCGCTGGGGTCCTTTTGTTTATAGTGTGTTGTTGCTAAATTGGAGCTAACGCTAGCTAAATTTAAGTCAGAATTGGGGGGGGGGGGATCTAAATACATAGACCCAAAAAGCAGCATTTTGCAAAAACAAAAGTGTTTGAGAAACGATTCGCATTATGTGGCACCCTCTGTGGTTAGAAAAGGTCGGTGGAGTGGAGCAAAACATATCTAATCTGTCATTAAAGTCTTCTTTACTGAGGTGTGCACCTTTTCAAGTAAACGGTAGTAAGGCTAACATGTAGTGGGTTGTAGCTACACAGTAAAATTCGTTTACAGGGGCGTACAAAATAAATGTAACGTTAATGCTAACTTAATTCTTTAGTACAAATGCATATATCTTTCGTTTTCATCAAGACATAATTCTTGTCACGTGACATTTTCTTGCATTTCCCACTTGAATCCTTATGTTTACATGTGGGCAACGACTGTATGTCAGCTCACTGAGGAGTGAAGGCCTTCAAACTTTGCTTTAAAATTCAGCTGGACCATTGGAGCTCTAAAACAAGCACTGGTAGTCTCTCACACTGTAAACCTTGTACACACAATCATAGTGCTGTGTATTCTACTGGAATTTTTTCCAGTTAAGTATGTTAAAATTAGTATTATCATATCAACCTTTTCACACCTTGAAATATAGCAATACAATATAAGTGAAATGCAAATATTTTTCAATATGTGTAACATTCTGCAACCTATTTTGTTTATATCTTTCTAAACACTGAAACATGATCTGTGTCATTTTTCTTGAGGTGAAACTTGGACCTGTGTCAACATGTAGCCACTGTGTTTGTATATTTGTGTTCAGCTAAGATGAGTGCCGCCTCCACACCGGTTTCCCATGTACGTCCAGGATGGACGTCATCCTCCTTGAAGAACAAGGGTCTGTCTCCTGCTGCTTGCAGCACCCCACTGCTAGCAGCCTTCCCCGGCAATGATGACGAGCAGGAAAGACGTCAGCGCCGGAGGTCAAGAGTTATTGACCTTCAAGCTGCCACTGAATCTTCTTTTAATGACTCTGCATCTCATAGGTAAGCTGTAAACATAATGTATTTTCAAACCATGCTCTTAGCTGTTTGAGCGTGACTTTGGTGACAGGCTGTCATGTAAAGCTTATAGTTTAAATGTGGCTTTAACAGCCAGTGTCTGTCTGCCCTGCTAATATTAATCTTGAGAACTTAAAGATAATCTCACTTTTGTATGCAGTGCCACAGGGACTCCTGCTGCTGTGCCCAAGTTGTCAAATGCACAGATCTCAGAGCATTACTCCACCTGCATAAAACTCTCGACTGAGAATGTAAGTGTTCCAATAGCAACAGTGTGCAGTGTTTTTTCTCTTTGTCTTTTACACTTTCTGTGTGTTTAAGATATACTTAATATCTGTTACTTATTAAATAGTGTTAAAAATTAAGTGAAAATGAGTGAAAAGGAAGAAATTACTAAAGCGTTTTGTTTTTCTTTTTGCAGAAAATCACCACCAAAAATGCCTTCGGTCTGCATCTGATTGATTACATGGCTGACATTCTCAAACAGAAAGATTCTGAGCTCACAAACTTCAAGGTTTGAATTTCTTGTAATCTATTTCCTTTCTTTAATTTAATTAAGCTGAACAAAAATGTGTCATACTTTATCTGTTGTAGCTATTTCTACAGTTCAACCCCATAGTCATGAAAACCAGGAACACGGCCTTTGTAATCATCCTTTAAAAAATTATGAGAAACATGGTCTTGGAATTTTTTTTCCTGATTACCATCAGGCTGATTTGCTTTGGAGAAACAGTGGTCCAAATAAAAGGCCTGGTTGGATATCGTGCAGATCTTAAAAAAGTTTTACATACTTGAATCCAGCTAAGTAGCAAGTCAGTTTAAAGGTCTTGATAAATTATGCTGTCTAGCATGATCTTTTATCTTATCTGATCCTGAGTTAACCCAATGAAAGCTGCAGACACACTGTTGGAAAAGTCTGAAGGGATTGTTGTAATTATTTAAAAAATATGAAGTTTATTCGAGTTACTTGTGCCATGAAATAGCCATCGTCAGATAAATTTCACAAGCAGTGTATATGATGTTTTCATCTGTTCCATGTGTGTGCATGCGTGTGTTTGTGTGTCCTGAAGGTGGCAGCTGGCACTTTGGATGCAAGTACAAAGATCTATGCTGTGAGGGTGGATGCTGTTCATGCTGATGCCTACAGGGTGCTGGGTGGCCTTGGGGCTGAGACCAAACCTGGAGATGGTGAGAGTCTCAGCAATGTGATTCATTTGTTTTCATGTGTTGTTGGAATATCATTAAAATACTTGATTCCACTGGAGCTCTGATGCAGATTTTCAGACTTTGGCTCCTTGAATGTAAAACTGCTTGTTCTACTCATGTTGTTCTTTTATTTGAACTTTGTTTGAAGTTTTCTGCTTTTTGTTTCTCTGATATATATGTATTTGTCCATGTACAGGCCATGGATCGAAGGAGGAGGGGGCAGATGAAGAGGTTGCAGGAGGTGAAGTGACTGCTAAGCCAAAGAAAAAGAGGCCTCCGAAGAGAACAGTAGAGCAGAACCTGAGCAACATCAATAGTGCAGAGTCTGAGAGGAAGTGTGAGGTATGATGTCATCTTTAGAGAACAAAATAAGTTCAATGTCATCGACAATTCTAAAAGGATGGTAGCTAGACTGTTGGTCAGAATGCAGTTAGGAGAATAATAATGCTATTTGCTGTACCATTAAATCTGTGATGCTTGCTCCATACACATGAATCTTTTGTGGAAGTTGGGAACTAAACCTGCATCTCAACCAGTGGAACTAGGGACTAAATTTGGTTCCTGAAGCAAAAAATACCTCCTCCAGGAGTGGAGTTCGTAGTCCTGAACGTCAAATATAGACACAGCAACCGCTCAAATTGTGTACCATTCACAAAAAAGGAAAAAGTGGTCACCACCAGTATCAATAATAGGACATTATGGAGGGCATTTGTTGAGGTTTATTGAATACTAAAGTTACATTGCCTGCTTCCCAATTAGTTTTAAAAAGATCGAGAGAGTGCGCAAATGAGCTGAGAGCAGGAGACCTATGGTTGAGAGAGCTAGTGCAGGAACGAGAGGGAGATCATGATTAGAGGTCAAAGTGAATGTAGAGGAGAAATTTCATTTGATAGTTATGTTGTAAAGCAGAAATAAATAACTGGCAAACACTCACAGATCATCCCCGCTGTAGAGACAGATGCCACTGTTTCTTAGGTCATATGCTTTTTGCGTGCATGAAGCATGAAGGACATTTGAGTCAGAAGTCTGTCAGGGCATTGTATACATTTTTTACCTCACTTCTGTTATCATCAGGCTGTGAACATTAACTGTTTATTAACTGATTAACTGCTCATCCTGCCCATCCAGGTGGACCCCATGTTTCAGCGGATGGCCTCATCCTTCGATGAGAGCAGCACAGCTGGCGTCTTCCTGTCAGTTCTCTTCAGTGAGAACAGTCGCTGCGAGCTGCTGTTTCCCTCCTACATGACTCTCCTGCAGTCCAGACCCTCTTACTCTCCTCCACCTCCACAGGGAGTCCCTGCATCCCCATTCATGTGTAAGAAATATTTACCAAGCCCAAAAACTTTCATTTACATAAATGCTAGGTAGCCATTAAACATTGTGTCATTAAGTATTTGTCTGAAGTCAGCACCTTAGTGCCTAGCCATGTCTCACCTTGTGACATGTTCCTCAGTAGAAATGTGACATCCCATCTTTCTGTGCTGTGTTTCTGCCAGCCGGACTGCAGCGTTCCCAGGAGAAAAGCTCCATCTGCCCCTCGCTGCAGGACTTCTCCTTCACCAGCTGGAAACCTGAGCAGGTCAGAGGAACAGTATTATTTCTGTGATTAAGGGGAAACAGAGCCTGCAATTCCTCTTAAAAGTTTACCATCTTTGTGGTGGGCAAAAAACACTGTCAACCATACGTCTGATCCTCCATTGTTCAGCATATTGTATATATATTATATTATAGCAGAGAAGGAAAATCTTTTGCATGCAGGCATCTTGCTGTGTTTTGCTTTTAGAGGAAAGGGAGAATTGTTCACGCTGTCTGTCTGACCGTGAATCCTCTTTCAGACCATGAATCAGCTCTTGGAGAAGATGAAACAGGGCGAACATGTGTTCGATGTGAACGCTGAGCCTGAGCCTGAGCCTGAAGAAGACGACTGCCCTGACTTTGATGCTGACTACGACGAGGGACTGGGTGACTGTGAGGAGAGATCCAAGGAGCACAAGGAGGGTTGTGAGGCATCCGGCTCTGGCAAAGGAAGGTAAGATTGTGGTTTGTAGGGCAGTTGATCAATGAGGTCTTACATGTAGAAGAACTCACCTTACACCACAGACCTTCTGATGAACTGATTTTTCTGTTTTTGTTCAGTCATTTTTTATAGTCTGAGGCGAACTGGGTGAAAGTTTCTAGAGAAAGCTCTCTTTTCTGCACTTTTTTACTCTTTAATACTGCTGGTACTTTGTGTTAAGATGAAAGACTGGCCTCCATTAAGTTCTATACAGAAAAAGAGCCTCTTCTTAATGGCAGCTAAGGGGTGCAAGTTTGAAATCCACCACTTGCGTAGGCATGGGGGGGGGGTAATTGCATTGCCTATTATCAAAGCAAAGTGGGTATTTAACTGTGATTAGAACAGAGCATGTTTGAATGGTGTCTCATGCTGGTGTGATGATGGTACAGGGATGTGATTCCAATCGGAGAGGGAGACATTGCCACCATGTGTCTGCAGCTGTCCTCTCAGCCCAGAGAATATTCGTACTTCAGCCCCAGGACCATGGCCACATGGGCTGGACCAGGCTACTGGCAGTTCAAGCCAAAGCACAAGTGTGAGTGAAATTCATGGTTTAACACATAATTAGAGACAAGAGGAGATCAAGCTTGAGCGAGACACAATGCTTTTTATGTATCTATGTATTTGGATAAATGTAGGCAGGTTAGTGCTACAACTTTTTAACAAATGTTTATATTTTATTTGATGTATTTTGCTCTATTTATTGTGAGGAGAGTTAATGTAGCCTCAATGTACTGCATTTCTTCTCTTTGTGTTGTCCTCATGTGGAGCTTGCCAGGGTGTTTCTTGTTTTGGTCAATAGTCATCCCATTATATGTAATACCAGAACAGTATTTGGATGCTATGTTATACTAACAGCATAATGTACACACACGCGGGTTCTGTTAGTGTTTTGAGGGATGTTTGGATAAATTCACATTTCTCTAAAAGCCAAGATGATTTTCTAATGACTGTCCTCCCCTGCTGAATGTGTGCGAAGTAACAATCACCTGTCTGCCTGTTTTCATGTACTTCATCCCCGTAGTGGACCATTTGCCTGACAAGGAGACGCGTAAAAGGAAGCCCAAGAAGACCTTTGAAATAGACTTCAGTGATGATGTTAACTTTGACACCTACTTCCGCAGCACAAGAGTAAGAACCCTTGAATATTAGATTATTCACTATGGAAGAGTGTCATTTGGTATAAACGCTGCTGGTGTTTATTGCTAAGTATTAAGGGAACAGTGTGACATATGGAGAAATATGCCGATGCTGAGAGTCAGGTGGAAAAAATTGATACCACTCATCTCTGTGCAGTCAATAAGACCTTTTTGTTCTGAAAGTAAATTGTGATAATTACACCAACAGATCTTAATGATTTCTCAATAAACCTGTATTTTCCCGTCTAGAATCACAGCAGCATTCTTTCATCATAAATCAAGAAAGTGAGCCAAGGACTTGTTGCTCTGCCAGCAGTTCCAGATGAACTTAAAGCAGCTTTAAAGAACCAAACAAAAACAGCAAAAAGAACATTTTTCATCTTTCGAAATGTTGAGGCATGAAATGCACAGTATGGGACATTTCCTCATTAAAATGTCTAAAAACAAATAGACCTATGTTGCTGAGTTGTGTACTTAACCAAATGGTTTCAACAACATTCAAACCCAGAGAAAGCTGTAGTTTTATTCAAGGTAACTGTGTTTCATTTGGTCTTCTCAAATGGCAACGTGGAAAACACCAGATTATACTTCAGAGAGTGAGGAAGGAAGTCAGCAAATGTGACTAAACATAACAACATAAAGGTTAAACTCACTGCATCATCCATGGATATTTCTGCCTGAGTCACATCAGATAGATTTTCAAATGCATTGGTGGCTGTTTAACAATGAGGACAACATGTCCCATGACCCCACGCTGCTTCACAATGTCATCAAATTAAATCTTTTCTTATTGTTTTGATGAGAGACTCTGAGCAGCAGAAATTACATGTCCATTTAAGGCTAGAAAATGGCACTTTTTGGTGTAGTAGCCATAGCAACGCAGAGTTCAGCACTCTGAGAATCATTTTTGATGCCGCTGGTGTCACAGTCACCACGTCTGAGAGTCTTTTATGTCTTAGCCTGACGTACCGGAAATCTGATTTTAGCTCAGGTGAACCAGTCTGAATAATTAAGTTCAGATCGAGTGTAGATGAAGTTTTAATTCTGTTTAATTCTGCATAATAATTCCTGCAACCTTTTAATAGGAGTCTGCCTGTATGAGCAAAGATTCTAGACAAACGAACAGTTTGGTGGTTATATCTACTAAGCCAGCGCAACACTATTTTTAACATTTGGGACATTCTGCTCGTGACCTGGGCCTGACAACATTTAAGAATTTAATCTACCAAACGATTTCATATTGTTTCAAATCATCTGTCGGGACAGCTCTATTTGCTGACCTGAGCACAGGCGATTGGCTGTGCACATATTTCCACAATGCATATGATAAAATTACAGTTTTTGCTCTGGTAATTAAATTCAGTGAAATAGAATCTGCAAATAACGCCCAAGATGTGTCTGTTGGGATTTGAGACTGATCACAACCTGACATTTGTTTTCCCCTCACAGGCTGCCACTACCAACAGCAAGTCTGCCCTCAGTGCCAGCAATAAGAAAACAACTCTACCAGCAGACTTCCAGTTTCCCCCAGAGACGCTCTCCCAGCTCAGTCTAAAGCCCTCCAGCTCGGTGAGTCTTCACCACTCCTGTCAGCTGACAGGGCTGGTGGAAAAGTTGAAAGTAGAGAAGCACAAATACAGACATACTTCTTGTTGTTGGTGGAAATCAGAGCAGCAGTGTGGTCCAGTGTATTTGCAGAGCAGCAGGGAATTAGTTAGTTTAGAGTCACTGGATGTAAATGAGACACTGTTCCTTCTTCCCCTGCAGAGGACTAGATTTCTGTTGGTGAACATGAAGAAAACAGTTTGAGACTATGTTTTACATTTTCTTTTCAATACAGACGAGCCTAGCACATAGCAAAAGTATAACTAAGTGTAACTGAATAGATCACTTGTGTTGTATTAAGAAGGATATGTTTGTTTTTGTTGACTGTAGTTGAGTAAAGAAGGCCAGAAGAGGCTGTCCGGAGAGCTTGGAGAAGGCATTGGAGACTATGACTACAACAACGCCAACGACACAGCCAACTTCTGTCCAGGTCTTCAGGTCTGAACTCCACCTTTTCTGTACCATTTGATTTTTGTTCATTTGCTGTTCTTTGATTCATATAGTAACAGACTTCTTATCTGAGGAGTAGGGCTGGGTGGTGCAGGCTTAAAGTAGTATCATGATATTGCAAGGCATTATAGTCTGCTGCTCTGTCTCTTGATGAGTCACTGCTGCAAACGCAGATCTGCAGGAATGATGTTAGTTAGCTGAGTCCAGCTGATCAATATCAAACTTCAAACTAATTTCAACAAGATGCCCATCGTTTTTTTCCTGACAGTGCAAAATCCTGAAGAAGCAGATATGGAGGATTGTCATCAGCAATTCCAAAAACTGACTGGGAACCACGTCTCACATTTTCATTCTTTCATATCTCTTCCTGTTCAGGGTGGTGACAGCGACGATGACGTTGAAGGGTTTGCTGGTTCAGATGACACCCAGCCTTCAGGTGACAGTATACCTCTACCCTCACAAGATCAAGAGGGCATCTCAACCTATGGCGAGGAAGATCTGGTACCTGAACCACACAGGGTGAGTAACACAGGATTTTAGTGCAAGGGTGTGAATGAGTGTGAATGTGGGTGTTTTTAGGAGTTCCATCTCTCCTCAAAAAACTGAAAATTCAAAAGTTCTTTCTAACAGTAGAGTTCTAGTACCTGACTTCAATTACAGGCAGTAACTCTTAGTGTAACAAAACACTTGGGAAGCCTAAAGGCTGTGGGCACATTACACACAAAATATGCTGCTCATCTGGAATTGGACTGATTGTAAGTTTTTACTTTGCGTTTTATATACTGCTTATTGTTTGTTTTTGTAGGTCAACAAGATTGAGATCAACTATGCTAAGACTGCAAAGAAAATGGACATGAAGAGACTCAAGAACAACATGTGGACTCTTCTGACAGAAAGCCCAGAGAAACCCACAGAGGTACATCACACTGACAGAGCAGCCATGTCTCTCTCTCTCTCTCTCTCTCTCTCTCTCTCTCTCTCTCTCTCTCTGTCAGTTCAGTAGGTTTTCAGGCTCTTGTCTTAGACCATTGCTCATATTTTGTGGGTAGACATGCAGCCAGTCAAAGATACTGTTTGTGCATGTGTGTTTTTTGATTAATGGCTTCATGTTCCCTATAGGAGGTGGCAACTGTGGAGAAACCGGAGGTGTGTGGGGAGAAAGTCTTCAGTCAGACCACAAAGACGCTGCTTCAAAGGTACCAGCAGACTTCCTGCCATGCCACAGCACTAAAGAGAAATAACGATGGCTGAATAGCACTCACCAAAGGGCCACTGCATGCAGATACATGCATCTGTGTGTGTCGTGTTTGACTTAATTTCACTGTCGTGCAGGGTTTCTTCGTAGATACAGACGTGTAGACTTGAACAGTGTCCTCTCCCATATGTCTATCCTTGTGAAGAATGATTTTCCTCTGTAGAGATACATTGTGTTGTTTGGTAAGTATGCAACAACGGGCCACAGTCTTCAAATCCTGTGAAGATAGACTGGCTTGATGGGGGGTGCTCAAGTCCCTGTATTCAGTGAACTGAAGCACTGTGTGCTGACGTGTTTTTGCGAGTTACCCTGGCAGATATACATCATTTGGACCTGCTGAGAACCAGCAGCAGAACAAAAAGCTACTGCTTCCTTACAGGTGCTCGGTTTGAACATCTTGATCGATGGAACATAAGATTTATTGTGTCTGTCCTTCTCTCTCTTCTTTTCTGTCTCTCTTTGTGTTGTCCAGGTTGCCAAACACAATGGCTCAGAACCTGTCAGTGCCTCTGGCATTTGTCGCTCTGCTTCATCTTGCTAATGAAAAGGTGAGTTTTGTTTGAAAAACAGCCATTTTAAGTGAACATACATCATGACTGGGTGTTTATGATGTAGAAAGGAAGCGGCATTGCTCTATTGGCAAGAGAAACAAAAATTGATAGATGCAGATTTTTAAAATTTAAAGTAATAGTTTGACATTTTTGGAATTATGCGTATCCACTTTCTTGCTGATAGTCAGATGAGAAGATCGATACCACTCTCATATCTCACATGACCATTAAATATGAAGCTACAACCAGCAGCCACCTGCCTTATCTTAGTTCAGTTTACCTTCACGTAAAGACAAGAAACAGCCAGCCTGCCTGTGTCCAAAGCGTTTGGACAAGATTTTCCAAAATGTCAGACTATTTTAGTTTGTTTTTGTCTTGCTATTCCTGTAGGTTTAACACTGAACGCTCAAAGCTGTCTTACATCAAAAATGTTGTATACGATTAATCCATTACTGTCATGTATTCACCTGCATGTGTTCTTCACCTTCAAATTATCTCTTTTTTTCCATTGGACATAATATTAGATACCTAAAACTAACTGTAGCGCACAATATGGAATATGTTTTGTTTTGAACAGAACTTGGAGCTGGTGAAGGTTGACGACATGTCAGATATCATCATCAGACAAGGCCGCTGAGGAGGAATGAACGCTGGGACGTCGTATGGAGAATCACTGTTATTCTTTCATACTATTCTTTGCTTATTCGACTCTTTACTTTGTATAATATTTGATGCTTCTTTGTAACTTTTTTTTTTGAGTTTAGTTGTGTTTCTATTGATTTCTAGTAAGCACAGTGTGTAATCTGGAACTTCAAAAGTCAAATCTGTCTTTTGCTCCTTGAAAGGCATAACATTTGTCTTTCCTTTTATTCTGTCCTATTGATGCTTATCCAGTGTGTAGATAATTCAACTGCTCAGCCACCGCACAAAATATGTATATTGTCAAAAGAAATTAAAGCCTTTTTCTAAAACACATTGCAGAAGTTTATTCCAAAACATTAGGCTCTTTTCCCTACTGTCCATTTTTTGGAGAATGAATTGGACAGTATTTTAGCACACTTGCTGGTGCCTGCCAGGCAAATTGCTTTCCAAAATGGACATAATGGCTTGGATTATTTTTAGCTGCTTGTGATTCAGAGCAGCCAGCAGCAGTGGCCTGAAATGACTACAGGTAATGAGCAGCATTTAGGCCTCATCACCGCCTTCCGAGGCAGAGGTGAAACCGGTTGGTCGGGGCTGGTGCTCATAGCTAGGTGGGACTCGCGATGACGTCAGCATGTGGAGCAGCTGCAGAGCTGGGAGGAGCCACCCAGCCAGCTGAGAAAAACACCCAGGGCTCAACAGTTCTATGGTCTTTGGCAGAGTTAGATATCACTCTTTTATTTATGTAGACAATGACTAATGGAGGTCTGTCCCACACTCCGTGTCTAATGTGGATTGTTTTCTGCACTGAAACATCTTTATCTAATCGAACTGGATCTGTGACATGGAACATTGCTGCTGATGTAGAGATACCGAGTTATTGTGTTGAGGAATGAGCTGCTGCCATCAGCGATACAACCTTGTGACAAATGAACTTCTTAAACCAGTTCAGAAAATAGTGAGTTATTAATGGTCATTTCCTGTGATGAACGGATAGCTTTTCAGCCCAAGAGTACATGATGAACAAAGGGAGGAAGAAGCTACTGCTGCTTGAGAGAAGATTACAACTTGAGCTTGGAGGACAGTGTGCTCACTGGTTGTAGTAGTTTTCTGGCAGAAATGATGTAGCATGTCACGGTTGTCCTTAGAAACACTGAACCATTGACATCACATGGAAAGAACAGGAGTCAGGCTGGAGTGGAGAGACATGCTGCACAGCATCACTGCACTGGCTGAGACTTTTAGGAATTACTGCATTCAGAGTGAGCGAGTTTCATACTGTAGACATGAGTTCACATTTGCACTATTCATCTGTAATATTTAGACACTTTAATGAAATAAATATGACATAATAAAATGGCATGTTCCTCTTATCCTCATGTCTGATTTCTGTTTAGTTCAAAGCATAAATTTAATATAAATATGGAATAAACCTGTGACCAAAAAGTCCAATTTAGATCCTTCCTGTTACCAGTTTAATAGCTATTCTTTTTGTTGCTTCGCACTTTGCTCAGCTGTTGTTACTGAGGAAGCGTTGGCGGTGGGTCAGTGCTTGCTGTCGCCTCATGGTACATTAGTGATGTTTGTCTGGCTTCCTGAGCACACCTTCACGCCTTAGTCCTTTTGTTTGATCACAAACAAGAGGACATAACACCCAGCTCACGCCTCAGAGCTTTTAGTTCGTCGAGGAGAATATAAAATGTTACCAAATGTTTGATAGGTTTATCTTCATAATTCAGTAATTAGGCACGCAGCCAACATGTGATAGCAACACCTCTGCATGACACCGTCCTGAGGATGGGGGAGCCACATCAAGTTGTTGTATTACACAACAATACAGGAAATTACTGGACGGAGCCTTCAAAATAAAAGCATGCAATTGTCGTGGTTCAATGTGGACAAAGGGCTAACAAAGTACATAAGGCCATTACATTTCTTATAAAGTGAAAATAACAAATATACATATATGTATAAAAACAATGTATATAATAAAACACGCTTCTTTGCCAAATAAACAGTATGTTTCAGAACTTGTGTGAAGGCTAAAGACAAATTCAGGCTAACATCATTTATTAGAATGTGTTTTCTTCTTGTTTCAAAACTATTTTGAAATTGTGGTGAAACGTGGCTAAAGTGGGATAGATGTTCAGAACACTTGCTTCTTTAAAAGTTTCTCATCTTCACGTTTCATTCGAGGCTTTTGGGTAGTTACCTCGTGCTAACCACTTTCGTAACGTTTCTACGCTCTTCTCAAAAAGTTCCAAGTACTTTATTTTTAAACTCTAGTCGGGAAATTGTGTTTATTGTCTGGTCCACTTGACACTTGAAGCGAAGGAATTCAGTTTGAAGGGGAAAAAAACAACCAGGAAGTTAAACAGAGGAGGAAACGTATTCACTTAGGAGGAGCATCAAACTCGAGTCTTTAAGGAGGTTTTCTAAAGGGTTTAAGTAACAACAACAACCTAAAAGAAAGTCCATCCATCGGGTTTGCGGTCAAAGGGCTCTGTTTCCAACAACATGGACAATGATCCGGTAGGTGATAATGGTTGAGGCTTGTTTTGTTGTGTTGAAAGCCTCTCCGCTCTCACCATTAACGTCACACACGACGTGCAACAGGTGCATTTCCGGATAGAATAAGTTACATTTGACTTAAAACTGTCGAACCAAGTCTGAAAATTGGCTTCATAAGTGAGCGCATACTTTTCACCTTTGAGAGAGGGAAGTCTCAAAGAAGCCGAGCAAAATGGCCTTATTGCACCCACTGCCGAAGCCACGCAGTGTAAGGTGGAAATACTGTTTTTCATGGAGTTAAGCAAATGTTTTTGTTGTCCTTATTCCTCTTAAGTCAGACACTTGACACGGAAACTATTGTATCAGGTTTTTACTTCAGTCTCTATGTGAAACGTTTGTTTTCCACATCTTTCAAAAGCATTGTCGCCGGCAGCCAAACCCCAGTTAAATATGTGCTAATTTAATGCTAACTTTCCTTACCCACGGATAAAACCCGGCCCAGTTAGGCTCATGGCGTTTTTTAACTGCCGCATTTTTCTCACAAACCTGTGTTTTTCAAACGGCATAGACATTATCCACCGTGCGACACCTTTTTTGATTAAAACAAAAACTTTTACAGCTTGAGGTCACTGCTCACTAACTTATATGTGGTTATATTTGAATGTAAAGCTAACACACACGAAAGGCTCAAACTCTGGCTAGCATTCTGCATCAGCACACCAGTGCGAAGACAAGCAGCAGAGAAAGCTTTTTTTGTTGTTGTTTGTTTCATTTTATTCAATGTTTCACTCATATGTTCATCTGAATTGAAAAGAGGCTTCTGAAAACTCACTGTACCTTGTACACCTGTCATAACATTACCTGTAAACTATGTGTCAAGGTAGTTTGAAAATGCTAACTTTCCCAAACTTTGCTGAACATTTTTGACTGGAGTCCCAGGCTCTTCTCAGAGTAAATGTAAGGATGCTTCAGTGTTCTTGATACTGCTATTTTATTCAGGACAACCAGCAAAATTACAAGACATGCATCTTTCCTTCCGCAGTCTTTCCCCGCTGTGCTAAAAACAGCTGTGTGATGAGTGTGTGGACTCATATCTTACACAGGTCTTCTCAGTCAGTCATGAGAAACAAAGGCTTGTCCGCTGACGCTGTCCAACGAGTATCTGCTGGAGGCGTCCGACATCAAACTGTTGGTTCCTATTTTAAAACTGACTTCTGTGGTTTTGAAACATGACCTTCCTTCCCTTTGAAAGTCCAGAAAGCTGTTGCACTTTAGCTGAACTGACTCAGCTGCCATGAGGGGAGTTAAACCAACAAACTATAACCAACAAAATACAATAGACCAGCATTATCAGGACGCTTTGATAAAAGGAAAATCTCACTGCCTGTCTAGTGTCTGCATGTGGTCTGTTCGGACCTGTACACTCACAGATAAGGATTTTCAATTTGACTAGATTAGGATGTGAGGATTTCATGTGGCCGCCAAGACAAATGAAAACCATCCTTTGCATATACAGCAGCAGTCAGACAGCTTATTGGCAAAGATTTGATTTATCTCATTCACATTTTAGAGAGAACTCCTGCATGTGTCATCCTGATTCCTTACGTATCAGCGCAGTATGAACAGGCCCCCTCATCTGTCAGGCTTTCGCTTAAGTTGACAAGATTTAAAGGAAGATTGAAGTCACTTTCCATGCACAGCAGAGGAATACGTTTCTGAGTAGGACACTTAATGTAGCTGTCAGTGCATGAACATCTTGCACTGGACATGTTTCCTTCTCCGTCTTTCTATGAATGTTGATACTTGATGGCTGTCAGCCGTTCAGTGGGCCTCAGCGAGCTACTGGCGCAGGTACAGGAAAGGGAGAGAGGAGAAAACCTGCTTTATACTGTGTGTGTGTGTGAAGATTCTCCAGGTCATGGTTATACAAGGAGGGTTTAATCTAGGACGAATGGACTTGGTTGGAGAAATGGCAGGTAGATAAAGACTAAACAACACAACATGCACAGCGAGTGCATCTGATGAGAATGCTGACGTAGATCATTTTGATAGGGAGATAAAGAAGAGAGAATGTGTCTAATGAAACACAGAAGTAGCAGCACAAAGTGTAGACGGTCCACAGCTGCATAGAAGCAAATGTGTGACGGCGTTTCACGAGGTGAATTGGGTCAAGCTGCACAAACCTAAAGGAAAATGAAAAGATGGAAGGATGGCAAAGAAGAGTGAAGATAAGAAAGACGACAGTGAAGGGGGGTAGAGAAGGGACCAAATGCAATAAAAGAATGAAGAGAGGAACATCGGAAAGGAGGAAGATGGGAATAGAGAAAGAGGGGAGGGGAGGGGGGCAGCAGATGACAGCAGAGCCTGCTCTGTTTCCTAGAGACAGCTTCGTTTACGGTCTGGTGCTGACTCATGGGACATGGAAGGCCTGTATGCAGACTCACACACACGCACCACACTGCATACAGCATTTGTGCTTTGAAATCACACCTACAACTGTGAAAGATCACTTATCTTACTGTTAGCGCAGCAGGCGTTCAGAGATGTAAAAACAATGGTTTGACAGCCAGCTGTCACATGCAGAACTCTCAAAGCAACACCAGTTGTCACACTCAATGTTGTCTGAAAAAACCAGCCGGGTTTGATGTTTTTTGACTCTATCTAAGGCTGTATCGGTTTACACTGGTGTCTGACAGATGTTTCCAGCCACTGAGGGACAGGAGGGAGTAAATAAAAGAATATTTAAGGCCTCATGGTAAAACTGAGACACCCCAACTTTTAGTCTCAAGTTCCAAAAACAATGGATCAGACTTTTCCCTCAGTGCAACTCAGCGCCTCCTTCAAATGGAACTCATGCACTCGTGCTAACGACATTGGAGGTCATGTACACGATGCTTGGCCCTCAAGTGAGAACACTGCTGCAAGGCAACATCTGGAAGCCACCGAGGTTAAAAATTAAGCAAGAGCTAGCAAACAACACCGATTTAAAAACTACACGATGAAGTAGGACATGGATTGCAGCTCACATATGTTATTCCTCAACTCATTTTTTTAAATGACCCTTTTTCTGTCCAATGGCAGGAGCGAGGAGGAGCAGCCGCACAGCCGGAGCCACAGGACAAAGTGCAGGCCTTGAAGGATCAGGTAGATGGAGTGAAAACCATCATGACGCAGAACGTGGACCGGATCCTGGCTCGAGGAGAGAGACTGGATGACCTCATGGACAAGTCAGAGGACCTGCAAGCAGGGGTCAGTCTTAACACAGTTTGTCTTGGAATAACTGTCAAAGTGGGCTGAGATATGAACTATGCTCCCACATGTTGCACCAATGGTGTAGATAAAGGATTGGTAAGTCAGCAGAGGTCATCCCATATTCAAATAGCAGAACACAGATGAATCTAAGTGTAGCTTAGGCAGTTTTTTTTTACTTTTTTCTTTTTTTTTACTTTTTTAGTAGTTTTTCTTACTAAACTTTGAACTAAGTACTTTTTAATGGGATATTGTTCCAGCTGCACCTCGTCAGGTGATTGGGCTCATTAGCCCAACAACCTTTTGTCTGAGGTCAGATGCCTCGCTGCACAGGCTCTAAAGACATTATTCACGGTAGACATTTTGATTTTGTCATGGCAGGAAAAGCACAGGTGGAACTGATGACGTTAACTGGCTGTGTTCCACTGAAGTGACCCAGGAAACCATAGTAATCAGCCATCGAGCCAGAACCACAACCCAGAGGCAGGCGAAGATAAACTGAATGCAGTCATTATTAATGTCAGTGACCTGTGCTTTTTCTGCAGTGGTATGTCAGAATGTCAGCAGTGACGGGCTACTGCCTATCGTAGGGAGTCATTATCAAAGTCACATGAGTGAGATGCCTGTGCATTATGTAGGGCAGAGTTAGTGGCAGAGACTAACTCTCCTCAGCCACTCAGTAAGTAGCCATTGTTAGGTGTCATGTCAATTTGAATGCTATCACAGACTAAAATTTAGATAGCAAATAAAGTGTTACTAAATGTCAGATTTTGTATGTGGTGATAGCATGTTTCAAGTTATTCTGACGGTTTTTATGGTAGAATGCTCATCAGCGTCCTGCATAGCTGGAAGCCTCATGGTTACGATGCATTCAGTGTAGCCACTACATCCCTGGTTCAGTGCCAGCCGGGGACCTTTGCTGTTCGTCATACTCCTCTTTCTCGCTCTCCACATTTCCTGTCTCTCTATCCGCTTTCAAAATAAAAGCATCATTTTAGAAACATTATCTTCCTAATAGCAGCCTACCTACCTCATAAAAAAGCAGCACAATGGCAACAAGCAAACAGCGACCATGGCTCTGTCTAAAGGTAACAAAATTGATTTAACTCCACAAAGGTAAAGTGTACAAACGACATATAATATGTTGATTAGTCAGCTTTTGCAACCAGTTCATATGAAAATTTCTTGTTTCTTGTTCTTGTTCATTCTGTACAAAAACTGAAGTGTAAAAATGACAATTTGCTGTGCTGGTAGGCGGATTTTGTCACCTTCAGACAGAGCCAAACTAGCCCTTTCACCCACTCCTAGTCTCTATGCAAAGCTAAGCTAACCACTGCTGGTTCCAGCAACATATTTACTATAGAGACATGAGAGCAGTATCAATGTCCTCATCTAGCTCTCAGCAAGAAAGTGAATCAGCCTGATATTCTAAATTAACAGCTCCTACTGAGTGCTACCACAGCTTCATGTCAACTGAAAAAGATGTCAGCAACACGGATTTGTTACCCACTACTGATTGAGGTTTTAATGGAGAACTGAACCACTTTGCCCTCATTCCTCTCCCTGCTCAGGCTCAGCACTTCAAGCAGACATCTACGAAAGTGGCTCGTTCTTACTGGTGGAAAAACGTCAAGCTGATCGTGGTCATTGTGGTCATCGTCCTCATCATCGTCCTCATCATCATCCTGCTGGCCACTGGAGTCATCCCTGTCAGTTCCTCTGTGCCTCCTCTGGTCAATCCCACCACCAAGCCCTAAACACACACACAAATAATGTACATATAGACATCCTGAAATCATAAACAAACACATTCCTATTGCACAGTATACAAAGTAATATATAGACTCATTCAAATCACTGCTGTCTGGTGAAACCTTTAGTACTTCTGAGTCAGCTTCTGGCAGTTACTGTTATCTTTCTTGCTTATATTGAAATTCAAGGACTTCATGCTTTTTGGTTTAAGGAACTTTAATGACACATAAGCTTTTGCAACTCTTTGAAATTCTATCTTAGGTTTTTTTGAATTTGTGAGAAATTAAGCCAAAGTCTCAGGACGGCCTGAGGTCTTCACCTGACAGCAGCAAAGAGTGCTTCATACAGCCACATCAACTCTCCGTGGTTTATCTGTTTCACCACCAACAGTTCATCCTGGCAACAAGAAAGTCCCTTCAGTGAGTGTAGATGGAAGTAATGTATGTGGATTTCTCTAGCCTCATGTTTGTCTTGAATGTTATCACGTCTGTGCACCTTTTATAAAGGACAGTTTGTATAGTTTAAAAGATGAAAAATGCAGTGTCTACTAGCAATCAGGCAGCATTGTTTGACTTTTTGTGTTGCTGACGTTGGACAAATTAGGTCACACGATATTTCTTGAAAGGCTGCATTGTCTGATGGATATGTATGTTACCATTTGTACCACCTTTCGGAGTGCTTCCAGCTTCTTTGAAGCCAAACAATCATGAAAAAAAAAATCATTCCACTGAAATTCTATTTAAATTTGTCAGTTTACTGAATGTGTACACTCAGCACTGCTTTAAATCTTTTGGAAATGTTTTCATCAGCTCCTTATTGGTGCTGAGGGCTCATGTTTGAGGAGAGGTTTGTAGTCTGCCAGTAGTACACAGACTGACCTGGAAAATTACGTGGTGTTTCTGCTCTATTACTCTACAGAAATGTGAGGTCCCTAGAGGGGAAGATAACACAAAATTGTAGATTTGTACATTTGTGCTGTGCAGTATCATCAGTCTTTTTAACTGATCATGTTCACTTTTTCCTCACTGTGTTTTAACTCTAGAAATATTGCAGTTTAAATGTATGGCTTTGGTACTTGGGTCCAATAAACAAACCACCAGCTCAGCTGTCAAAGGTCTGTTTCCACACTAGTCTTGGAGGATCGGGCTCTACCAGCCAACCAGCTGAGAGAGAGATCATTTACAGCCTATCTGTGGTTCCCCCTGCTGGGGACATGTCAACCAATAGGGCCTCACAGTTCCAGCTCATGACTGAAAAACGACCTCCTACCTCTCTCTGCTGTCACAGTACCCGTTTAGCTTCAGAGGGGACAAAATAATCCTACTTATGAACTGTAAATAGTCAATGTATTCTCACCTATATGTATATTTGCATCAGCCTTTAACTATGTTAAAGTATCTGTTCTTTTAGAGGCTATTTATTTAAAGCTTTATGTCATTCTTGTTCTTTCTTTTTTGTTCTTTCGTTCTTTTTCGTTCTTTCGTTCTTTTCTTTTTCATTCTTTTCTTATCAAAAATTCAGACTGATTAATTATAAAATGGCACAGTTCAATTATTCTGCTGTCAATCATTTTGTAGAGGTAGTTATAAACAGAAGGCTGTGTAGGAACTCTTTCTACATAGTTTTTTTTTTTTTTTTTTTTTTTTTTTACATGAGTTTAGGATGACTGTGGACTCTTTGCCTGTTCACTCATACTGACCTCATTAATGCTGTGGGAGACTCATGCAGGCTCCAGCTGCAGCAGGTGAGACATTGTGTTCACATTTTTTCCCCCAATGTCTTTAACTCGTGTCATTTTGAATCCACAAGCTCAAAACAGATGAAGTACCAGAATGCTGCTCAGCTGACCTGTGATGTAGCTCATTGTGTGATTAACAGAAATCTTAAAGGGTCTGATTCTAATGACTTACGGTATGTAGTGGTTTTAACGGTCTTATGTGAAATAAATAGTATTTACCATGGCTCAGTTCTGATGGTGTCCCCTCCTCTGTTGAAGTGCCACAAGATGGAGACAGAGACTCCAGCTTATCGGAGACTTGAGGAAGTGGGTCAGAGGAGATGCTTCGCATAGTTCTTAGCACTTCCTCCCACATTTCATTTCTGTTCAGTTAATTAACATGTTTGTACAAAGAACCAAGCAAAAGCAGAAACACAATTTCACTCTAATAACTGCATTGTTCTAGCACCTTTCACACAAAATAGCAGCTCTGTTACAGCAGAGAAATCACATGAACCAAGTGCTGCACATAAAGAACAACAGAGAAACCAGGATAGCACTTTCATGCAAAATAAGATGAAGAATAAAACCCACTTGCTGATAATAGTGAAAATAAGATGAGGACATTTTAACTTTGAACAAACTAAATCATAATAACAAACACTGCAACAAAATGAGTTCATTTATTTACATTACACACATTCAAAATATAGGCCCAGCAATCATCTGCCTGAAGGTCCAAATCAAAGCAGAAGAGGCTGAGATGTCCTCACTTTAAGTCCCTAATAACGGTTAATTTCCCAAAAAATACTGCATCCTACACTTCCCATGATATGGCTTGATAAGTCTGTCAGTAGACTCTACTTGCTTGGTGAAAACAAAGTCTGTCAAGCTTGCTTCTAGGGGCCAACATTGGTTAGGACGGTTACATATCACCTTTTATAATAGCAACATTTCTGGAATACAGTGAACACATCATAGAGAGCACCATCAGATATTCAATTTGATTTACTTCATTTCACCAGAATAATTCATTCCATATCAACACTGCACAATAAAACAACGCACCAAACAATGACACGTATTAGCATGCTGACATCTGTTAATTAGCAAACACAAAGAACAGATGCTGGGTGGGTCATTACTTATGAAAATATTTGGTCATGAACCAAATGATGAGGCAGATAGAAGTTTTGACCTGATGATGTCACCATCTGAAAAGTCAGTTGATCACCAAAGTTTTTACAACTTATTCTGTGGGGAATATGGATGTCAACGTTCCATGGCAATCCATCCAAATTATGTCAGGATGGTAAAAAGAAATGTCATCTGGCTGGTAGCACCAGATTAAGAGAACCCTGCTGTGAAGTCTGAGGTTGACACAATCTTTGGCCAGATTTCAAGCAACAATGAGAATTCATATCAGGAGGAAATCAACAATATTTCAGGGTGGCGCTCAGAGAACAACCTACTTCTCAGAGTCAACAACTCTAAAGAGCTGATTTTTGACCTACATCAGTGAAACTGAAGGAGCAGGTGAACAGTTTTAGGTTCCTGGGAATCAGCATCACTGTCATGGCCATCACATATGTCCACTCTTGTAAAGAAGGCTCAGAAACAACTGTATTTCTTAAGGAAACATAAGAAGGCTACAATCCCACATCAAGTTGTAATTACCTTTTACAGAGAGGTGATAGAAAACATCCTGACTGGAAACATTACAATCTGGCATGGGATGTTCACAGTCCTGGATAGGAGGGCTCTGCAGCAGGAGATTATGAGGTGAGATGAGGTGCCTGCCCAGAGCCCGAAGGACGCGAACAGACAATACCCACCCCAGCCACAGCCTGTTCACTCTGCTGCTGTCTGACAAGCCATACAGAAGTATCTGCTGCTGTACCACCAGACTACAGAGCAGCTTCTGTCCTCAGGCTGTGAGACTCCTCAACTCATCTTCTACAATCCACCATAAAAAAAAAAACAGTTTATTTCTACGAGGCATTACTGATTCAACCATTTGCATATTTTTTGTTTGTGAGGAGCATGAAAGGGACTACAACTGGCATTTCATCGTACAACACTGTGATTTAGAACTTGGAACTTGAAACCTTGTAGGATTCTTCTTGTGGGAAACATATAATTGTGTTCAAAAGTCAAGTCAAACCTTATTTGTTAAACTGTTTCACTCTGGATGCAAGTAGAGCACAAACCAACCGACCAACTAACTGACATTCCCCTCCCTGGAGACAGGCCACCAGCATGGCTAAAAAGACAGCAACAAAATGTGGCACTGACTGAGCTGCATTTCCTGCTCCTGAACTTGACTTCAGTCACACTGTAAAGGTGCCTGGAAATGATATCATTACTTCCTTAATGTGAAGTGATTCCTGTTGAAACAGGTCAGCCAGACTTAAGTGCAAACCAATCAACTATGGAAAGAAAGGCAGTTTGATTTGATAGGCAGAGAGGCAGGTTTGTTGAATGAATTTGGATGACATTGGCTAGACCTTTTTTATTTCACTCATTAATACAGATGACATCAGCAGTGAAGAATTGCTGTTTTTCAAGAAGTTCAAGTACCCATGTTGTGGGATCTTTAAGTGCATTGGATACGTGGCAGGCTTGGTACAGACACAGCAAGAGTCAAGACAGGCATGTTAAGTGAGCAGCAGCCTCATGTTTAGCAGCTTTTATTGCTTTATTATATACATTAGACAGACAGACAGACAGACAGACAGACAGACAGACAGACAGACAGACAGACAGACAGACAGACAGACAGACAGACAGACAGGGAAGTTTCTTTTGGCAGAATGCTTTTTAGAAATGTGCTTTGGCTCTTCATAATCTATGGGCAAAGTCCCATGAGGTAGTGGGAAAAAAGGACACCACAGCTGCTGTGAACATCAACATCTTCTATTTTAAATGACAAACTATGCTTCAGAAAATAAACAAACACTAGATATTATCAGTAAATGTACTTAATTTGGCCCAGGCAGAAATTAAACTGGAATGAGGTCGAAAATGTCAAAAATAACAAATTGAAGTGTGATGATGACTGTACAGTGTTGACCCGAAGTAATTTAGAGCCATGAAGTAAAATTGAAAAGTAACCTATAATTATAGCTTTCAGATAAATGTAATGGTGTAAAAGTTCAATGTCTTCCCCCTGAAGTGTAATGGAGTAAAAGTATAAAGTGTCAGAAAATGGAAATATTTGAGTCAGGTACACATATCATTTACTTCATCAGTTACTTAAACGTTACTTAAACGTTATTTTGAATTAGAATTAATCCCTAAAACATGATGAAGTTCTAGCATATAATGCCGCTTGTAACTAACAAATAAGCACATTCTTTTATCTTTTTATCTTCTCTCATACCCCTTCCCAGGAGCCGGGAGCAGCAGTGACAGAGCCAGCACCACAGACCAAGATGGAGGCCTTGATGAGTGAGACAGATGGAGTCATAAACACAATGAAGAAGAATATGGAACAAATATTGAAACGGGAAGTAAACGCGGTTGACCTCCTCAACAAGGCAAAGGAAATGGAAGATGGGGTCAGTGTAACTGCAGGAGTTCATTCTTTTACTGTGATTAGTGTAATAGTGGGTTATGTTGTCGGGTATTTTTATTCATATACTTGCATTAATGCATCTGTGGGGTACTGTGCAGTCATTTTGTGATGTGAGGTCAAATGAAGAGTTTGTTTAATGATGACCTCGGTGTTCATCATCATCAGGTAAACCAGAGTCAATGTCACTGTATTCAAGACATTACAGTATACAGAACACAAATGAACCTGGCCTAAACTTTGAATTAAGCACTTTTTGGGAAGGCATTGTTCCAGCTGCACCATGGGAGGTTATTAAGCTTTTTAAAGGCCTCACTGCACAGGCTGCACTGCTCATCATCAGGAATGAAGTTGTCACTTCCTGTACAACCCGTTTTCCCATTCCAGGAAATGTGTCTCTTTCAGTAAATGCTTGTTATTATTACAGGAACTACCATAAAGCTCCTGTTTCAGGCTAACGCTGCACATGATAACATTAATGATGCCAATGTTCCATTTAGCTTTGGAAGCAAGTCAGGCAAGTGAACCAAAGTATGAAAAGGTCTGTGACCATATGATTATGGTTTTGATGTTAGTGTATTTACACATGAGGTGGGTGTAGTTAGACGATGGAGCAAATTGATGAGTTTGAGGTCTGTAAGAGAAAAGTGAAATCGTGTGTCAAGAACTCATGTCTTGCTTCAATGGGTTGTCTGCTCTTTGTCCCTGCTCAGGCCAAACAGTTCAAGCAGACATCTACGAAAGTGGCTCATTCTTACTGGTGGAAAAACGTCAAGCTGATCATGGTCATCGTGGTCATCATCCTCATCATTGTCCTCATCATCATCCTGCTGGCCACTGGAGTCATCCCTGTCAGTGCCCCTGTGCCTTATATAGTCACTCCCACCAACAAGCCCTAAACACACAGACATACAAACAATGTACATCCAGATTCAATTCAGTTAAAGACAAATATATTCCTATTGCACAAAGTATTACTCACCACACAATTAAAGTGCAGCAACTGTTCCATACATGCAAGTGCAAAATTCTGTGGCTGATTTCGGTTTATAGCCAGAAAATTCCAGTGTAATTATTTTCTAAATACATGGTTTCAATAAAATACATGCTGGGCACCTTAACCAGGACTAATATGTAAGTACAAGGGGGAAAGACAAGCGGCTGGAGGGAAAGTGTTTAGGTGGGGCTTTTTTTGAATCACTGTTTACCTTTCATTTAATAATTACAGGACACAGTCAATATTGTTACTGGGTTGAAAGGAAAATGCAGAACAGTGAAATGCAAGAGGGAAAATTACAATATAAAGAATAGCACAGGAAGCTATTCATCAGTATAACAACTGACAATGTCAATTTTTTTATATTCTTTCTTTCTTTCTTTCTTTCTTTCTTTCTTTCTTTCTTTCTTTCTTGCTTTCTTTCTTTCTTGCCTTCTTTATGTATGTACACTGCAGGCTATAATTCAAAGCGTAATCAAAATGACCTTTAAGTCTATGAATGACATGGATGTGAAAGGTGGAAGTATGAGTTGCTAAGAGTGACGCATTTTGTCTTGTGAGCTATGGTTACAGGTTTAGGACCGTACAGAGGGAACATTAAAGGCAGTTTGTAATCTAGACATGACTTGCTTGAGAAGAGGCAAAAGAAAGAAATGTAGATTTTAAGTCTGTGTTTGTGTACTGTTGGTTTTAATTAGATTATAAATAACAAGGACAAAGGACAGAACCTTGTGGTACCCCTCAGTGGTTACACTGGAGGTTGATTTGAGACCATCAGTGCAGATCACCTGCAAACAGACAAATATACATGGACCAGTTCTGTGCATAATCCATGTGACAATGTTTGTATTTATCAGATTTATTGGATGTAAAAAATTAACATTGCTGGAGTTTTTTAACATTGTTGATGAGAGGTTTAAAGTCTGTCAGTAGTACACAGCTTTTAAATCTAATTATCAAAAATAAAATGTGAGTATTGCACAATCAATGTAAAAGAAACTGATGTTTTGCACACAAAATAAATCTGTTGTCAAGCAAAAATCACATAGTTGTGAAATCCTACAATCCTAAACGTCTTACTGCTCACTTTTAATGGTGTGAAATTTAGCTGTGAACTGTGTAGAGTTTCAAAACTTCCTCCTGAGCTGAGAGGGCTTCAGAATACCACTGTGTTTAATATCTTTAAAAAGAGCAGAGCTGTGCTCAGAGACGGTGTTCCTGCTGCTGTGAAGCTGCTGTGACTGAAAACAAGTTCTGGGAGGTACAAGACCTCCACACTTTAACATATGGCTTTGCTACTTTGATTCAATAAACACATCATCAGGGTCAGCTGTTGAAGGGCAGCTTTCTGGCCCATGTCTGTTCCCACACATCTACTTCTGGAGGATCGGCGTCTTCCAGCCAACCAGCTGAGAGAGATCATTTACAGCCCCTGCATGGTTCCTCCTGTTGGGCTCATGTCAACTGATAGGCCCTCACAGTCATTAACTCTTCACATCTTTTGTGTCAGATAAATGTTGTGAAGTACAATATTTCCCTCTGAGATGCAGCGCTGTGAAAGTAGAAAGTAGCGCGAAGAGAAAAGACTGATTTGTAATCTAACTGGCTTTTCGATCTATAATAACTTTCTGTTGGTACAAGCTCTGAGCTGCAGCAGGTCTCTGACTGTGTTAGAGGGTTTTCTCATAACTCTGACATTTAACAAACAGTAGAGCAGTTACTTGCTGCTGTTTGTCAAAGTGACACAAGATGGAGACAAAGAGTCCGCTGATTGAGACAGCAGGAAGTGGATCTGTGGGGATTCCCCTGCAACTTCTCTGGCACTTCAGATCAGCTTTTGGTGAAAGTACAAAGGGCATAATGGGCATTTTCTCACACTTCTGGTTTCTGTCCAGTTTAGTAATGCAAACACAGCTAAGCAATGGCACAAAAGCAAAAACAAAGGGAGTGTTTTAAATACTGTCGTCACCTGACTGAAAAGGATATTTAACTCTGCAAGCATTAAAATAAAAGTGGCTCGTATTATTTTGAGGACTGTGAAGAATGCAGTAAGAAAAAAAGGGTACGCTGCAAATCAGGGCCAGCTGGTGAGGCGAGTCGCCAGAATGCCTCCTCTGTGCTCACATCTGTTGCAAATAGATGAAACTTTAAAGTCTGTGAACTGGCACATCTACTCCTATGCTTTTATCAAATGTTCCTCCATTCTGCTTTTATTTTAAAAAATCCTGACCTTCACATGAAGACAACAAATGGATCAAAATGATGGTGAACTATCCCTTCAATGTATTTTTCCATTATTTTCCAAGGTCAAACACAAGAGACAATATATGCCCACCAAACATGTCAACTTCTCAAACTGCATCTGAACCACACTGTAAGCCGTAGAAGAACTGCAGTGGAGGGCAAAACAAAGACTGGGTCGACAGCTGAACAGGCCGTCACAGGATCGCCTCTTCTGTTGACTCAGCAGCAGTGAACCTGTGGAGTCCATCACAGTGAATGTGCTGTTTTGTCAACAAGTGGTGACTAAAACTTAAGGTTTTATCCCCCTGACAAAAGGCCTTATCGGATTTTGGAACAACAGCCTCTTAGACAAACACAAACAAAAAAAAGGCACTGAAAGCCCGTTTGTTACTGATGGGAAATCAGCCTGGACTCAGCCTGCTGTAGTCATGCGGATGTGAGTCTGCCATCATCCATGGACGGGTTTTAGACAATGATGTGAAGGGAGGGTCATCAGCAGGCTGAATATGGCCTTTGTATTGGAGCAGCTTTTCCCAGAAGAAGCCTTCTGTTGAGCTCTGACCTGACAAAGTCTCATGTGCTGCTTATGTCAGAAGAAATGATAAATACTCTGTCTCAGATGTATTATGGTGATTATATGTGTACTTTGATGATGCATGACATACATTAACATCTGATTAAAGTCAACACTATGGTATATTATACTGCACATGCTATGGTATCCACTACAATACTGCTGTATTGTATAGTACCCACAGTATAGTGTAAAACTATATTACATTGCACTACTAAACTGTACTATACTATACTTTTTTGTGGTTTAGTATGTACATATACACTTTATACTACTACACTATTACACAATACTATACTATTGTATTGTAAAGTATGGTACTGGATTTATTTGTCCTTCTTTAAGAAAGAGAAATTGTTTCCATCTTCCGTCCAACCTCAGAGTACACCAATACATCAAACGAGACAGAAAATATCCAGTTTGACAGATACATACATGAATCCCACACCATACACCCACGACCACCACATTCACAAACTTTCCATACACAAACACACAAACTCAGGCACATTACAGTCTGGATGTTCTGTTCAGCTCTGTTATGGCAGAGGGGACAAAATACCACTGCACTACACTACACTACAATACACTATCATACTATACTATACTATACTATACTATACTATACTATTACCAGACTACTGAATTGTCTGGTTTAATATTGTACACTGTAGTGCAGAATACAACTATACTACTGTACTATATTTTCCACCATATGGTACAGAATTCTCCAACATAGAATACTAAATTAGTACACTATTGTACTATACTATACCATATATTATACTGTACTATACCATATTATAATGTATAGAATTACATAATAAAGTATGTATACAACTACGCTATGCTATATGACACTAGAGTGCTAGAGTATATTAGATTATACCATGTTATATTATATAAGATTACACTAGAGAATACTACACAAAACTATACCATACCACAGACTATATTATACAAAGGTATACTAGTATAGCTACTACAGTAAGTATACTAGACTATAAAACAATACTTTACAACTCTATAACATATTATAATATTGTATGGTACGGTATGTGCATCACAGTATTGTATACTACTACATCACTATGCTCTACTATACAATACAATAATTTACTAGTCTATACTGTAATATGTTGTAGAACACAGTATGGTATACCACTGCACTACACTACACTACACTACACTATAGTACCTTTCTATAATATACTATTACCATTCTATTCTATTTTATGGTTTAATATGGTACAATATGTTGTAGTACAGAATATGACTACACTACTTCAGTGTACTATATTATACTACTGTATGGCATAGTATTGTCCAATAGAGTATAATACACTACTACTCCACTACACTACTAAAATAACTGCATTATAATGTATTATTATTATTATTATTATTATTATTATTATTATTATTAGCAGTAGTAGTAGTCGTAGTATCAATACTATATATAGATGATATAGGACTATACTTGAAATACCATTTTCTAATGGTATATAATTATATGATTAAGTATACTCAGTATACAACAACACTATACTACATAACAGTACAGTACTGGAGTATATTAGATTATACTATGCTATACTATACAAGATTACACTACAGTATACTATACAGAACTATACTTAATTTAGGTTTACTAGTATACCTACTATGATAAGAATTCATTAGAAAAGACTGTACTGCACTCTATACTATAACATATGATAGGATACTATAATAAAGTATGAGCCTGCTATAACATTAAAAAACTAGTTATTATATGCTGTACTATTACATTAAACAGTAGTAGTATTACTAGTCATATTGGTAGCAGACGTACATAAAATGCAAGTGGCCTCATAAAGTAACGTAACTGTTCTGTGTACAATACATCATGATAGTTTTACTTTTTCTGATGATATGTCACAGAATTTGAGTTGCACCACCACTTTGGCTTGAGTAGTGAGTACCATAATGTCCCAGGAGATAGATGCAGTTACCGGACCACCCTCTTTCCTGCTTCCCCTCTGATAACAGCACATTATAAGCAGTATTAGATGTGTTGTTTTAGATTAGCTCTATTTATTCATGGTTTATCAGGTCCGTTCTGACAGAGGGTACAGGCCTGGGTGCTTCACTGACGTGCACCGCCTGCCTTTTGTTTAGTGATTACTATTACAGGGACATATCACCATACCTCCCAGAATTACAAACACTGTCATGTCATAATGAAGATAACTGATAGTCCAAACTCTTCAGTGAGGAATATGGCTGGATTTAATAATGGACTTCTTTTTGATATACGTTTTCTGGGCCTTTGTCTTAATTCAAATGTAAACAAACAATTCCAACCAAATGTGTAAGAGGAAAATCCACAACATCATGATCACATGCTTTTCCCTCAGCTCCAAAGTGTAATCCATTCTAGTTCTGTATTTAGTTTCATATCCCTGCTGGGCTCTGAGCCACTTGCTGCTCAGCATCCCAGTGCTCCACACAGCATGAAGTTTAGCCTTTCGCCACTATGTCACAAAATAACCTGTAGAATAGTATGTGACGCAATGAAAATAATTCAAAACCATTCAAAGATGATTTATGGACATAACAGAGTAAATACCATGACAACGAATTATTCATACTTACCTGGTTCCATGTAAGTAGTATCTAAAGGTGTATCTAAACCAATGTTTCCATGGTGAAACTAAATGATTCTTGGGGGATTTTGATCTTTCACAAACTTCACGTGTAGAAATTCACACAAGGGGAAGAAATGCGTGAATCAGCCTACTTCCTGTTTCTCACTCACTGCACCTACGTGATCTCTTTTAGCTTTAGATCCTCTATTTGTTTACATCCTTTTTTTTTTTTCTTTTTTTTTATTTGCATCCTTTGGTACAATTTACAAGAAATGTAGTCCAGCAGTATGCCAGGTGTTATGAAAGTGTGTTATGATGTCTCATGATGTGTTAGGAATTAATCATGCAGCAACTTCTTATGTCTTGATCTCTCAATTACATTTAGACCTTTTCCACAATCAGAGGCGGTAAAGGGGTCTGTGTGATGGGGGTTTTTTTTGTTGTTGTTTTTTTTTTTTTTGGCATATAACTGTCACTGAATGAATCAAAACTGTTGGAAAGAATTTTAATTGCTCATGTGACTGACGCAGTTGAGATACAATGGGGTTGTGTTGTCTGCCTGTCAGCTCCTTATCATAAGTGTGGCAGACACGCACACACACACACACACACACACACACATACACACACACACACACACACATACACACACACACACACACACACAATGTGTTACCATAATTTATGGGGACATTACATAGACATTCATTTCCTGGAGACTTACCCGAACCATAACCTTAACCTAAACCTAACTGAACCCGAAAGTCTTCCCCCTAAAATGTAATGATTCACATTATGGGGACTTGTATTTTGTCCCCATTAAGAAGGCAAGTCCCCGCAATATGACTGTGTTAACAGATTTAATTCCCCATAATGTGAGTAATATATGGCCACACACACGCACACACACACACAGCTGGAGCAGTTGTGATTAAGATCTTGTGTAGTCTTTAGTGTCATGTAATATTAGTTACTGATGTCTAACCATCCTTCAAAAAACCTATAGATCTCCACATTCCTTGTTTTTAAGCCACAAAGGAGTCTGATGCAAGACAAGGACACCATTGTTATGTTTTCAATGAAAAGATCACTACAAATACTACTGCTACAATAAAGGTCAAAAATTCTGTAACAGTATTCTGTAGTAGGAAATAAAGTACCAGAAAAGTGTAATAAGGTCAGTGTAAATGTACTTTTTAGTGCCACAAACTAGAAGCCCCTTTGGGGATATTGTGTGAATATTACACATATTTCTCACAAGGGTGGACCAGCAGTCACCTTCTTAAAATCTTAAGTAGGCAACACCCATCAGTGACCAAACAGCACACAATGTTCTGCAGTAAGTCTGCAAAGGCCTGCTGGAAATGGACTGGCTGAACACTCAAGACAAAGATATAAAGAAAGAAGCAATCAGGATGCTGCCACACTCTCGCTGAGCACACAACAGTCAGGGGGAAAGACTTGTGAGTATGTTTATGGTGTGTCTGTTGAGTACTTTTTATTAGTTTCCTGCAGGATAAAGGAGACAAGAGAATGTCAGTGTTCAGTCTGAGTGCTGCTGCATTCAGGTGCCCCTGGTAATTTCAACATCTCACCCAGAGAAAAGTTAAGTGCAGATGTTGACACAGCTGTAATGATAATTATGCACTTTTACATGAACCTATATCTTATCTGAATTGTTATATACAGCTTGACATTTGCTGTAATCATGCTAAAAATATCAAGAACAAGAGTTTAGAAGCTAATTTACGGATGATTTATGTGATTATTGTGTCATTGCATACCCTACAACTATACCCAGCTCATTTGGCCTTACAAGACAACACAAATTCATTCAGATCTATGCTGCGGACACATTTTGAAAATTCAAAAAACAAAGTCTAATATTCACAGCTCCAACAACCTCCACAATCAGATCTGCAGACTTTCAGTGTCTACAGCAAAATAAATAAATTACTGGCTAAAACATTAACTGTACAACACTGGTGAAATCAGAATAAATATTTTGTCTTGTCTTTTGAGACAAAGTTAGCAAAGACAACTACATCCAAAAAAACAAACATTCTTGTTTTTCATCTTGAACATCTGTGTATTTCAGGGTTAGCTGAGCCGTTTCATGGAAAATTGACATTCCAAAATAATCACCGTCTGCATAGTATAAATCATAGTATGTAGAGTACAAAAGACTTTCCACCTCTCACACAGCTCAAACTCCACTTCTCAACTGTGCAACTAACAATTTTTGGCTTCTACAAAACAGGTGGAACATATGTCTCAGGGCCATATTTTTGTTTAATATATATACATGTCCTTAATTTAGGCTTTGGAAAGATATTGTAAAATAATTTAGAAATACAGAAAGCATGTTTTGGTCAACAGTAGTGAATCAAATCATGCAGGCAACCACTGCAGTATATTATAAGCACAAAATAAATATAGAATAAAGAAATCTAACCTGATTTGAGAATATGACATAGACTGTCCTGATTAAATTTTGAGAAGGTCATCTTACAATACTGCACTCTTTAGCAGTTATGACAAGCATTTCAACATGTACCTAACACCTGAGATCAAATGTCACTCATATACAGAATTTGTTTTCCACTCACATTTTTTACTTTTCTTTTTAAGCCTGCATTTCACAATTTGACTTTAAAATATAAAATATACTAGAAGTATCAGAAGGAAAAACCAGCCGTCATTTTATTTCAGAGTGTACTAACATTTGATATGTTACTGGACTATTCCCATTGATGCATTAACATGTATGCTGCATTATGATGTGGCACCTAATTGACGTGGAACTAATTTTCAACACTTTACATACTGTTGAATAATGCTTCATGTTTTATAGGTTTATCATATGTGTCTGAATGTAAAATCTTAAAATTCTAAAGGATCCAGTTAATATAGCTGTCGCACAAATGTAGTGGACTCAAACTATAAAGGAGCATAAAATGGAAATATTCACGTAAAGTGCAAGTATCACAAAAATTGTACTAGAGAACAGCGCTTGGTTATTTCCCACGATTGTGAATAGGCCTTTGTGGACTGCGGTAAACTGAGGGAAATCTGAACCATCATGTTCAGGCCGGCCAACAGAAGCGGTTCCCAACGAGACTTCACCGAGCGGTCGCGTTGCGGTCACGTGACCGTCATGTGAAGTTTCCGGGAATACCCTGAACGCATCATAGTCAGAGCTCAAAGTCCAACAGGCAGAGGGCCGACCGCAGCTCCGCAGAAGTGAAAGTGACAGAGACGAGCTGCAAGGAGAAAAGACGGTTGCAAGACGTTGCGCTGGTTTGTTTCACTGCACCAGGTGGGACAAGGAGGCAGGTTCGAAAGTGCTGAACTGCTCTGCTGTGTTTCCTGTTTCTTAAGTTGACTTGAGTCGCTCTATAAATGCACTGGATCCGGTGACAGCCTCGACACAAGCACCGCACGAGCCGCGACAGACATGGTAAGTCAATATCAAAGTCCTGTGGACTTTGTATTATGAGAGCTGTCAGCTTCTAGAAGAAGAGAGAGGTAGGAGAGGAAAATCTGTGTGACTATGCTTTGGAAACATTCTTTAAGGGACTTCTCAATTTGTGGGCATAAGCTAACAGTGGGCAAAGGGGACAACAGCTCCGATGTCAACTGGCACGGCTTCGATTTTAAATGATCAATATTTACCCAGAAAATAATGAAAGTGAGATTCAGATTCTTTTTTTTTTTTTTTTTTTTTTTTTTAGTAAGTTAAACACACGTGACTCTGGTGTCAAGTCGAAATACCTTGTGACGACTCTCAAAGACAGTGTATACACGTAATGTAAACACTAAAACAAAAGCATGCATTGAAAAAGCGCAAGTGAAAGCATCACGGCTGTGTTTACACTGTTCATATGGAGGAGTTCATGTCAGGGAGTGGGTCACTCAGGTTAACGTTTAAATTCAAGAGCAGCAGGTGTGAAGTCAGAGAGAGGTGTAAAAAAATTAAAGTTATATGTAAATCTAAATGATTGTCTCTCCTTCATGCATTTCTTATTGTTTAATCATGAAGCCATTGGGTCATGAATTAAGAATGCATTTTTGGCAGTCAGCAGCAGCATTGCTTACATCACAGTGACCCCCGTGCATGCTCCCCCTCTATATGAATGAGGTCTATTAGGTGTGACTGAAAATACAAGATAAGCATTATCATTTAGCGACCCAGCAGGTTTCACACCTCAGATAGGATCGGTGTTTTATAATGAACTTGCTATTACATGACGTGGGTGTGGTTTCCCTGGATATGCCAGGTACATTAATGCAGGCAGGAGGGAGGGAGTGAGGGAAGGAAGGAAGCAAGGAGGGGAACTGGAATGGGCAGCAGTTCCTGTGTTAAGACGTCGGCTGAATTTTAAACACAGACTATTGTTCAACTACCATTTGGTGGGCCAAAAATGAGATAACTGGCCTTTCAGGGCATCCATGAATCTGCTTCTAGCCATTGGTATAAAGTCTGCTCTTCTTAGCCTCCCGTGAACGTGCATGCGGTATGCATACAGTAAGGTTTCACAGGAAGTGACAGTGAATTATGAAATCAGATGCCGAGGGCGAACTTGTTTTGCTCTATCTGTCGGTTTCCTGTTCCTGTCAGCTTCTGAGATGCTGATTTCCTTTCAGGGCTCAGAGGACAAAGGTGAAGGAGAAACCTGTCAGAATACTAATTGCTTTGAGGTCAAACTTCTCACTAAATATCCTGCGCCAGCAGTCTGCAGTTATTCTGTTGTTGTTTGGTTCATTGACTGTCCAGGCCCTCAGAGGACTGTGTAAACAGCTGGTGGTGGAGCTCTGATCTGGGGAAACCTGTCTTACTTCATTTTATTCATCTCTTGTCTCATAACTTGTTCGTCTTCTCACAGGAGCTTCAAGTTGCAGTGCGTCAGTTACTTCAAATAACAGTTATTGTACTCATGCTTGAGTCTGAAAACATGTCACAGCAGGATGACTTGTTCTGCCAAACTTCACTGCAGGACTGTCGGTATGTTTAGAAAACAGCGCTTCAGTCTGATCTGTATCAGGCAGCAGAGGTTCAGTTTCTCGGCTGGCAGCCTGTCTGGACAAGAAGCTGTGAGATTGTCATTTTACTTACTTAATGGAAATTGTGCATACAAAAACATGAAGGAATCACAAATGTAGTATTCAACTTTTAGAAAGGAGTGAAAACAGTAATGACATAACTGAAGCACAACTAGTGCTTAAAGCACTTAAAGCTTCAGCACTTCCATGACCTCTTCTCTATGGGAAAGTACAGAAGACCTTAAAGGGGCTGAGGTGTCCTGACTTTTAGTCCCTAATACGGGTCAAGTTCCAGAAGTAGTGGATCCTACGTTTCCCACGATGCAACGATTGCTATATTCATGAAATTCTCACTGCCAGGTAAATTAAATTGAATGACGTTCATTTCAAAGCGACTTACAATAGGTGCATTCAAAGTCAGTGGGAACAAAAACCAGGGGTCAAAACTTGGAAGTGCAACCTTTAGACTTAAGTACATGCTAGCATGCGATGTCATACAATCCTTGTATTCCGGGTTTTAAAGTGCACATCCTTAAAGTCCTCATATTTGTAATCTAGTTACAGTTTGACATGCTTTTACATAGCTCTGTGTTTCTGCACTGCACGTTTCAGATGTGAATTGCGTGCGGGCAGTGACTGCTCATGCTAACTAGCTTCTACTGGTTATCCCACAACATAAAATGCATCACATCCTGTGTTGTGGGAGATTTTCCCCAACAAACAGAAAGCTGGCACTGGGTGTTTACAATGAGAAATGACTATGATCCATACTGTAATCTTTTTTTCACTGTAGGAAGGTTCAAACAATGTGAGCACATAAATTCCTGTGAAAAGCCCTAAAAGACTAGATTAAACCACATCATGTCTCACTTTTTAACCATTGTGTGTTGATTGGACAGGAGAATGGGAAGAGCCGCCTGCAGCAGGCCCAGGAGGATGTGGAGGAGGTGAAGGTCATCATGCTGGACAACCTGAACAAGGCTGATGAGAGAGCTGGTAAACTGGATGAGCTGGAGGATAGGGCTGATAACCTGCTGGCAAAGGTAACCTGAGGTTGTTTTAGCTAAGAGTTAAGTAACCTGTTGTCCATAAACAGTTGCATGGAGAGGGCGAGTGACTGGAGCAAATGGCACACAGACTCCCTTTTCACAGGCATCTAGGGAGTAAAACTAGGAAATGTCATATTGATGTCTATAAATACACCTTAGGTGGAGCTGGAGAGGAAAACAAATGTACAATTTACATCCTGATTGTGTTTTATGGTGCTATTTTTAGAGAGGTATTTCCTATTGTTTCCTAAGATGAATGAAGTGAGCTGGTCTCCCTGGGTATGACAGAGTGAGTCCAGGACATGCCACGAGGCAAATGTCCGTCCGGGGGTCGACAAGCAGGTCATATCGTTCCCACATTTCCCCGTTGGTCTGTGTTACATCACAAAATTCTCAGAGAAGTAAAAAAGCAAACAGGCAGACGACTGAAATTTCAGTTGTAGAACCATACTTTTGATAACATGGATTATGAGCACAAGCAAACAGCTCCTGAGCTGAATTAATGATTAACCTTAAAGGTGCACCATTCAGTATTTTATTTGACAGTGGATCGAGTGACTGCATGTAATGTGAAGGGGATCGCTCATATTGACAAACCCACAGAGAATTATCACCAGACTGCTGTTCCCCTCCGCTCTACACAGCATTTTAGCATCTTTCTACTCTGTGTTGATGCTGGACAGGTTGTCTCCATATGATTTTAGACTTTATTTTGTTGAAAACAACAAATAACAGCAGAGAGCCTGAACCATAATCGTGAAGTGTGGGCTGTAAAAGCAAAACAATGAGCTGAAAGAAGCTAAAAAATGGAGCTGAGAGGAACTGCAGAGTCGGATAATACAGGCATCATCACAAGTGGCCCTAGTTGCATTACATACAGTCATTTGATCCATCGTCACCATGAAAATACTGATTTGTGCAGCATTAAGTTTGATCATGGTGCTCAATTCCTGAGGTCTTCTGAGAGGTGCTTTCGTGATTTGCCTTTCCTAATTCATCACAAGGTGTATCCTGCGTGCTCCTCGCACATACATGTTAATCATCTGTCTGTTTTGTTTTTTGTTTTTTTTTGCCCGGGAACTGCTCAACAGTGTGATATAACATGGACCAATGGGGCAACATGGAAACAATTCTTGTCAACACCCAGACCGACCAAAATAGTCATGTGATCAATTGTTAATACAAAGGTATTGAATATAGGCTCTTTAAGAAAAGGAAAGTTGGGAAAGAATTGGAGTTCCTTTTCTATACAGATGAAAAACAAAGTACAAACCTGGCTCTGATATTCAGTCCACGCTTCATCACAGATAAACATACTGATTTGTCGATGTGTTTCCTGGATTGGATGTGTTTTCTTAGAAGGCTTTGGAGGTGTCATATATGTAAATCTGTATTGGGTGAATAATCTAATCTGGTATATGTTCCATACATTAAAGACTATCAGACAGTCAGAAGCAGTGTATTTGCACAACAGCGTGATGTAACAACTTCTGTTTGTGTTTTTCTCCAGAGTAAAGCTTTTGAAAAGACCACCCACCAGGTGAAGCAACAGAAAAGATGGGAGAACAAGAAGATGAAAATTGTGTTTATTGGCATCGGAGTGGCAGCTGCAGCCATCATTATTGGACTCATAATCTATGCCATTGTTGATAGTACAAGAGGACAGTAGCTCCTTTGCTGATGAAAGGAAAATAAGACATCAGGACTGAGGGACAAGACGTGGAGGAGTGCACACTGTGGGACTCTAGCATCTCGCCTGAACTGCTCCGTCTGTGATATTTCTGCGTTTAAAGATATTTATGGGACTATTGGTCCCACTCTTCACACGTGTAAGTCTTCAGTTGATATGGTACCATTGGTTGCTTAGCTGCCTCACTGTTTTTTTTGTAACTTTTCAAAGGTCATGTCTCTGTCAGGCCCACATTGGAAGGACACACAAATCTTCATGAAGATTTAAATAGAAAGTGCTCAGACACGACCCCACCACTTTAAGCAAAACTATGAATTACTTGTTTCTTTTGCAAAACATCATTAGTTGCTTCTTCTGCTTGTACATAATGGTTCCCGTTCACCATTCAGAGGAACAGAAGATCGATATCACTGATCGCTCAACTGAAGGTGGAATTCATTGCACCGATGCTTCACTCAAGGATTTGGGGAGAGTGGACTGTCAGTGCAAGAAGACAGAAAAGAAAAGAGACGGGATGGCAAACGTGGTAAAGATATGCAGCTTTAGATAGCTTCTAATAGGAAAGAATGAACTGATGTGTTGTCACATAAAATTTCATCTTTCAAAAATGAAATGTCCCCACAGTCGTCTGTACCATTAAATTGTGTGTGCTTAAAAAGATCTCTTGATCTGTGCATGTACTTGTTCTATACATCAGTATAAGATGTGTGAGATGTGCAGAGACAACAGATTCATGTCTTGAAATACTCATTTTGCTCATGTTTTGTGTTATTTATATTAAATGGCCAGTCTAAAAGCAGGTCTGACGCAGGTCTGGCAGAGTACTTCACTGATTACCAAAGGGTAATGGCGGTGTTGCAAAACACACATAGTTTACACTAAGGTGACCTGAAATAGGTAAGAAAAAAGACTATTTTAAAAATAGATACATGTGTGCATAAAAACTGCTGCACTGGGTAAAAAAAAAGACAATACAAATAGAATAGAAGTCGATCCAGATAAAACATAAGAGCTCTCACAGTGCAAATTAAAGTTGAATGTGCAAAGTCCCTCAGAAGATAAGTCTGCCCCTCTTGCACAGAGGGGGAGTCATCATACAGCCATGACTTATCCTACAGCCATCATCCACGTGGAACCAGTATTTAGAGCCTGAAATTCTGCATGATCCTTAGAGGCATAGAGAAAGTTTGGGCCTGGAAACTGGCTACAGCTGATTACTACAGTTCTACAGCTTCAGTGAAGAATATCAGGTTGAACAGTGACCCCTGCTGGCCAATATTTTTACATTAGATACTTATGAAGAACTGATGGAAAAAATGCTCCACCACTCACCTGATCGTTACCAGACATATCAGTTATCAACCATGAACCTTTGTGTTTACTTAAATACTGGATGGCAGTGTGTGAAAGCCTTGAAAATGAATCAGAATCCATGTATCATAAGGGCACGTTGCAGAAATGAGGTGTTAACAGAGTAACCATATTTATAATTGCTTTCCTGATCAGAACAGTCTGTCTGTACTGTTGGTAAATCTCTTCAGATGATCTAAACCTCATGAAGACAGTGCGGTCAACATGGAGACATTGACTGTGCATAAACATTGAATGAAGGCATTTTGATTAATTAATTTGAGCCCACAATTATTTGACATGTGGGAATGGATGTCTTTCATACTCTAGTGAGTAACTGCAGAGACATTCATGCCTGAATGTGCTTTTCAGCTCCACTGTAACCGCCTTTACTTCAGTGATTGATCAGCGCAGTCACAGTGTTTTCCAGTTAAACCTTTTTGTTTTAGGGTTTTACAACTGACAGGTGATACACTGAAATCAGTTTGCTGTCTCTATGGAGATAATGGAGGTCAGTGTTTATGATGCTTGGTAAGAAAATGTGCACAGTTTACAACCTGTTATGTGTCTGCAATAAACAGCTTGTTTGTTCCATGTTTTATGATGTTGAAACAGTGTGCAGTAGCCAACAGGTGGCAGACTAAAACCAACTGAATTAAAGCGATAGCTCACTCAAATTGCAAAAAGAATCATATATGTCTGTTGGTATGTATTCAGATGTGGTGCTCACGCCATTGAACGTTTATACGTCTAACTGATCATTCCTATCCAGAAACTGTGTCCCGGTTTGTCTGTCTGGATAACACACAGAGCTCACCGTCAACTTCTTAGTTTCAACCAAACAAATAGTCCCTCTGAAGACTGGGCAAACTGTGCTGAGCTCTTATTTTTATTGATAGGCGTATGGCCATTGACATATTTCTACTGTATCTCAGGCTGCATCTTGCTAAATCCAAAGGACACTAAAGGCACACGAGCCAATAATTATGCCTCCACTAAGGTCATTATACCAGTACCCTGTCTGAAATTTTATGTTGGTTATCATAGCCTGAGTCTAACTCAATATATATATATTTTTAATTATATTTTTGGACTTTACACATGCTATGCACCAACAAAGTGGGCCACATTACACTGACAGTCTGCCTTAACAAAACCGTCCTTATTCCCCAAAGACTGCAGCATTTTCTTTCTAACTTATCACTCTATCCATCACTAACTCAAAAAGTAATGGTCACACCATACAGGTGTTGAAACCAGTCCCAGTGCCTTTGGTTTTACTGGGGTGGAACATAGATCGTCCTGTCTCTTCATGCTCCTAAACAGTTTTGCATTTACATCCTTTAAAGTTTGCCATCACTTCAAAATTAACTTTGAATGATATTCTATATTCACTCTGAATTCTCATTGAATTCGCACAAATTTGATCAATCTCCTTTGAAATGTGTGGAATTGTATATTACGGAAGTGTGTAAGCTGTGGTCAGATCCAGTGTAGTAATTGCTGGTGTTGTTTGACTCAGATGAATCCTGTTTTCCTGTGCTTCAGGTCCACTTCCTCCCTGTGCTCTCAGTCTGCCTGCCTCACTCAGCACCGTCAGTCCTCTCCAGCAAACAGCTCAGCTCTCCAAATCTCCAACTCTTCAATAAAACTGCATTTGAACTTCTGCAAGCCGTGTGTCCCAGTCCTTTTTTTGGCTCCAAAGTTACCTAAACGTGACAATTTAGTTCAATCGCTTTACATTTTCATCTCATTAAGGCACATCTAGTTTTTTCCTCCTAAATATTGTCTAATTGAATCTGCAGCAAAGTCATATTCTTGATTGGTTACGTCACCACATTTTTTTCATTTTCTGACCTAAAATCGCTTTGGTGATTTTAATATCTTTATCTCTTTTTAAGTTCTCCTTTTTGACAGAAAACTTTCCAAATTCATATTTCATTAATTCACAAAAGTACCCAGAAGTACCCTCAATAGGCATCTTAAAGGGAAACATAGAGTAAGCCCCATGGTGCCATGGGGCCTCTGTTCCAGGCCCTGTCTGAATGGTGAAAGTGAGAGCATTACTCTCCACTTGCCTACTGTACTGTAAAAAAAACACCTACATTTGTCAGAGGCTTCCCCTGGAATAAGGTTGTTATTATTTAGTATTTGTTCCTTCAAGAGCCTGTGATTTACTTGATGACTTTTGATTTTGCACTTTTTTTTTACTGAAGGATTTTATGAAGGTTTCATGATTGATGTGAGCATGTGTGACAGAGGTTATGCCTCTTTGATATGAACCATTTTTTTTTATCATCATAATATGTTGGAACAATGCTACATTACTAAACTTATTGTTGCTGGCATAAATATTCAGCAGGATAAATTGACTGTGATTTACATTAGCAACTAAAATACAGTATTGGGATGTAACAAAGTACATTTACTGAAGTACTGGTACAAATTTGATGTACTTGTGTTTTCATTAAGTCTTTTCTTTTAATGCTACTTCTATTCCACTACATTTCAGAGGGAAGTATTGTTCTTTTGACTATATTTAGCTGAGAGGATTAGTTATGATGTTTTGTTATACATTGAACTACCCATCTGGTTGACTCTTGGTTGCTGTGACAGCATTTCTCATTAGTTTTAGAACTTTTACAAGCCAAACAATCAATCGATTAATGTAGAAAATAATCATCAGATTGACCAGTAATAAAAATAATCATATTTACAATATAATTTAAAAAGTTAAACCCTGCTTTTATATTAATGAATGAGTAATGATAATCTAATGATATAATATATGATGTTATAACAGTCACAGGGGCCTTTTTCTGCAGTAAGTACTTTAACTTTTAAGAACATTTTTCCTGTTTACAGAGGATACTTTTAGTAAGTAAGATTTTCAATGCAGGACATTTTCTTGTCGTATTTTTTCATGTTGGTATTAGTGATTTAACTAAAGGATCTGAATACTTGCTACATCAACAGTCTAGTTCCCACACGTCTTTTTCACCATGCTTTCAAATGGCGACGCTTGCTGGTCAATTTCTGCCATTGACCCGTGTCTCACTAGCACACTTGATTTTTCCAAAAAGCTTCACGTGTTGGACAGGCATGAATGTAGATGAATGTAGATCAGCACCAATACCTCTGCAATGTAAAGATGTAGAAAGAGCTTTTGTTTTAAGTAGGTCTCGTATCCCGGTCCTCTAATAGATATGAAGGGTTCAATCTAAGGTAATGAAAACACAACGATTCTTACATGCGGGTGATTACGCAGTGATCAACATAGTTATGAAAACTATATTCAGTTTCTGCCAACATAAATCCTACACACTGGACTTTTAATTTAAAAACACAGCTTATGTATTAAAAAGAGGGGGTTCAGGGGCAGCTACAGGGCACGTTAGGAGAAGTTTTGACCCGGACGTGACGTCAACGAGTCCTTCCTGCATCAGGACCGGCAAGATGGCAGCGGACACGCAGGTTTGTGTGGCTTTTCTTTTAATAGTAGACTATTTGCCAGCAGAAACATATTCATGTACTGCAGAAACCAAATTTGCGCTATACGGATTTAAACTTTCTAAACATTTTGGTTTGTGTTGGCATTCAACGAGAAACCGAGGCAACATTCATCAGTAGCTAGCGAGCAGACTGCTAGCTCTGTGCTACGTAGCCTCAGTGTGACTTCATTACACCGAGCCGCTGCTACACCCACGATAACCACCCCATACTGACACAGACTGGTTTGTGTCCACAGTGAGAGGCGAGCTGAAGCTGTATTGACACAGTGTCGTCTGGTAAATGAACTCATTAGGGGCGTGAAGTTACTGCCATTAACTTCAATTGCTCTGAATTCCCCAAGTTAGGCAGACGGTCTTATGTGATGAGTTTAGCCACGCCCTCCATAAGCAGTACATTGTTATCAGTTCTCTGATTTACTACAGTAAATATACTGCAAACCAGTCAGCGTGACACAGTAATACTACTGCCTGTGCTGAAAATTCAGACTTGATTTAGAAACAAGGCCTCCAGAGTATACTGCCATTGACTTTTTTTTTTTGCAGCTAAATTCACAAAGAACAGTGCCACAGAAACTTTCTTCTACCCTTCTCTCACTTGTCTGAATTGATCTCATTCCCACCCTGGACAGTGTCAGATCAAATGTAAAACTCCCACATTTATACTGTGTGTAATCCTTCCTTATAGGATTATGGTCCTGATCTTAATATCAGCGCCCAAAACAAGAAGATTTGTCCAGAAAATCAGTCAGCTGGTTTTTTGATAACCAGCCAATCATTTAAGACATTTCTCAAGGAAAAGAAGAAAAGGTCTAGTATTCTCAAGATCTAGACAAAAGACAGATGACAGATTACAGTTACAGAAGGTGTAACCTGTCTATAAAATGCAAGGATTCCCTGTCCCATACATCCATAAACTCAGTATGTTGTGGTCCTGGACTGTCCTGACCTCTGCGTCACTGCTGCCTTTAGACCACTCCTTATACTAAATGTTACTATTACAGGTCTCGGATACACTGAAGAAATTTGCTGTGAAAGTGACTACAGCCAGTGTGAAAGAGCGTAAGGAGATATTTGGAGAGCTGAAACAATGTATAAAGGGCAAAGGTGAGGGATTTTTGGTATTTCATTTTCTGCACAATGTTTAAAGTAGATGCTATAGTCAACACTAATGCTTCTTCAAAATATCTCTTTCAGAGTTACCAGAGAACGCCATCAAAGGTCTATGCAAGCTCTTCTGTCTCACTCCACACAGATATCAGTAGGTGTACATAATGACTTTCAGCCACAAGAAAACCAGCCTTTAGACAGTGGAGTGATCTCACAGTATTGTTTTAATATTAATTCTAATGTTCACTTTTGGATGAAAGTGTTTGGAGAGGTGTTGTTCAAACTTTTTGGACATTTTGAAGGATGTAGTTTGTGGTACTGTTTGTGTCTGTTTTTTATTAACCTGCCCTCACTAATATGTTGTCAAAGGGTGGACAAAATAATGGAAACACCTGTGAGTGTGTATTCTTTGTGTTGACATGGGTGTGTGTACTTCTCAGGGATGCTGCATCACGCAGAGAGCTCCTCTCTGTCATTGCCCAGCTGGCTGACAGTCAGCCTGACATCCTGGTGAGCAGCCTCCTCCACTGCCTGCTCAACAGTGGAGTCATCAGCAAAAGTGGAGAGCCCAGGTACTGCTCTGAACTATATATTGCATTTTTTGTATCTAGAAAGTTTGTAGTTATGCCACTTAAAAAAATCCTATGTACATTTACAGAAGAGAACAGTTGCATCATCATAGAACTGTCAGCATTAGATTATTTAGGTTTTTCCTTTCTGTTTGACAGGCAGAGTAAGCAAGAGTATATATAGTGTAGTGTATGTAATTACAATGATGTGAGAGCAGTTGGCAGAAATGCGAGATTCTAGATTGGTATCCTACAGCAAGGTTTTCACTGGATTGACTAATTAAAGCAGCAGAAAATCTAAAATACATCTTTATACTTTCATAAAAATGGAAGTGAAGAAACATTAAAAACTGATAAATAATATAATAAAATAAATGTGTGTCTAGGAACTAACTTTGGTTGAAACTAACAGTTATTACTGCAAAATCACTGAAACAATAAATGGATTATCAAATAGTTGCAGATTAGTTTCCTTTTGATTGATTAATCAAGTAATCGTTGCCGCTCTAGCTGCACATTATCCTGGTGGTGCTCTTCTCAGTCTCATACTGGCCTTATTGTATTTGCAGTAAAAGCACAGGCTCTGCTGCCTTCATCGGCTTGTCTTGGACCTGCATTTTAGTCTCCAGTGTGTTTTCTGCCCCAGAGAAAAGACAAGGAGCAGTCTGGAAGAAGATGGTCAGTAAAAAAATATCTGTCTTCTTTTTTTATTAAAGTAATTTCTATGATATCCTGTGATGTTGTTGTCTTGGTTACCGGCTGAACTGGCTAATGGAGTTGACATATTTGTCACACAGAGTTTGTTCTCACTTGATGAGAGTCAGTGATTTATTTTGGATGCTGGTATGACCTCCCTTGTGGTCTGTTGTCCCCTCTTGTAGGTGGAGGTACAGAGCCTTCTTGTGGCTGAGGTGGTGGGTGGAGCCAAGACCACAGCACAGAAATCAAGCCTCAAGAATCTCAGCCACCTCTGGGAGGAGGTGAGTACACTACTCTGTTTGGAATACACTGGCAGCAAAGCACACATGTTGATCTTGTCAAACTTGATGATCAGACTGAATTTGCATCTAGTTAGCTGATCTGGAAACAGGCTAAGGAGGTTGTGATTTTTTTTTTTTACCCATCAGCCCGGTCATGATCATAGCCCCAATTACCTTTTATCAGCTCTGTGCACAGTGACAAAGTTTGCTAAAATAAATAAAAATAAAGCAAAACCTTATGAGACAAGATACAAGAAAAAAATGTAATTGTGCATTCTTGCAGACATTTTTGTTTTTCAGTTGAATTACATTTTAAGTTCAAGGAAATTCACTGTTAAAAAGACATGATATATATATATATATTTTTTTTTTCAAAAGTTAAATTAAAGCATTATGTTTCTGAAGTCAGTGAGTAATAATTTGAATAATTGTGGTTTCAATATTGCCCTACGTATAACTACAACTTGACCTGTTGACGCTGCTTAGAAAGGGTCATGAATCCTCATCCATGAGCTGAAAACAACTGTAATATACACAAATCACTGGATACGTCTGACACTTTGTTGTTTTTAACAGAATCCTGGACTGGTGGATCAATACATCAGCACACTGTTGAGTCTGGACCAGAGCCCTACTACTCTGGCCATGCTGGGGATGTGTTTGGACTTCTGCGCTGCTCAGAAAGACAAAGGTACAATAGAGAAGCACAAGGTGAGTTTTTCTTTTCATGGGTTCTTTTGTTCTCACTTTATTCTGGTGTTGATTACTTTGATATACTTCATTCAGACCAAAGAGTACATAGAATCTCAGATGAATATATTTTGGGGCTTCAACATACAACCTTGTATCTCCGGTTATTTTGTTTTTTTTTCTTCAGAGTGCTCTGTTGGACCTGTACATAAAATCTGTCCTCATGAGCAAGACAAAACCACAGCAGCACATTTTGGACAAAAGTGGGTCCTTGCTGCGTCACGTTTCACACTCTGAGTTCAAGGAGCTGCTTCTCCCTACACTGCAGAAGACGATGCTCCGCAGTCCAGAGAACGCCATTCAGAGTGAGATGCTTTCAGTTTCTGATGACCGTGTTAAATACTTACCTGTGTGATGCTCAGACGGCTCTTGCACAGTGAATTAAAACATCATCTGGTCTCTTCCAGCCATTTCCTGTCTGCTGTCTGCTGTAACTCTCGACCTCAGCCAGTATGCCATGGATATTGGAAAGGCCATTGCAAGTAAGGCCTTAATTGATCCTCAACTGATTTAATTTTGCATGTGTCTTGTAGAGCATATTCTTAAAACAACACAGGCTTTCATGAGGGGATGATTTGTCAGAGGGGGAATAATGCCTGAAAGCCCAGGTAGTCACTTTAGCATAATTATGTTTATTTAATTACTGGTATGATCTGTGTTTTAGGCCAGCTGAAAGCTAATAATGCGCAGTTAATGGAGGAGGCGGTCCAGGCCATGCAGAACCTGGTCCAGCAGTGCAGTGACCCCTCTGCTGTGCAGGACATCGTCACACACCTCTTCAAGATCCTTGGAGGTGAACTAATTACTATCCTATCAGACTGAAATATTGTCTTAATCACGCTTGGTTTGCTCACCACTGTCATTGTTGTGGTTTCAGGGTCTGAGGGAAAGCTCACAGTTGTTGCCCAAAAGATGAGTGTGTTATCAGGTAAGAGGCCTTGCAGACATTTCTAATTATTAACTATCCATGAGATGGAATTGCAAGCAGTAGGGGTGGGCGATATGGCCCTGAATTAATATCAGGGTGTTTCTGTGATAACAATATTTTTGATGATATGACAAAACAAATATTTGGGGTTTAGACCTCATCCAAGCTATTGAGCTCTCTTTGCATGGTTTTTGGCTCTCCTTGTACTTGTATTAAAAATTGTACCTGTATTATTGGGCATAGTATGATATGACACAACCCTAGCGAGCAGTTTTTTTTTTTTCTATTCTAGGGATTGCTAGCTGCAGCCATCATGCCGTGTCAGGAACCTCCAACCAGACTCTCAGCTCTGCAGTCACTGTGATGTTCATCCCTTATTTACAACAAGAAGGTATCATTGCACCACTTTTTCTTCTCCTACTTCCTGCCAGAATCCCAGACAAATTTACTGACTTCAGGGAATCTTTCAAAGTCCGCTGTGTAATGTTTCAGTCTCCTAACTTTTTGTTGTTTTATTTAGTTCACGAGGGGACCTTGGTGCATGCAGTGTCTGTGCTGTCCCAGTGGAGCAGCCGTCTCACAGTGGAAGTTCCCACCGCTCTGCTGGATTGGTTGAAGAAAGCTTTCACCCTCAAGACCTCCACCTCTCTGGTCCGACACGCCTACCTTCAGGCCATGCTGGGGGCCTTCAGAGGTCAGTCACACAAAGGACTTTATGCTACGTGTCTAATTTACAGTTCCTTAAATTGAACTCACCTCTAATCCCTGTGCTGTATCCTTTTCCCTGGTTTCAGGTGACACTCTGGCTCAAGCTTCAGACCTCATGCCCTTGCTCCTCCAAACAGTGGAGAAGGCTGCAGCACAAAACTCCCAGCATGCTCTGCTTGCAGAAGGCGTGACAGCTTCTGTTCTGCTGAGTCGACTGGCACTGCTGGAGACGCAGATGGGTGAGGCTCCCGTCTCAATAATGGCTTTTTCTCGCTCATGAAGGCTGATGAAGCAGTCTTAGCATGCAAGAATGGGAAGTGATGAAGTTTTTTTGTCTTTATTGTCTCTGCAGAAGCTAAGTTCTCCAACTTTTGGAACCTGATCTTAGACGAGAAGAAGCCACTTTTCACCACTGAGAAGTTCCTGTCCCAGGCCAGCGAGGAAAGTAAGGCAAAATGTCTTACGAGTTTAAAGACTCATGACGGTTTTAAAATGTTAAGACATGGAGTGATGCCTTTTTTTACTCTGTCTGTAGCTCTGCTCACAGTGCTGCTGCTCTGTGAAAGGCTCTTCCTGGACCATGCTCACAGGCTTAACACCAGCAAATCACAGTGAGTCCGTCCCTCTGTTAACATGTCGATAAGTTTTGGGCCAGAAAGGTCTTTAGAGCATGTACATACTAATGTTAAACCATGCGTCCACTAACAGCTGTGATGCAGCAGGCATTGTTCACATATTTGCCTGCATACTTTGTGTGTACCCAGAGGATTAAAAAGTATATCCATCAGTTGGGTGAAGCATTGTCATCCAGTGATTTCCTGTGAATATTTGTAGTGTTTTAATGACTAGTCAATGTTACCTGTATGTAACTGTTCTGTAGGATGTATCATCATGCCACAGTTGCAGTTCTGCTGTCTCGGAGCTGGCGTGTGAGGAAGCGTGCACAGCAGACAATCAGGAAGCTGCTCTCCTCTCTGGGTGGATCCAGTCTCGCCTATGGCCTTCTGGGAGAGCTCCGCGTGGTCATCAACAAACACAAAGTACTGAATCATTGTTCACCGTAATCATTCAACCTCTACAGCAGCAAAAACAAGTCCATTTGTTTCTCAGCCTGAGCGGTACTGACAACATGCTGTACACTTTCAGGTTTTGCCACAGGACGTCCTGGTATCAGAGTCAGGAGAGCTGACTGAACTGGGCCGCAGCTACGTTCCCCCTCGGGTCCTGCTGGACGCACTGTGTGTTGTTTGCTCCTCAGCCAGCCAATGGGGCGACCGTACCGAAGCAGAGAATTTGGCCATGGAGATCCTCATAGTGACTCATCATCCATCCATAGGTATGAGAGTCACATTAATTGTTGCCAGGTTTTTGTATCTTAGTTACTGTGCTTTGTTGGAATAGTGTGTTGTTGCTCTGTCCCATATTTGACATCTTGCCCACTCCATCTCTTTCAGTTGGAGCTCGCCGTGGCCTCTGGCCTGTTCTGCTGCACTCCATGAACCTGAAAGCTGAAGAATTTATAGAAAAGAATCTGGAGGCTATTCTGCCACATCTGCTGGAGGTCAACGCTGACAACCAGGTCTGAAAATAACACGCACCTCTTTCTGCTGCATGTACATGAGATTCATGCACGCACCAATGCTGAAGTCTACATAGCTGATGTGAAATAACCGAGATCTGCAGACAGAATGGGGAAAAAAGTGCAGAATATCTAAAGGGACACTGATGTTTGGCTCTTGCTGGTGTGTTTTACATGCTACCTGGATGTTTAGTGGTCGTGTTTCTCTCCTCAGGCAGTGAAAAATGCCGTTGGTGCCCTCTCTGGCCTCTCCCCAAACAAGCTGTTACCGCGAGTAATCAGTCATGTCACCCAGGAACTTTCCAGACCCGCTCTACTCCAGGTCACCAGGGAGGATTATGCCATCATGCTGACACCCAAGGGAGAACTTTACGACAACAGCATCATCCAGAGGTGACACACAGCCTTCCCCCACTGCTGTGGACTTCTGAACTCAACAGCAGTCACCAGAACTTTCTGTTGCTTATTTGGCACTTATTTAAGTCTGTCTTCTGCCTCTGCTCTTGCTGCAGTGCTCAGAAGGAAAGCACCAAGAAAGTCAACATGAAGAGAGAGAACAAGGCCTACTCCTACAAGGAGCAAATCATCGAACTGGAGTTACAGGAGGTGCAGTGCTCTTACCACAACTTGTGTATTTTTGGTGGTGTTAATGTCGGGGACACGTTTTGATTTTTGTCTGTGATCTTCCAGGAGCTAAAGAAGAAAAAGGGCATCAAAGAGGAATTGCAGCTAACCAACAAACAAAAGGAAATGATGCAAATCCAGCTGGAAAAGGAGGACTCTATTCGCAAAAGACTTCAAGGGGTACGGAGCCACGTCTTCAAAATGAATTCTCTAAATTGAGTGTGTGAGACGTGATGGTCATTATTTCTCCTGATTGAACTGTGACGTCCCTGTTTTTGTCACCAGCTGGATGTGGAGCTGCAGAGCGTCGTGGGCCTGCTGGAAGCCACTCTGATAGAGAGACCACCTCAGATTACCAGCGAGCTCCCCGCTGTCCTCCAGGTCCTCATGCCGCTGCTTAAATCCCCTCTGGCTGCTCCCCGCATCCAACAGGTCTTCCTGGACATAGGGGTGTGCCTCATGCCCAAACACCTTCACTCTCTAGGTTGGTGTGTGTCTTGTCATAGTGATGCCTTCTACTGACAGACACAGCCTCAGCATGTTGAGTCAATGTCACATTTTGTCCTTCTAGCTGTGCTCGTGGGACATGTGACTTTACGGTTGCTGAAGCCAGAATGTGATCTGGACATGGCCTGGGGACAGGAGGACCTGGACACAGCAGCCCACCGCACAGTACTATTGCTGCACAACTACACTGTCCCACAGAGAGAGGCCAAGACTAGTGGTGAGCACAGACATGGACGCTGCTGAAAGTTACACTGTAAACACCAGAGGCAGCCATGTTGTTTTCAAAGTATAGACACACATGCACACTTTAGCTTTGAATCATGTCTCAGTTTCTTGCTAATAATCAAAGTGTTTGAATATGTTCAGATTTGTAGAAAAATGCCTAAACAATGAAACAACAGAGCAAATCTCATTTAATTATTCTGTTTTCCTGTTTCCTAAAATATCAAGCCAATATTTCAAATATGAATGTTCAGGTTAAACAGGTAGCTAATATTCAAATGGATAATGAAAGGAAGGAAAGATTGAAATAAAAAGACAATATGAGGCAGGAGATGTTTTGAGATGGACTTTTTTGCTGCTTCATTAAGATGTAATCCCAGTAACATGTCAGAGTTTTAGCAAGCAGCTAAGATAAGAGATGTGAGTCCGTGCTTGCAAATACTGACTGCTCTTTCTTTGTATGGTTTGTTTTTTCTTAGACGTGGCTCCGCTGTCTGCTCCTGCTTTCTCCTTTTGCTTCCCTCTCCTTAACACCATGCTCAGGGAGTCTTCAGGCAGCACTGAGGAGACAGAGAACTTGATGACCAAAGCCTTGCAAGTCGTCAACGAACACTCCCAGCTTCGAGCAGGCAACGATGACACTGCCATAGACGAGGTAGACACAAACAGTGCATTACATTTTCGTTTGTCTGTGACCTTCACAATGTTGGAATGAGACATTATTTATGTGGAAAAATAAAAAGTCGTCAGTGCAGACAACCAGAAATAAGAGACGCCATCGCCATGCACCCTGTTTGTTTGAGAATTTATTTACCCAGCAGTCATCCTCATACCTGTCCTTTGTGTTCACACACAAGAGATTTGTGTGACAGTACTACCGTTTCATCTGCAGTTAAATGGATTTATGTACTAACTGTTGTCTTTTCTTGTCTCAGAATGGCCCAGAGCTGCTACCACGTGTCAACATGCTGCTCCTGCTGACAACAGTCATTTCCACAGCCACCCCGAGACTCCAGGTTTCAATTCATTTCAGATACAAACACCTGCTTTTTGTAGTTGTTGCCCTGTTTTATTTTCCAGATTCCGTCATGTTTCTCTATCATAAGGCATTTGTTTGCTGTATTATTTTTTCCCAAGCTTTTTATCTCTGTTAATTCTATTTTCCTCTGTTCCATCCTTGTCTGTGTCCTGTTGAAAAAAACCTGATATAGCCACATGGATGACAGAATTACTGCTCTGTGACGTGAGACTTTTCACACTGTGTTTCAGGTGTTGGCGTCTCAGTGTCTGACAGCGCTGTGTTGTAGTGCTGGAGGAGGAGACGGCTGCACTGTGGCGGAGCAGCCAGAGATAGACGTCCTGCTCAACGCCCTCCTGTCACCCTGCTTCTCTGTCCGCGATGCTGCCCTCAGGGTGAGCTGTGGATCACTTCATTTTGAGTAGAGTGAACAGTGTTTTACAGACAGGAAAAGTCACCACATTTGGTGGTTTTCAGCTGTTTTCTCCTCAGATTAAGCTCTTATCAGTGAAAAAAACTTGTTAATCAATAAAGGAATGCAGTCTCCAGATCAGTGATTAACACATTTAGTTCTCACCATGGTTATGTGACAAATTCTATAGTCCATGTGTGTGCGTATTCCTAATAGACATTTTTGCAACCCAATGTGTCTGTGCTCAGGGATTGTTGGAGATGGAGTTTGCCCTGCCCACAGACAGCACAGAGGCCAGTGGACTGAGTTTGCTGCGCCGGCTTTGGGTTGCCAGGTTTGACGTTGAGGATGAGGGCCGGGCCTTGGCTGAAAAGTATGTATATACTAAAACTCATTGGTCCCTTCACAACTGTTTTTTTTTTCTTTTCTTTTTTTTCATCTTTTCCATCAGCAGTCTGCAAAAGTGGATTTTTGCACTGTGATAGAGAATGAAACTGCGTGTGAATTCAAAGGTTGGACTTATTTCTTTGATTGCTCTTCTCCCTCAGACTCTGGGAGTCTCTGGATCTGGAGTTGGTCCCTGAGCTCTGCTCCCTGCTCATCGGAGACGTCACCCATCATGAGGAGGCCGTCCGTTCTGCAGGTGCCGACGCTCTGTCGAGTGCCGTGTCCCAGTACAGAGACCAGTCTGCCACCGTGCTCGGCCAGCTCACTGAGCTCTACCACCAGAAACTCTATGTGAGACCCTGCACCATGAATAAATCACTCTCCAAATTTCTCCTCTAGCTCTGGATACTACTACTGGATGAATTTGAACTCAGAAATTAAAGTATGATATTATTTCTTTTTAAAGAGACCTCCTCCTGTGCTGGATGCCCTGGGCAGAGTCATCTCCGAAGCTCCGCCCGACCAATGGGAGGCCAGGTAAATCTCAATGTTTGTTTGCAAAAATTAGATATACCAGCATGTTTTGATGTTTTAACTTTGAAGCCAAAATAGAAAATCAGTGCGTCCCAGAGGCTTGAGCTAATGCGTGCACAGTTAACCATCATAATATCTACATTTGCCTACTATCACTCTTTTTTGCAGTAACATTGATGACAGAAAAAGGCTAGAAGTGTTTGTGTAATTTTGAGACCGATTATACTCTAATCCTCAATCCAGGCAGACCGTGCTAGTGACCATAACATTTTAAATGTTCCTTGTTGTGCACTGAGCTCTTTCACACTTCTTTGTCAGGTGTGGCATTGCTCTGGCTCTGAACAAGCTGTCCCAGTACCTGGATGAACCTCAGGTCACCCCACTCTTCCTCTTCTTTGTTCCCGATGCTCTGAACGACCGCCACCCTGAGGTGCGGCGCTGCATGCTGGATGCTGCGCTCTCTGCTCTCAACACACATGGAAAGGTACACCTCGCTTCGTATTTCAGCCATTGACTGCACATCAGTGCATACGCACACACACAAATGATTTCAAATATGTAGTATGTAGAATATGATCATTTTATATCTGGCACTGTATTGTATGTACTTGCTTTTTGTATCAGGACAATGTGAGCTCCCTGCTGCCAGTGTTTGAGGAGTTTCTTAAGAACGCCCCCCAGGACGCCAGCTACGACTCTGTCCGTCAGAGTGTGGTTATTCTTATGGGCTCCTTGGCCAAACATCTGGACAAAAATGACCCCAAGGTCAAACCCATTGTGGCCAAGCTCATCACTGCACTCTCTACACCTTCACAGCAGGTAAACAACTTATCGTACTTCACTTCGCACCGAGTTTGAGTAGGGATGTTTCTAACGACTGATCTCCCTGACGATTAACAGAAGTTTAGATGAGTCCTGAAACATTTCAGTGTTCCTGAGAAGTACAGTATGAGAAATTACAGTCAAATATGGGGACACCAGTTTTTGAAAGTGCTCCAGTATTGAGTGAGAGTGCTGCAGTTGGCAGCCGTGAAACGAGCTCCAATGTAGCCCCACTGAGCATTTGCACACTGTGGATGAACATCCACTAAAAGTGTTTGTTTTTGCCACTTAGCAGGCTCAGATTGTTATTCTAAGTGTCTGACAACATTATGTAAGAGGATCCCCACAAAGATAGACCTTTTTGTTAGAGTAAAATCTCTCTTGTTTAACCAGAAACAGTTGCTGTATCGCTCTCACCAAAGCCACCAGATTCCATTTATAGAATCAGTAATTTTATCATCGTAAAACCCACTTCATTCAAACTCAACAGAAACTCAGGAATTATTTTCCATCAACACTATGACCAAAGACACTTCAATGTGTTGGAGTTCAACTAATTTCTGGAAAATTCAACACATTATCTCATTTGGTTTGACGTCCCTCATCAGGTCCAGGAGTCTGTGGCCAGCTGTTTGCCTCCTTTAGTGCCTGCCATCAAGGAGGACGCTGCAGGGATTGTAAGGAACCTGCTGCAGCTGCTGCTGGAGAGCGACAAATACGCAGAGAGGAAGGGAGCAGCGTACGGACTGGCTGGCCTGGTTAAAGGTCTCGGGATCCTGGCGCTCAAACAACAGGATATCATGACCACACTGACTGACGCCATCCAGGACAAGAAAAACTTCAGACGACGGGAAGGTCAGTGAACCTTTGTTTTAATTTACACGGATTGATGCCAGTGTCATGTAACTCAGACTGCATTGTCTTCACTGTATCTACAACATGGATACCAGAAGGCTAAACCACCATCTACCTGCACTGAAGACTTAAGTGAGAAAGTATTTTTGGGGGCCCAAAAGTAAGAAGCTGCTGACCAGCTGTTTGTCTCTGTCCAGGAGCGCTGTTTGCCTTTGAGATGCTGTGTAACATGTTGGGAAAGCTGTTTGAGCCGTATGTGGTCCACGTACTGCCTCACCTCCTCCTCTGCTTTGGAGACGGAAACCAGTATGTCAGAGAGGTGAGCAACCAGATCGTATCATTGTACCTTCTGAATGAATGTCTCACTTTCTGTTTCACAGTGTTAAACATGTATTTCACGCAGAATTTTTTGTCTTAGTTTTAAGAAATTTATCATTTTCAGGTCTTCCTGCACTAATTTAGGAAACCGTCCAATCATTGCTGTCCTCTATCAGCCGTAGCATTTGTCTGTGAAAAAGCATAGGATCCCTGTTTAAAGTTTCACCGCTGTGCCTTCTCTTCGCCAGGCTGCAGATGACTGTGCCAAAGCGGTGATGAGGAACCTGAGCGCCCATGGGGTGAAGCTGGTCCTTCCCTCCCTGCTGGTGGCCCTGGAGGAGGAGTCCTGGAGAACTAAAGCAGGTGAAGAGCCCCGACATGCACAGGATTCCAAGGCATTGCTTGAATGTCTTGAGAGGATGGAAAATGATTTATTTGTTGTCTCCAGTTTTTTTTCATACTGGTATAATATCATAAAGCAGAGGAACATTATGTCCCTGCTTACATACTGCTGGCTGTACTGTATACATACATGTGCACCGTCTGCCACTTGTTGAGATTTTAATGTCATGAATAATAGCTTTTAGGTACAACATTACTGTCTAGTTGCTAACCATAGTGATAATAGCTGTGAATAAGTGGGTCAGGTTCCTGACAGTTCCTTCTAATGAATCAGCCTCCTCTTTCCTCCAGGCTCTGTGGAGTTGCTGGGTGCCATGGCTTTCTGTGCACCCAAGCAGTTGTCCTCCTGCCTGCCCAGCATCGTGCCCAAGCTGACTGAAGTACTGACCGACTCCCATGTGAAGGTGCAGAAGGCCGGCCAGCAGGCCCTCCGACAGATCGGCTCTGTTATCCGCAACCCTGAAATCCTGGGTAAGTGACTGAGAGTCATGGGGTTAGAGCTGCCATCACAGGCAAGGCTTGTTGTCCGCAAACCATCTGAAAAATCGAATGTGTGTTTTTCTTCACATAGAAACAGTTTTGTTCAGTGCTGTATGCCCATTTCTAATTATTTAATTACCAAACAGTTTGGCCTAACCAAGTTCTAGTTAAAGGGAAACTCCACCAAAATTTAACATTAAAGTGAAAAATGATTTCAACTGCCATATACATCTACATCTGTACAAATCTACATTTACTAGTATTTTGACATTGCCAGTCAGAAAAATTCAGTAAAAGTAATTTAGTTAGCGGCTCAGAAGAGTATTGCAATCAAAGAATAAGTACAGTTTAAAGAGTGACTGATGTTTAGTAAAGCAGCATGTTGATACTGATGTCATTGTTCCTCTCTCAGCCATTACCCCCATCCTGCTCGACGCTCTCACTGATCCGTCCAGGAGGACTCAGACATGCCTGCAGACCCTGCTGGACACCAAATTTGTCCACTTCATCGACGCCCCCTCGCTGGCCCTCATCATGCCCATCGTTCAGAGAGCCTTCCAGGATCGCTCCACTGACACTCGCAAGATGGCCGCTCAGATCATTGGCAACATGTACTCCCTCACTGACCAGAAGGTACACAGCATTAGCTAAATGGCACAGTGAACTAAAAACAGAACCAAACTTTTACTAGCCTTACATTTTGTTTATGACATGTGTTTTTGTTTATAGGACCTGTCACCCTACCTGCCGAGTGTAATTCCTGGACTGAAGGCCTCTCTGTTGGACCCTGTGCCTGAGGTATGTCTACTGACACAAGCAGTACTATGGTAACGTTTGCTCTGTTTGTGTGAAGTTGAAGCTGTAGCTGTTCCTCCTCTCATGCTCTCCAGGTGCGTACAGTCTCAGCCAAAGCCCTGGGTGCCATGGTGAAGGGGATGGGTGAATCCTGCTTTGACGACTTGCTGCCATGGCTCATGGAGACGCTGGCTTCTGAGCAGAGCTCTGTAGATCGCTCTGGAGCTGCACAAGGTCCCTTCTTCTACACTCTGTCCCTGTGTTGTTTTTGATGTGCTCTTAAGACCATTCATCACATGACTCACTCAATGATTTGTGCGTTTGTGTCTTCAGGTCTGGCTGAGGTGATGGCTGGACTCGGAGTGGAGAAGCTGGACAAGCTGATGCCAGATGTGGTGCTAACAGCCAGCAAAATAGACATTGCTTCTCACGTCAGAGATGGTTACATCATGATGTTCATCTACCTGCCACTCACCTTTGGAGACAAGTTCACTCCTTACGTTGGGCCCATCATCCCCTGCATTCTTAAGGTATGATCATGACCGGAATATTTCTTTTTTTTTTTTTTTTGCTGTTTGCAGTGAATCACATTTCACTGCTGTTACTGGGGTGATTTCTTTTCATATGTTAGATTATGTGGTAATTGTTTTAGTGAAAACAAGCTCTGACCCTCTCTGTGTTGTCCACCAGGCTCTGGCTGATGAGAACGAGTATGTGAGAGACACTGCGCTGCGAGCCGGCCAGCGAATCATCAGCATGTACGCTGAGACCGCCATCGCGCTGCTTCTTCCTGAGCTGGAACAAGGCCTGTTTGACGACCTATGGAGAATCAGGTCAGATTTAAATACAGGGTAACACATTAGGGATTGAGTAAATGTCACTCTTATGTTGACCAGTTGTGCCTCCCTGTCATTGTTGGTTTGCAGGTTCAGCTCTGTGCAGCTGCTTGGAGATCTGTTATTCCATATCTCTGGAGTGACAGGAAAGATGACCACAGAGACCGCCTCTGAGGACGACAACTTTGGAACAGCTGCATCCAATAAAGTATAAATACATTTCTTTCTTTTTTTTTTCTTTTTTTTTTTTACAAAAACGTTCTCTATAGATCCATCTAGGAACTAAAAAGAAATGGTGTCTTTTTGTCACATTTTTCTTGTCATCACAGCAATGTCTGTTGTTGAAAAGTGTTTCTTCATTGTCGTGTGAAGGATTGCTGACCTTTGACCTTTTCTCTCCCAGGCTATCATTGGAGCCCTTGGCGCTGAGCGGCGTAACCGCGTCCTCTCTGGTCTCTATATGGGCCGTTCAGACACTCAGCTGGTGGTTCGACAGGCTTCCCTCCACGTGTGGAAGATAGTGGTGTCCAACACCCCCAGAACTCTTAGAGAGATCCTCCCCACCCTCTTCACTCTGCTGCTGGGCTTCTTGGCTTCCACTTGTCCTGACAAGAGAACGGTACTGACCATTGTAAACCCAGTCTTTTTTTATGTTTCCTAGTTGGCAGCTGGCAGAAGTGCTTGATTTTTTGCTGTCGCTGTGAAAGTACCTCCACAGAGCCTTGTACTGAGGCCGTGTGTCCATGTGGTTTTAGATCGCTGCTCGGACACTGGGAGATCTGGTGAGGAAGCTGGGAGAGAAGATTCTCCCTGAGATTATTCCCATCCTGGAGGAGGGACTGCGCTCTGACAAGAGCGACGAGAGGCAGGGAGTCTGCATCGGCCTCAGTGAGATCATGAAGTCCACCAGCAAAGACGCAGTGAGTCATGCAGACACCGTAACATACGTTTGTCTGCCAGTTTACAAAAATGGAGCATCAGAGCACGTGGGGTTTGAATGAGTTAAGAGCCACCACAAACACCAGGATTTGATGTCTCTTCTCTTTCAAAACTTGTTCTCCATGAAAAATTGCAGTTGAGCCTGTTAATAAGTAAAATGAACAGTTAATGGTTAAACTGGGGTGTTAGCAGCTAAAAAAACGCAAACTGTAATGGTGTGTACCCTTTTGACAACCAACCATGTTAGTTAGGGATGAGTTTTTGAAAACCTAGCTTAGGCCAGGAGTCTGAGATTTGTATCACTGAACGTTATTAACCTGACGATGTTTGTACTGTAGGTGCTTGTGTTCTCTGAGTCCCTGGTCCCGACAGTGAGGAAGGCTCTCTGTGACCCTCTGGAGGAGGTCCGAGAGGCTGCAGCCAAAACCTTTGAGCAGCTTCATGCAACCATCGGTCACCAGGCACTGGATGACATCCTGCCGACCCTGCTCAAACAGCTGGTGAGGGAATGAGGACACGAGCACAATTCTCATAGCATTTGAAAGTTTCCAGTCTGCCTCTTAACACGCTGACTGTCTTTTCTCAGGATGACGAGGAGACGGCTGAGTTTGCTTTGGACGGCCTGAAGCAGGTCATGGCGGTGAAGAGTCGCTCTGTGCTGCCTTACTTGGTTCCAAAGGTAAAATGTCACAGTCAAGTTTTCCTGTTTTTTTAGACCTTGTTATTGTGTCTGGTGTATTTGACTAAAGTGGATGTCCTCTCTGGTCGGACCAGCTGACCGCTCCTCCCGTGAACACCCGTGTGCTGGCCTTCCTGTCTGCTGTGGCTGGAGACGCTCTGACACGCCACCTAGGGGTCATCCTGCCTGCCCTGCTCTCCTCCCTCAAAGGAAAGCTGGGAACAGAGGATGAAGCACAGGTAACACCAGCGTTCACTAGCTGTAATATCTGCAGCAGCTGTTTGAGCCCTCCTTCCCTTTTATAGAACTAGCCATGACCCCCACATGTGACCTTTTCTGTAGGAGCTGTGCAGCTGTCAAACAGTGATCCTCTCAGTGGAGGATGAAGTGGGCCAGCGGATCATCATAGAGGACCTGCTGGAGGCCACACGGGGCACGGACCCTGGCCTCAGACAGGCTGCTGTCACCATCCTCAACGCATACTTTGCCCGCACCCGCCTGGACTACAGTGCCCATACTCGCACCCTGTTGTCAGGCCTCATCCGCCTCCTCAATGACTCCAACCCAGATGTTTTGTCTCAGAGCTGGGACACCATCAACTCCATTACCAAGGTGTGTTTGACATGCAGATAAAAGTACAGACAATTTGACACCGTAGTTTTTCTGCACACATTTACACAATATGGTGAAAACACAACAATATACAGACATGCTTTGGTTATTTCCTAATCAAAAGGTAAATGTGGCCTGAGTTTTGGTTGTTCTTCTTGTAAAGAAACTGGATGCAAGCAGCCAGCTGGCTCTGATTGATGACCTGCATCGAGACATTAGATCTGCAGCTGCAGACGTTAAGGGTCAGCACCTGCCTGGTTTCTGTCTGCCCAAGAAGGTAAGGACACTCCTCTGGACACAGTAAACACTGGGACTGGGATTACATAATGGTGGTTTTGTTCTTATATTTCTATCTTCAACAGAATCCTTTTATCTTTTCAAGCTCCCATGTTGTTTGCTCTGACAGTTAATGTGACTGTAAATTGTGTACATTGATCACCAGTGACCAATCACATAGAAGCTTTTCCTTTTGTATGCTCAACCCTGCAACCTCTCTTCTACCACAGCAGTCCATTCACTGGCTCATATTGATTGCTGGATAGGAATATTTAAGGGATAATTGTAATCATTTAATAATGGTGCTTTAATTTACAACTACAAACATTTGTAAGTGCCATGGTTTAAGCCTGGGTAATAATAACACACTCGGCATTCAGTTGAATGTTTAAGATGGCTCCAGTGTCACAGATGTGAAGATTTGTTGCTGCTCTCTGGTTTATATAATTTGAAGCTGTCACCTTGACCTTTGGAAATCATAATGAGCCTTTTCTGACATGTACCTACTTCACTATTAAGCTGTTAATCGCAAAACATTAACTTACAGATGAATCAGTGATGAGAATTACTGTTTGTTGCTGTCCTGTTCATGTTCATGTTGTTTCCACAGGGGGTGACCTGTATCCTGCCTGTCCTGAGAGAAGGGGTCCTCACTGGTAGCCCTGAGCAGAAAGAAGAGGCAGCCAAAGCATTAGGGGGGGTCATTAAACTGACCTCCCCTGAGGCACTACGGCCCTCTGTCGTCAACATCACTGGACCACTCATTCGTATTTTGGGAGACCGCTTTGCCTGGACGGTGAAGACGGCTCTGCTTGAGACTCTGACCTTACTGCTGGCAAAGGTCTGTGCGTGCATGTCCCTATGGGACATGTAAATGGCCAAACACCGTTAAAAAACACCATGATTTCTCTCCACAGATGATCAAATTATCAGTCAGGAGGCTAAGTCAGGCCTGTGTTCCTCTTCCAGGTGGGCATTGCCTTGAAGCCCTTCCTGCCACAGCTGCAGACCACCTTCCTGAAGGCCCTGCAGGACTCGAGCCGTGCAGTGAGGCTGAGGGCTGCTGAGGCTCTGGGCCAACTGGTTTCCATCCACGCCAAGGTGGACCCGCTCTTCACTGAGCAGCTCTCTGCCATCCGCAATGCTGAGGACTCAGGAGTCAGGTGAGCACGTCTTCAGTCTGTCTTCAGTTAGAATAAACTTTAACTGTCAGCTACTGCTCTAATCAAACTGTTTATGGAAACAGAATAATTTAATCTATTATATCATCGACCCCCAGAGAGACAACACATAAAATATCACCTTTGGTCACATATTGAATCTGCATTTGGGACGATTGTTGTTGTCAATCTAGAGTTGAATTATAATTTGATATTTTGTATGTTTTACCTCTTGTTGTTTTGGAGTACAGATATGTAGTATATAGATAGATAGATATGTCAGCAATGAAAGTGTGGGCGGTATGTGTGAAATGGCCACAGGCAAAAACAAGGAAGCACCTCAGAAAGACTCACACCACAAAAACAGCGTATCAGACAGCCCATAAATAATTAGTGTCATTTGTCCCAAAAATGTTCTTAAGAGGCCAATATGATTGGATAATATTAACTCACCACAGATGTATCAGTATCAACATAGGTCCCCTCATAAGATAAAGACATGTCAGTGCAGAAATGCCAAGATTGTGGTTATTTGAAAATAGTGTCACTGTAATCTAGTTTGACCACCAGAGAGCACAGACAGTTTTCACGTTAGGCCATACGTGACATATTTTTTGGTTGTCCCACTCACCTCATTTCATGGTCACAATTCTTTAAGAACCAAATTGAAGGGATCCAAAATGTTTGTTAGAAAAATATCAACCAATATGTCTAAAGATTTCTTTAATTCTCAAATATTAATATTGGTATCTGCTTCAAAAATCCAATTTCAGCCAGGCTGTGTTCTGAACATGGGAGGTGTAGTCATAAACTTAAGGAAATGGGTTCAGTGGTGTGGTTCTGGGTTTTTTTTTTATCTTATTTTATCAAAGCTGGTATACATTTCTCATTCTCAAGCTTGTGTTCTGCTCTTTACCCCTCTCTCAGGGAGACTATGCTCCAAGCCCTAAGGTTTGTCATCCAGGGGGCGGGGTCGAAGGTGGACCCAACCATTCGCAAGAACATCACCACCACTTTGCTAGGCATGCTGGGACATGATGAGGTATGACAGGAGGAGCAGATGCCTTGCAGTAAAGTAGTGCGGAGAAGATTTTTTTTCAATATGTGGCAACATGCCTCAAGCCCGTAATAGCTGCTGAATACATGAAGTAAATACCAGTGAAATAGAGTATCAGTATACAAAGACTTTGAAGGGATTTCACAGTGAGCTGTACAGTGGTGTAGTTTCCTCTGTGATCACAGTCAAAAAACGGAAGTCAGGCAGAGAGGATGTGGTTTTTTCAGAAAAGGTGGTTTTGAGCCTCCGTGTCAGTCTGAGAGTAAATGACGCTCAACCTGTGTCTGTCTGGCCGTCTGTGTGCACGCACATAGGATGCAACGCGTATGGCTTCAGCCGGCTGTGTAGGTGAGCTGTGTGCCTTCCTGTCAGAGGAGGAGCTGAAGAGCGTGCTGCTGCAGCACATCTTGGGTTGGTATTCATATGCAAAGTAATTGTCTCATCACATACCACATGATGTTTCTAATGTTGGCTTGATTTTAATGTCATCAATGTCCCTAGTTGCTATTTATTACAACAGTGGACTTATGATCAATATGTTTATATTAACACTTCTCAGGGTGTATGTCCAACATAACTGCGTCAAAAGAAGTTAGACTTTTCCTGTGTTATGAGCTCATGTGTTTCCCCTCCCTTTAGCGGACATGTCTGGTGTTGACTGGATGGTCCGTCATGGTCGTAGCTTGGCCCTGGCCATAGCTGTCAAGTGTGCTCCTGAGAAGCTGTGTGGGAAGGACTACTACGACACTGTGACTGAGACAATCTTGGCCAATGCCACTGCTGACAGGGTGAGGACAGAGTTTGTGTGGCACTCTGTTGGCTGACGTATTTCTTGTGTTCCTCATGAACTGATGCATATGGCTGCAATGGATATCCTGTATAAGCTGCCTTTAACAAAATTGTTATTTTTTTCTATCTAAATTACAAAAGATTTAAACCAATGTAACGTATGTAAGGTATGCTATATAACAGCAATAGCATAGGTTGAAGTCCCATGTCCTCTACTGTTCCCTTATACTGTCCATCCATTCCTGTTGCCCTCTTCAGATTCCCATTGCCACCAGTGGGATCAGAGGGATGGGATACCTGATGAGGCATCATCTCAGAACTGAGGGAGCCAGTAGTGTTTCCCAGCGCATGGTCACACAGCTTGTCAAGGTAAAGCAGGAACCTTTTTCATTTAGCTGATAATCACAGACTATTTACTTCGCTTTTCAAGTGAGGAAGTGACTGCCAAGGAAGTGACTTCCTCACCCTGTTGGGTTTGGCTTTGGAAGAGCCATTATAGCGTTTCTTCCTTTTTGTGATCAGATGTGAGCTGGAGCCTGTCCCAGCACACATACTCTGGGTGTGAAATGAAATTCAATTAAAGCTGCACTAATCATTATTATTTTCATATTAATAATGGGTAAAATGACAGTGTGAAAGGTGTCCCGAGTGTAAACAGATCTGCAGGTAATTATCACCTGCTCTTTGGGCTGTTTTAGCGTCTTTCAGCTTGTGTTTTTGGTATTAGGGCCCCAAATGGCACTGTTTTGGTTTAGTGTCACCACTCTTTTTAGTATCATTTTCAGCAGCAGGCAGCTGTTTTTGGTGAAAAGGGTTCAGACAAAGTTGAACTAGCTGGTGAGCATAAGGGAGAATTTAGTAGCTGTGGAGTCATAAATTTCTCCCAGGAGCCAATGGAGGCTAAACAGAGCTAAAGAGAGAGAGAATAATCATCAGGTGGCTGGAAACGCTTCTCCAAATGAATGCAACTGAGCACCATGTTTGCTGGTGTAAATAAGCAACAGTTTGCTCACATGTTCACCACAAAAACTTCATAGTGTGACAATATGTCAGTGTTGTGTTCACAGCTTGTTCTGCTGCTCCTAAGTGGCTACAAAAAAATCAATTAACGCTGCTTTAAAAAATATTGAGTTTCATTTAGGCCTAATGGAGTTAAGAACAAACAGTTGCTCAGCATTTGTCCCTTAATGGTGAACTCAGGGTTCTTTGAAGAATGGTCTCATTAGACTGACTGTAGTTCTCTTACCACTTTAGTACTGGTTGTATCTTAGTAGCATGAAGACATTTTAGGTCATAGGCTGTAAAGTCCAAAAGTAGCTTGAGGAGTGAAGAATCCAGTAATATGTGCTAATCAGCTCCAGCTTCCAGGGCCATGTCCACTCAATTCAAGTCCAGCTGAATTTTTTACTCCAAACCCCAGGATATCAGTCATCAATTATTCATTGCACAAAGTGTTCAGTTATTCACTAAAATCTTATTATGAAAGCTGATAGCAAACCTATAGATATGAGATACCAAGCAGCTGCAAATGAAGACACAAGGTCATGACAGAGTGTGCAGAGGAGGATGAATACTGTCATGAGCACCTGCAGCAGCAGTGCGTTGTAGATGGAGGTTTTTGTTCTAACATCCGTTACCTGTTTGACCGCGCAGTGTCTTCAGAATCAGTCCAGTGACATCAGACTGGTGACGGAACGGGTGGTGTGGTGGGTGTTCAAAGACCCAGCAACGCCTTCCATGGATGTCAGTCTCATCAAGCCCCTGCTGAAGAGTCTGCTGGACAACACCAAGGACAAGAACACCAGCGTCAGAGCCCAGAGTGAACACACCATCGTCAACCTGCTACAACTCCGCCAGGGAGAGGAAACCATGCAGGTCAGACAACAGACTCTCCACTCTAATTTACACATGTACAGGGTGTAATGTAAAGAGAAAAAGAGTGTTTTTGATTTACTTTTTGCTCTTCCTACAATTCAGGGTATGGCTGCCATTCTGGACTCTGCGAGTAATGACCTGCTGTCAGAGTGTCACCGCCGGTCCTTGAAGAAAATCGCCAGCCTGCCAGACTCCAATGAAGAGATAGACGACACCATCCTGACGTGATGGAGCAGGACTGAGCTATGAAATGATCTCTGCAGATCCCCACTGTACAACTCCAGACACACTCACCACACATGCCCACGTTGCCTTTCATGGACCAAGGCGCAGATGGGTAGTGCTTCCCCACATACTCGCCAACAAATTACTTTTTTTTTTTCCTCACTTCGCATCATTGTTTTAGGGGTCTTTAAGCCCAATTTCTGACTTTTTTTTTTTTATTATTTTATCTCACAATGTGCAGGTTAATCTGTTGAAGTACAAAAGGCCAATTCCGTTTTGATGTTTCAATGTTTTGCTACTTATTTTACCAAAATTATTTTAAGCATTTAATATGCAGCTGTAATGAAACAACACCCCTATCTTTAACTTTTATTTGGTCTTTGTGTGTGAGAGTTGTTGGGGGGGAGCAACCTCTTATAAGAATAAAAATCATTCTTATGTTGGTGATACGGTTGTAAAAAGGCAATACAAAATAAAAAGATCTTGATTTCATAATGTAGTGTGTGAGATGTTGGACCGCTGTTTTCTTCAGGGTGGGGTCACTGAAACTTTCATCACACATTACTGCAACCCCACAGGTAGCTCTGTGTAGTACCTACTGGCATTTGAGATTTATTTGAAGATATCAGTATACACTGGGAGGAACTGTAGCCCTCTTGGAGTGTCACGTGGCTTGTTTGGGGTTCTGAAAGTATTCATCACTGGGGTCTCCCTGAAGGAAAAGCTTTCAGATGTTTTAATGTAGTAAAAGTACTGTATTTAATATTGCATTGACCTGCTAACATTTTCTATGAGGCACCGTTAATGTGTTTGGTGTTAATAGAGGGATGGAGTGACTTCAGCATTTCACATTTTTGGTGGTTGTCGGTGTGTGATTTATACAGTCTAGATTATTTTGGGGGAAATGTGAAGAATTCTTCTATTTAGTGGACCCCGTTTGGAGATGTTGTGAAGCAGCTCGATGTTACGGCTCTCCCGGGCTCCTGGTGGAGTGAGAGTAGTGTTCATCAATGGGATGGGGCGGCGGTGCTGTAGCAGGAGCCTGCGCAGTGAGGCCGGGTCAGAGTTGGGTGCAGCTCCACCAGAGAAGGAAGCGGAGTTTCCGGCTGTTTGCAGCGGAGGGAGAGGATTGCTGACGCCGCGAAACCCCGAGAAAAACGCCGCCGGCTCGGGGTGGCTAACAGTTTGTAGCATCGGTAGTGGTCGTTTTCTTTCATTTCGGGGGATCTGGGGGCTGGTGATTTTTATTTTTTTACAAGCCGAGGGGTCGGACAGCAAACAGCAAAGAAGCGGCACAAGGCGGGGGTGAGCCACCAGCTACCGGCATGGCCAGGGACTACGATTACCTCTTCAAGCTGCTCATCATCGGTGACAGCGGTAAGACGACGCCGTGGATGCGGGACGGGAAGTGGGCCTTGTCGTGTTTTTTTTTACAAGGGTAGAAGAGGAAATACAGCTCTATACAAGCAGTGTGCTTCTATGAAGCGTTTACAGCGTATTAGTTTATATTTTCTTCATGCAAAATGGTTGGTGAAATGTACACATCCGCCATATTTCTGTGGCGGTGACAGGGCGGAGGTTGTGTGTCCGGGCTGGGCATGTCAGCCGATCAGGCCGGATATCGCCTCCAGATCTTAAATGCTCGTCCCTCTAAGATTTTCTGGTCTTGCTCTCATATCAGCTGAGACATTTGTTTTAGCTCCACAGCAGGACACACATTGTAATCCAAACAACTGTGCGGGGGCTTCCAATGTTGCTTTTATTTGGCCGCTAGTTATCTCCTGTTAGCTTTGTTAGCTAGTGGGAAGTTTGGTTATGTTGCTAACTGGTAGCGTACGTTAGCTTAGAAGCTAGTGTCCTAAGAAGTCGAGGGTCTGTCTACATAAGCTAAATATAGCTTCCTGTGTTTGCTGCACAGCGTGAACTCAGCTAAGTTAGGTTTAGTTGTTGAAATGCATTTTGTTATTTAGCTGCTAGCATGATCGTGCTAGCTGCTGGGTAGTGGAGAAATGCTGCACTGCAGTGTGGTCTCCATCCAGCCAAAGTCTGCTGAAGTGAGACTAACAAAGTGGTTAGTATCAGCTGTAGTTTCACTTAATAAAGTGCATCAGTCTGCCAAGATGCTGACTTTAAAAGGCTACAGAGTGTGTGGTTACTTAAGCTGTGTTGGGCTTGTTTATTATGCTAAAACAAGTTCTAATTGGATGCAGAATGTAAGTCTGTGTACAGCTGATAAGGGCTCCTCTTCTTCTATCTGCCCATTGAAGTGAAATCATTTGATGCGCTCCACCCTCAGCAGGAGTGGAGCCTCAGTCTGCAGGACTTCTTTGTGGCCAGTGATCTTTGCATTCATTGACAGCCCCGATCCTGGCACTACCCCATCAGCTGTCTGCACACAGTAGAGGGCAAAGCATCACAGCAAGCCCTTTACTGCCACTCACACACAGAGGCCAGTGTCCCCTGGACCGCAGCATGGATGTGCAACTGCCTGTCGTGCTGCACAGAGATTGTTTGGGAAAGATGCTCTGACCTCTGGTCCTCCTCAGCCGCTTGTAGACAGATCTGCTGCTGAGAATCAGACATTCCACACACTGGATCTGCACGCTGCACTGAGGCTGAGCTTGATCTCTTGTTTAGCCTGTGGCTTGTCACAGTAGCACATGCACATCTGCTCATGGAGAGAGGTCTGACACGAGCTCGGCTGTGTGACGTACAGAATTCTGTTCACAAGTTTCAGGCTGCAAAAATTAAAAATGGAAATGTCACGGATGGTTTCATCACTTGACTCCCTGAGGAATTAATATTCTGAGGGAGACTGTGTTTTTTGCTTTTTGGCCAGGCAGCAGGAAGACTTTAACAGTCTTATTAAAGCTTCAAAAGTACAAAAAGATGATGATCTCCCCTCTGCTTTGAAGCTTTGGTTATTGTTTGTTTGAGCCAAACTCTGCAGCATGGAGGCCACAGGAACCTGAGAGCTTTTATGCTGGGACCAATCAAACATGAGATGACAATAACACAATAGGTAAACTAAGTCACACCCCAGACTGGCCAGCAGAGTCACTTCCCAACCTCCAGCTGTAACCTGACAGCTGATCTGTTGAAGACACAGTCCTGATCCCTCTCATACAGCTTCATTTTAATCCTCTTCTCCCTTTGCTCTCTCCTGTGTTGTTGTCTGTTGTGTGCCTGGTTTTTCTTCCTAAAACATATTTATTATGCACGATAATTTTAGAACCTCAGGCAGATATATTTGTTCTATTTGATGTCTCGCCTCTGTGGCTTTGACGCAAGCCTTCTCAACTGCTGCTGTTGCACCGATTAAGCCTCTGTAGGTACAAGTGTCATCTCGTATCACAAGTGCTTTACATGAACATTTAGGGTGCAGCATTGCTTACCTTAAACCCTTCACCATGCACATTCTGGGACAGGTACAACTTTGTCTGCACACCTTGAAGAACTCAATCTTCTGGTGCACAATGATTACAGCACCTGTGCAGGTTGACGTCTTGTTTCGGTTTGTCCTCAGGCAATTGCATTAGTTAGTTTGAAAGCTTAAAGTCAAATATTACAGAGAATGCACTCATTTCTTGTTCTTCTGGAAACCTGTTGTTCTTCAAACCTCATCCTGTGCTTGTGTTTCCTCCTCAGGAGTGGGGAAGAGCAGTCTCCTCCTGCGATTTGCAGACAACACGTTTTCAGGTGTGTGGTTCTGCCTCTGCCGCTGTAGCATCATTTCCCAGCTTTGTGCTTTGCTGTTGCACATCATTAACCTGATTTTGTGTGTGTGTGCGTGCGTGCGTGTGTGCAGGTAGCTATATCACCACAATCGGCGTGGACTTTAAGATCCGGACGGTGGAGATCAATGGGGAGAAGGTGAAGCTACAGATCTGGGATACAGCGGGGCAGGAGCGCTTCCGCACCATCACCTCCACGTAAGTAGATCCACACGCACACACACACACACACACACACTCATGTGGCCTCTCAGGTGAAGCCCGTCATTTTCATTTCAGCAGTTGAATCTGAAACCAAGAAACCTCTTTGCGGTCCTCAGATTAGGCATTAGTTGAGGAAGCAGTTTGTAGACAACTTAAATGAGTCGGTGCTGCTTCATGAAACTGGGTGGAATTCCCCACAGATCCTAATTACAGATGAGAGAGGGAGGCTCCTGGTCTCATACTGCAGTGCTACATGATGGCAAGGGCTGGGCGTCTCTCCCCTCTGATGCTTGTAGTGTGTGTCACACAGCATCCATGTAGCTGTGGGTTCACACTGTTCAAGAGCGGCGCCTTCACACTTTTTGAAGGTGATAGCAGAGGCATTCGTTCTTATCTTTGAATTAACAGCAAACAGAACAAAAGGCACTGAGTATTGTCTGTACAGCTCAGTGCACCTCATGTGTCTGTGGCATGGAGCTCCATTGCTGCCCAAAAGCTATTTAAGATAATGTTTTTGTTTCATACTAGTATGAAAGATGACACTCATAGACACACAATACTGTGAAGTTTTTCCATTTTTTAAATGAACAACCTGCACATAGTGCTGGTACAGAAAAAAATCACTAGTAGTGCAGTGCTGCCTGCTGGTGGCGCTGCCTCCAGTCACACGGTGGGCTCGTTGCTGCAGAGAATCCTGGAGCAGCCACAGGTTGAGGACTCTCTCCCCTGTTTGTTCATCTGTGCAGCCCTGGGTTGATCTGATTGTAGATCTGTGTTTTTTAAATAGTTTTGATACTTTCAATACTATTGAATGTATAATTAACAGAGATGGTATCATTTTCAACACGTGGTATTGAAAGAGCATTGAGTGCTTTATGGAGACGTGCTGTTGCATTGGCTGATAGACAGTTAAGCTTTGTGGTACAGAGGCAGAAGCTCTGTCAGGCTGCACAGCCAGTGCTTGTTGTAGGATAAGTTAATTGTGGTGTTGGTCTGTCCAGGTGGATTACTGATGATGATAATAATTGAGAGATAGAACAACACTGGTTTTATCCTTTAAATCCAGGACTCAAACTAGATTTCTCACATTGGCATTCAGACTCAATCACCCCACATTATTATGGGATTATGCTGCAGCGCAGGAGCAGAGGTTACCACTTGTTCAAATACAGATGTCAAACATGTGTCCAACACAACGCCTGTGACCTAAATCTAACATGTAACTTTTGTTTACTATCTGCTGAGTTTGGCCTCGGCTGAGTCACAGCACAAATCAAACAGCTGTTCGCTGCTCCTGAATGGAAACACTTTCCCCGTCAGACAGGCGAACTTTCACAACAAGCCGCATCGTTCGCCTTGACTCCTGCGGTTCACAGCGCAGCGCTGAAGAGTAAACCTGGATTAGATCACTTTCGTGTCAGGTTTTAATGGGTTATTGGAAGACACAGTGGTGGTTAGACTCCAGGTGACTGTTGTTAGATCTGTGGCCAAGAAAACGCAGTTAATGCAGAATGAATGTGAGCTTCAGATATTAAGAATGTCCTGTTTTTTCAGGCCAACACATGAAGTTGTATCTATGATGGACGTCTTTTAAGCACCATTACTCTTAGTGGTAATGATCATCATAATGATGAAGAGTGTCAGTGTCCCTGTTGCTCCAGTGTTTAGCATGGAGAATATATTTTTTTTGCCACAGTGTAGTTCCAACACTGAGGTCTGTGGATTCTTGTTCACTAGCTAGTTGCTAACAGTGTCAGCTGTTTGGTGCTGACCAAACCACTAAACTGCAGTGAGACAGCTCCTGTCCTCTTCACTGAGTGTTCCTCACTGTGTCTGACAGCCAGTTACTCATGTGTCCAGTGTCTCACCTTAATGCCAGCTGTCAAACCTGTGTTTTATTTTTCCTTGAAAATGCCCCTGCTGAAATATGACCTTGGCATTCAATTACTGTGATATTTACACAGACAGGCTTGGCATTATAGTCCAGAGCTGACACCCTGTGAGTATCAAAGTAGAGTTGTGCATAAATGTGTAAGGAGGCAGCATCTGAGCTCTGATAGAAACAGCACTGATGTGACCTACAGCTCAGCCTGCAGTCATATTGCACACTCACCTGCTTTTGACTGAAGCACACAGAGGCTTATTAATTGTGGTCCAAGCCGTGTCAGTTTTGTCTGCAGTGAGAACAATCAGAACACCAAATATATCCCAAAAAAAGCTTGAAATCCTCTGCAGTGCTGACGCGTCAGCCCCTGAGGAGTATGACCGTCCTCGTCTGGAAAGAAGGCTTCCAGTCGTTGTGCAGGAATCCCTCCACGAGCACGCAGCCCGTTTAGGCTGATTGTTCGCAGTGCTCAAGTATGAGCATGGTGCCTCATTAAGTCCTAAACAAGTTTGTGGAGATGTCCTGGGCACAGAGCTGCTCGGTCCACTCGGGCAGGCTCAGCCTGGGGTGGGAGTCACATGTCAGACCTTTGGGCTGTGTGCCTGTGGCTGACCCGCCACTGCTATCGGCTTCAGCCCTGATTCAAGACCTTTAAAGTCCCAGAATAATACAGAATACAGCTTCATGCCTACATTTTTACTAACCTTTTTTTCCCTTTCTTCTCGTGAGCTCATGCTTTCATTGTGATTTTCACTTGCAGAAGTGTTTTGCTTCTCTACTGTGGTGCTGTATCACTTCCACACTCAGCGCCTTTAACCTCCAGGCCACAAGAGCGCCCTTTGATTGATCTTTTTTCAGGGAGCAGTCCAGTTTCTTAACATTTTATCACTCTGTGCCCAGTTTTACTGCAGTGAAGGTGACTGCAGGTTGGGCCCCACATGCCTGCTGTGTGTGTGTGTGTGTGTGCGTGCGTGTGTTTGGTAGTTGATGGTTCTTTATTCATGTGCACTGAGCAGACACACAGATGGACCTGCACACGTGCAGCCATCCACGCCTGCTGTCTGGTGGCCCATCACTGCTGGACATTGGGGACATGCTCAGACAACACCGTATCCCCACACTCTCACGCCAGTCAGAAACACTGACACACACACACACACACACACACACACACACACACACACACACACACACACACACACACACACACA